>CM065430.1:21070000-21622500 GCA_033030585.1 Hippophae rhamnoides
GGAATGAACACTTTGGATGGTTAATTCATTACAATTACACATCTATTTATAGGAAAATTCACTCCTTGAATTACTCCTTAAATTAATGGTTCCTTGAATTGCTCCTAGAATTAAGCTCCATGTTTTACTCCTTGTTTTGTTCCATGTTTTGCTCCATGTTTTACTCCTTGTTTTGTTCCATGTTTTGCTCCTTAATTTGCTCCTTAAATTAAGGAGCTTTATAACAATAATATCTAACAAAACCACCATGCAGTGAAAACCTAGGGTAATGAATTAAACTATGCAATATAACACTATAATTTTGTAGCTACAAAATGATCATATCCAAGGTTCTTAAATCAAAAGGCACACATGCAAAGACAAAAGTCATAGTAGTAGCTTCTTTTTTAAATTTAAATAAGTATCCACTTATTGGTCTAGCTATATCACACAAAAGACCAATTCATAAACATGAAGCAGATGCGGTGTTCATTCTCCTCTTTATTTAGCACTTTCCAAGCCATTGCTCTATCGTAGGACATTGGTCGTCCCATACTTGAAAGATATGCCCCTTCGAAGGCAAGCTAAACCCTACATAACTTTTTATTGAAATTAAACAAAGGATTAAAAACTCTATTAAATGTGGAAAAATATTATGTTGATGCTATCAAATAGTTGGTATGAAATATCCTTCATGATAATTCCAGGTAAAACATACATATGCTATATCCCAAGATCACTGCTGCAGATTTTCATAACTAAAGAAAATGAAATAAGGAAAATAGATAGATCATTGGGTTTAGAAAGGAAAAATGTTATACCTGCTGCATTATCTGTGGAAACTCCAAGCAAAGAGTCTTTCATCTGTGATCATCAAAATTCTTTTCAAAAGTTATGTCTTGCAGGGAAACTAAGGTAGTCTCAAGCATGTCGAGCCCTGGTTGATTTGCAGATGTCGTTTGATTTACATAAGTAATATTTTGAGTTAAGTTATAAAATATTTCTTCTAATTTATCATATTTTTCCACCATGATTATCTCTCATATACATGTAGTTAATAATTTTGTAGATACTTGTTTGCCATTGATGAACTCAGAGATGAAATTAAGGGGAACTGTTAGTTGACGTTGTGGAGTGTTGAAAGTTAGAGCTGTGTGATGGGTCTTTTTGATTTGTTTGACAATACAAAGCTTAATTTTTGTCAATGGCCTCAAAATCTGGTGCCAAAACATCCCCAAGAAGTCAGAGTAAATTAGTTTCTAGTCAAAAAATAGAAGGAAACTCTAGTAGGCTTTCCCCATTACAGATCACTAAGACGAGCAAATCAGAGCCAGTTACCTCGAGAAATCTACCCAAGAGTTTACAACAAAATGCTATAAAAGAGGTTGGTTTAGAGAACTCTGAGAATAAGAAATCAATGGTTTTTCATCAAAAAGAAACTCCCACCTTTTTTAGCGAATAAGTTAAGCTCAAACTTGTCATTCGATAACTGTTTGAACCTGATTGAAATCCACAGTGTTTGCACATATGAAAGGTATCTGGACGAGCTTACAATTCTTGATCATGTAACCTATTCCTTTCGTTCTTCTCCAGCCTCGAATCCGGGACCTAGTCCTTAAGTACCTCAGGTTCTTAGAAACTAGTACTATTTGGACTACATATCAGCTTCTAAGAACTTGAGGTGCTTAAGGACTAGGTCCCGAGTTCGAGGCTGGAAAAGGGCGAAAGGAATAGGTTACACGATCAAGAATTGTAAACCCGTCTAAATACTCTCTGTTGGAAAAAGATGAAGTTTATAAAAAATGATTGTCGGAAAAGATGAAGTTAATAAAAAATTGTAAAGCCTTATCCCATATTGTTTTTTTACATTATTTTAAAGAGGTATAAATAGTGAAGAGTTGGCTATTGGGATTGGGCCCCAAGGGGCACCCACTTTCGTGGAAGGGAAGAGGACCTAGACAAATGTGATACCACACACGCGCGCGCGCCGCCGCCGTCCGACCGACCAGCCGAGTCCGTGTCCGTGTGTGGTGGTATTTTATTTTTGGAAAAATATTCTTTTTAAAGAAAACTTTTCGTCTTTAATCTGAAAAATGGTCGTTATTCTTCATTACTCAGAATAGCTATTACGCTCTTAATTTACAAACATTACCATTTTATCATAATTGTCACACGGTTTCTAAAACCTATAAAAAGAGGGCTTCAGCTCTCAATTTCAACACAACAATCTGTAATCTCATCTCCCTACGAAAAAAAATTCTCTCTACAATTTCTAAGTTCTTTTTTAGTTTTACGAGCAACAAATTTTTCAGTTGTAGCATTCCGGTCTTCATCAGTGCAGTGAAGTTCTGAGACAGAGAAAAAAGATTCTGGACTGTTTTATCCTGGGGACGACGGGGTTGTGTTTTCTTGCACAAATTGGGCAGATTCGCGAAACGTCTTAAAGAGAGCGACCTAGTCCGCGACTCAACTCAAGCAGTTCATACCAGTTTTTCCGATAATATTGTTTCAGTACTATTATTAACAAACTTGTATCAACAATTTTAAGAGGAATTCAATTTTCCATGTCTACTGAAATGTTAACTGCTGATCTAAACAAACCATTCCGTTTTGAGGGCCTACACTTTAAAAGATGGAGACAAAAAATGTTATTTTTCTTAACCATGAAAAAAGTCGTTTCTGCCCTTACTACTGAAAAACCAATACAGTCTACTCCTCCTACTGAAGATGCAACTAAGGATTTAGACACCTGGATGCAAAATGATTTTATGTGCAAAAATTATATTCTTAATGGTTTAGCTGATGATTTGTATGACTATTATAACTCTGATAAGTCTGCTAAGGAAATTTGGGAAGCACTTCAAAAGAAGTACGACACTGAAGAAGCTGGAACTAAGAAGTATGCTGTCAGTAGGTACATGAAGTTTCAAATGATTGATGGAAAATCAGTGGAAGCTCAATCACACGAACTGTAGAAGATAGCACACGAAATAACTTCTGAAGGTATGACTTTAGATGAACAATTTCAAGTAGCTGTTATTATAGATAAATTACCCCCTGCTTGGAAAGATTTTAAGAATACACTTAGGCATAAAACTAAGGAATTTTCTTTAGAAAGTCTTATAACCCGGTTAAGAATAGAAGAAGAAGCCCGAAAACAAGACCAAAGAGATGAAATACTCGTAGTCTCAAATAACAGTACCAATAAGAAACCCTTCTCTACAATTCTGAAACCTAAAGGTAGAAATATGAAAAATCAGAATCGTAATAATAACCAGAACCGCAACCACCAAAATAGAAATAGAAACTATCCTTCCCATAATGGACCTCAACCCTCTTTAAGGAATAACACATTCATGTGTTATAGTTGTAACAGACTTGGCCACTTGGCTAGAAACTGCCGGAACAGGAATCGTCCTGCCCCACAGGCGAACCTTATCGAAGATCAACTTATTGCTATGATATCTGAAGTCAATTTTGTTTGTGGATCCGAGGGGTGGTGGGTGGACACGGGTGCTTCTCGCCATGTATGTTATGATCGATACATTTTCAAGTCCTATTCTGATTCTGAGGACAAGAAAGTGTTGTTGGGAGACTCCCACTCCACTAAAGTTGCTGGTACTGGTGAGGTGGTATTAAAGTTTACCTCTGGAAAGACTGTCATCTTGAAGGATGTCCTGCATACTCCAGAGATGAGAAAGAACTTGGTTTCAGGCTATCTTCTTAACAAAGCTGGGTTTACTCAAACTATAGGGGCTGATTTATATACTATAACTAAAAATAATATATTTGTTGGGAAAGGGTATGCCACTGATGGCATGTTTAAATTAAACGTTGAAATTAATAAAACCTCTTCTTCTGCTTACATGTTGAGTTCTTTTAATATTTGGCATGCTAGACTTTGTCATGTTAATAAACGCATAATCAAGAACATGAGTATCTTAGAACTAATTCCTAAACTATCTTTAAATGATTTTGAAAAATGTGATTTTTGTAGTCAAGCTAAAATAATCAAAACTTCACATAAATCAGTAGTTAGAGAATCTGAACCTTTAGAATTAATTCATTCTGATATATGTGAACTTGATGGAAATTTAACAAGAAATGGAAAACACTATTTTATAACTTTTATATATGATTGTTTAGATTACACTTATGTATATCTAATGAAAAATAAAAGTGAAGCATTTGACATGTTTAAAATATTTATGACTGAGATTGAAAATCAACTTAATAGGAAAATAAAAAGGTTTCGAAGTGATAGAGGCACTGAATATGATTCTAATATCTTTAATGATTTTTATAAAACTCATGAAATCATTCATGAAAAAACTGCACTTTATTCTCCTGAAATGAATGGCAAAGCTGAAAGAAAAAATAGAACTTTTACTAAATCAATTGTTGCAATTTTATTAAACTCTGGTGCTACTTCCCATTGGTGGGGAGAAATTTTATTAACTGTTTGCTATTTGCTAAATAGAGTTCCTAAATCTACAAATAAAATTTCATCATATGAAATTTTGAAAAATAAGAAACCTAATTTAACTTATTTTAAAACTTGGGGTTATTTAGCCTATGTTAGGATCCCTGATCCTAAAAGAAATAAACTTGCTAGTAGAGCATATGAATGTGTATTCATAGGATACGCTGTGAATAGTAAAGCTTATAAATTCTATGACTTAAAAGATCATATAGTTATAGAATCAAATGATGCTAACTTCTATGAACATAGGTTTCCCTTTAAATTTAAAAATAGTGGGGGCTCGTCTTCTAGTAGTTTACCCATAACTAGAACTAGTGAACAAATTGAAGAATTAAACACTGAAATTAGAAGAAGTAAATGAGCTCAAACCCTTAAGGATTTTGGGTCTGATTTTTATGCTTATACCTTAGAGGAAGATCCTCAAACTCTTAAAGAAGCATTATCTTCTTTAGATGCCAACTTATGGGAAGAAGCCATAAATGATGAAATGAACTCACTTGAGTATAATAAGACTTGGCATTTAGTTGACTTACCTCCTGGTTGCAAAACCATTGGATGTAAATGGATACTAAAAAAGAAATTAAAACCCGATGGTACTATTGAAAAATACAAAGCTCGTCTTGTAGTTAAAGGGTATAGGCAAAGGGAAAATGTAGATTTCTTTGATACCTTTTCACCAGTTACACGAATAAATTCTATACGTGTACTTTTCTCTCTCGCTGCTATCCATGATTTATTAGTACATCAAATGGATGTTAAAACTGCTTTCTTAAATGGTGATTTAGAAGAAGAAATTTATATGGATCAACCTGAAGGTTTTGTTATCCCAGGTCAAGAAAATAAAGTTTGTAAACTAGATAAATCTCTTTATGGTCTAAAACAAGCACCTAAGCAATGGCATGAAAAATTTGATAATCTAGTTATCTCACATGGATTCAAAATAAATGAAAGTGACAAATGCATTTATTATAAATTAGAAGATAACATTTGTACTATTATATGTTTATATATGGATGATATACTTATTTTTGGGTCAAATATTCATGTTGTGAACAATGTAAAAACTTTGTTAAGTGCTAATTTTGATATGAAAGATCTCGGAGAAGCGAGTGTAATCCTTGGTATAAAGATAACTAGGTCTGAAAAGGGAATTTCTCTAGATGAGTCTCACTACGTTGAAAAAATCTAAAAGAAATATAATTACTTTAACCGCAAACCTGAATGTACTCCTTATGATCCTAGTGTAAAGTTTTTCAAGAACACCAGAGATGGTGTTAGACAAACTGAGTAAGCGAGAATCGTTGGTAGCTTACGTTATGCTACTTATTGCACTAGACCTGACATAGCTTATATTGTGGGACTACTATGTAGGTTTACCAGTAGACCTAGTGAAGAGCATTGGAATGCTATTGAAAGGGTTATGAGATACCTTAAGAGAACTATGAACCTTGGATTACATTATAAAAAGTTTCCCGATGTTCTAAAAGGATACAGCGATGCAAATCGGAACACTTTATCAGAAGACTCCAAAGCAACTAGTGGCTATATTTTTAACATAACTGGTGGAGCTGTTTCCTGGAAGTCTAAGAAACAAACAATATGGCTCAATCTACAATGGAGTCTGAAATGATAGCATTAGCCACTACTAGTGAAGAAGTAGGCTGGCTAAGAAGTCTGTTAGCTAAGATCCCTTTATAGGAAAGACCGATACCAGCTGTCTTGATCCACATCGATAGTACCGCGGCTATTGCAAAGATTCATAACCGTTACTACAACGACAAGAGACGACAGAAACGTCGTAAGCATAGTAATTTTAGAGAATTTCTCTCTACGAGAACTGTAAGAGTGGATCATATACGTTCTGATGAAAATTTGGCAAATCCTTTGATGAAAGGATTACCAAGAGAGAAGGTTTTCAAAACCTCAAAAAGAATGGGATTAATGCCCTTAGAATGAAGAGTCACTTATGATGGTAACCTAACTTATAGACTGGAGATCCCAAGAAATAAGTTCAAAGGGTAATAACAAGTCATGAAGTGATATGAGATGTATCATGTTATTTATCAAATCCCATTCTATATTGTTAGAAGTATGAAGTCCTGAAGCGATAGAAAAGGATGAGTTAATTGTTAAACTCTTAATGAGTTCTATACTCTATGTGGAGTGGAGTACATAGCTACAGGAGTACTCTTGATAGACTCACCTATGTGAATGTGGAAGTGTGGCCGCTTCCTATGGAAATTTTATGGGCAAAATTTACTAGAGCGTTCACTATACTAGGATACACGTGCATGGCCGTAAAGCACGGGCTTTTCGAACTACACCTTGGAAAGGTTGTATGTGTGATGATTGTTAGAGATAGAGTTCAAAACTATGAGTTACTCTAATATATTCTAAAGCATCAATACTATGCAAAGGTTCAAGTTGATAGACACATTTTCGCTTATGCACAATCTTATAATTGATCGATTTCTCGATAAAAATTATTTTTATATAAAATTCAAGTGGGGGATTGTTGGAAAAAGATGAAGTTTATAAAAAATGATTGTTGGAAAAGATGAAGTTAATAAAAAATTGTAAAGCTTTGTCCCACATTGCTTTTTTACATTATTTTAAAGAGTTATAAATAGTGAAGAGTTGGCTATTAGGATTGGGCCCCAAGGGGCACCCACTTTTGTGGAAGGGGAGAGAACCTAGGAAAATGTGATACCACACGCGCGCGCGCGTGCACCTCCGCCGCCGTCCGTCCGATCGACCGGTCGTGCTGTGCCGAGCCGAGCCGAGTTTGAGTGCGTGTGTGTGAGGTGAGGTGGTATTTATTTTTGGAAAAATATTCTTTTTAAGGAAAAATTTTCCACTTACAAAAATGTTTGTTATATATATATATTTTCTCAAAAAATGACTGTTATTTTCTTTTATCAAGAATATGACCGTTAAATGGTCGTTTGTCTTCTTTATTCAGAAAAAGAGTTGTTGCTCGAATTTACTCACAAAAATGTATGTTACTTGTCTTTAATCTGAAAATGGTCGTTATGCTCTTAATTCCCAAACATTACCATTTTATCATAATTGTCACACGGTTTCTAAAACCTATAAAAAGAGGGCTTCAGCTCTCAATTTCTACACAACAATCTGCAATCTCATCTCCCTACGAAAAACAATTCTCTCTACAATTTCTAAGTTCTTTTTTAGTTTTCCGAGCAACAAATTTTTCAGTTGTAGCATTCCGGTCTTCATCAGTGCAGTGAAGTTCCGAGATAGAGAAAAAAGATTCTGGACTATTTTATCCTGGGGACGACGGGGCTGTGTTTGCTTGCACAAATTGGGCAAAGCCGCGAAACGTCTTAAAGAAAATGACCTAGTCCGCGACTCAACCCAAGCAATTCATACCAGTTTTTTCGATAATATTGTTTCAGTACTGCTATTAACAAACTTGTATCAACACTCTCCATATGTACGAACACCGTAGATTTCAACCAAGTTCAAACAGTGACCTTAAACAAATGAAATCTAATGGAAGTCCTGTTGTTAGTGTTCTAAAGACCACCATAAAAGGTTGTCAAGAAAAGAAAACATTAGAACTTAATGCTCATTGCTTTGATGAAAAGAAGATACTCACGAAGCCATTCATAAATAGTATCAACACAAAAAAAAGGGTTAGAACTTAATGCTCACTGCTTTGGAGGAAAGGAATAAAGGGATAAAGACTTGTGAGTACAACCTGAACTTGAAAGACCTCTAAATTTGAAACATTCTTCCTTCTATGCATCTCAATTAAATGTTTAAAATTTTACAAAATTTCATCCCAATTAAATTAGATTCTACCAAATTAAAGAAAGAAAACAAGATCAATGTTAAAAGGATAACCAAATCAAGGATTTTATTAAAAATATACGAAGAAAAATCGCTTATTATATATTATCTATTAAAAAGAAAATGAATTAAGTGTTTGTTTAATCTCATTTTTAATTTAATTATTTTCAATTAATTGCTCTTATTTTCTCATCACAATCAAAGGCCCCCTAAACCCTTGCCTGTACTGAAACACAAAATTTTAAGAGAAATATAAGATTAAATTGACTATGCATTTGGATTGCATTAGGCATCACGAACCCCTTCTGGTTTGGAAAAGCAGATAAACTTAAATTGAATTATGTAGCTTGTAAGGATTATTTTCATTTTTTAGAAGAGGAAGTGTTACCTGTAGGATGTAAGGTTCTTAAATAATGCCATGTTGAGAAATTGTGCCTAGTGGGTTATCCCAAGAAACCCTTGTTTTTTTTTTTACTTTATCTGGGAAAATGCTAGTTGTATTGAAGGGACGTTCAATAGAGGTACTACCTCTCCTTCTTAGTTTGGCTGGATTTGTAGTCTCATTATTTGACTATTCAATAGGACTCTAGATGGTTAATCAGTAGAGATTATTCAGTGTGCTTCTAGACATATAACAGATTGGGAACTCTATTGATTGAAAGGGTAAATATTTTTCTAGATGAACCACCTTTGGATGCGTTTGTTGGGAACTACTTTCAGACATGTGGGTGGTACCTATCGCAATCTTTTGAAGAATATTTTCCTGAAGTTAATTTGGAGATCTGATTGATAGTTTTCAAGGTATGTACTAACACACGACTTTAGACCATTTGATTAAGGGAGGTGTCACAACTTATAAGACGTATGACTCTTTGCAAGTAGTTGGGTAGACCAAGAGTTCTGGCATGGCCATTTGGGCCCCATTTATTCCCTATTTTAGATCCATTTCATTTTGGTGAACTATAGAAAAAACTTCCTATTAACTACCTGACTAAAAAGATGAGATAAATTTTATTTTAAATTGCTTAAGATATCGTAAATTATTATAAATAAGGGATTTTTCCCGCTAAGGGTTTTAAAAATTAATTCTTATTTACAAAAAAAGGATTTTTGTTTTATAAATTGTAAATTAAATTTATCAATTAAAGATTAATAAGATAAAAACAAAATGTAAAGATTACAGCAAAGATTCAAATAAAAGAATTATAGGATCATTCTACACCACTAACATGTATTACAAATCAACAAAAACATATTGTAATATCTTATTCTTTGATTATACCAACTCATAAAATTTAACATGCTTGAAAGTCTCAACATTTTCTTACCTATTTATTGAGTTAAATAACCTCTTAATTCAAACTCTTTCTAAAGATGATCTAGAATAAACTCTTTAAATTTAATCTGTCAAAATCATTCAATTTCAAGAAACATATTAGATAAAAATTAAACACAAGCTTAGTTTAATCATCTCGAGTATTGATTCTCATTGCATGTAATTCATCACTAGTTATTTAAATTGATCAAGTAATCAAAAAATACTTGAATAAAATATGGTAGATGTTATTAAATATTGCAATTCATGTCTAGAGATTTTAAATCATCCACAATTGATTATAAAATTAACTATTTATGAAAAATAATAAATTTAGAGTCGTATTCATGATCACAAAGAAAATAAAGAAGAAGAAATATTGGAATTGATATTCTTGAATTTGATCAACTCTATTAAATTACTTCTTAAATTTTATTCTTAGTTTCTTGCCTTTAGCAAAATTCTGTATCTAATTCTGTATCTCTTATGGTTAACCCTAGTTACATATTTATAGTATAAGAGTTATACATAATGTAATTAGGATTAGGGTTGTGAAAGTGTAGAACAAATAGAATTATAAGCCTAACTTTTGGAGCAAGTGGGATAAGGATGTTAAAAATCTAAAAATTATGTGTAAATTTGAGAGCATGAGGTGCGACGTGCCTAGACTCATGCCACAACATGAGGAATTCCATGTTTATGTGAACTCCATAAGAGTGTTGTGCTGCAGCGTACATAAACTCATGCTACGATGCGCAATATTTCTCCAAAATGCATAATCAACTTGAGAAGAATATGCCATGGCATACTACCTCTGTGCCCTATTGAGTTTTAATTCTTCAATGTTGCACTTTTAATCCTTTATTGATGTATTTTGGGTAAGTATTTTGCAATCAAGTCCTCCAATATGTCATTTGCATCTTTTAATGATCAAAATACCTAAAATATCTCAAAATATATCCTGTGATTTTTAAAACATAATTTGTAATATAATTAAGTAAAAATATCATATTAAAACTTAATTTTTCCAATTAATTCCAATAAATTACTTACTAAACATGCTTTTCAAGCCCTTATCACAACCCTCGATAAGCTTTTAACTAATTCCTTGTAAGCTAAGCAATCCAAATAGGATCTCGAAATGAAAATAAACAATTCTATATTAAACTAACCTAAAGCACTTTTATAGATTGACATAATTACATTTAAGATATGCAACAAGCCTTTAAACCCCTAGGTAACCATAATGGATGATTTATAGTCTCGTGAAGATTTCTAGTGATGACACCCACAAATATCCTAAATAAACCAAAATAAATCAAAACAAACAAACAAAAAATAAAATTTGGTTTCGAAATCAATTTATATCTTTATCTCAAAAATTACCTAAAACGCATAACACATAGAATATTCAAGTATCCATACGATTAAAGGATAATTTAAACGTTAGTTACACTTTTGTAATTAGCTCTTAAACATCCATCTAAACACAAACCATTAGACTCAATACTAGGTGATTCCATATACAACATTCCATAACAAAACCTTTAATCTCAACATTATGTATATATGATATGTGTAAACATTATAATAACAAATTTCACAAGCTTAATTCTCAAATCATTCTTCACTAATGAAGAATGGATACACTAAATCGGATTAATAGGTATTTATTAAGGTTGTAATGTTAGGCTAAGGTATGTGATTATGAAAAAACATGAAGTTAAATCACAAGAAATAAGAAAATTTAATTAAATTCAAATACTACTATTTTACATTCTAAAATAGCTATATCTATTACCTAACTTATCCAACCAGTATTTATCTTCACATCCACAATTAAGTACACTAGGGGTATAATTTCTTATTATATCAAATATCACTATACTATTTTTTTCTTTTCTTTTTTTATTTAATGTAACTTAAGAGATACAACATTGAATTACTAAAACCTTTCATCCTTTTTCATTTAAAATTGATTTTTTTACCATCTCCAACCTGTTATTTTCAATATTTTTTGGGTTTTTTCAAACTAAATTTCCACCCTTTCTTCATGGAAAGTTCATACCAAACATGTGTTTATGTTAAATCTTCTTCGAGAACACCTTTTCTAGCTAGTTTCTTAGCAAGAATGGCAAAAAACTAAAAAAATGAAATCAAACTATCCTAAATCATTTTCTTAGATTGACATTGTTGCATTGAGCATATACAACAAGCATTTAAACTCTTATGTTGCCATAGTAGACGAGTTTAAATCTCATGAGGGTTTTCAAATATGATACCCACAAACATCAAAGTTAAAATGCAAAATTAAAAATAAATAACAAAAAGATAAAATCAGTATAGAAATAAATAAAATTTAAAACAAAGTAAAAAGATAAAATAATAACAAAACTTCTCATTCTTTTTAATCTATTCTAAGATTACAATTAAAATCTATAGCATAAGTTATTTTAATATTCTAAACATTCATGATTTATTAGAATAATTAGTTGATAATCACTTTCATATTTTAATAAAAACTGTATCAATATTAATTTACCAATTTCCATATAAGAAAATCGAATTTACTTCGACTCTATTGTCAGAATGCATACTCTCAATAACAATGATTCTATTGGTTCAAACACGCATTCAAATGTATATGCAAATAGAGTTTATGTATATAAATAAACTAATAGATTAATATATGTTTAAAGAAGAAAATGCTTAAAAATAGTGCATAATATTGATCTCATGAAAAGATTTTATAAAAAAATCAAATATCATTTTCATACATCAATTAAATTCATCAAATAAAAATATCAAGTAACTAAAGTTGGGATGATCCCTCCTACCTGTATTGTAAGTGTTAGAAAAGGGATTTAATCTTGGTCTTTTTTGCTCATGGTACCCTCCAATGATGTTTGCTTAGGATCTTGAATACTATGGCACATGTTCGTTGAGTGTCCAGTGTTAGTGTAAAACCCACAAGTTTTACCTATCCTACCACTAATTGTTGCACAATTGAAGTGATGATGCTTAGTAGTTATTCAATATTATTAGAAACTACCACTTCATTGACCTTCTATGATGGGTTGGAATAGGTGTCAAACTATTGATTATTTTCAAGCATAATGACAATCAAATTCCTTACATTTTTATGAGTCTTATCGAATAATGTACCACCATTTTCTACACCAATCATGCTTCTATCCATATGTATCAATCCCTCATAAAAGTATTGGACTCACTTATTTGATGATGAGGGTAATTAGAACAAAGTTTCTTGAACTACTCCCAATACTTATATAGATTTTTCCTATTGTACTACTGAACATCACAATTTTTTGTTCGGATTAGAGTGGCTCTAGAAGATGGAAAATATTTCTCTAAGAAGAAATGTTTTATTTCATTCCAATTATTTATAATCCCAAATAGTAAAAAGTACAATCACTCTTTAACGTTGTTCGCTAAAGAAAATGAGAATACTCTAAGTTTTACTCGTTCCTTGATAATGTTGTTTGGTTTCATGCTAGAACAGACCATATGAAATTTCTTTAAATACTTGTTTAGGTTCTTACTAGCTAGACCTCGAAAATTAAGCGAGAAATGAATCATGTTAGGTTTTAATTTAAGAGTATTACCATTGTAATTATATTGAATGCACAATGATTATTGATCTAAAGTTGGTACCACCATCTTCTCGAGATTATGATTAGGAATATTCATATCAATTTCTACGTGTATAGAATGATCACAATCATCAAATGAGTCCTTGAAACTTGAAGATCTTTTAAAATCATTTGCTAAAGCAAAATTGTAATGTGTGAATTTGACCTCAGATAATAGCGTGAATTTATTCATTGTGACTCTAAAAATTAATAAAGACTAGAAACAAGTTAAGTAAAAATAAAAATAAAGAAAATATTTTTTTAATAATAAACATGAGTTAAATTAACCAAAATCTCATATGATATGATATAATGTCAAAATTTACTTTTTGAGATGAGTTATCAATTTAAACAAATATTACTTTAAATTATTTAAAATATCATAAATTAGTATATAATAAGTAAGAATTTTTCTCACATAAGATTTTGAAAAATAATTTATATTTACAAAAATAGAAGATTTTAGTTTTATAAACTGAAATTAAAATTTAATAAGATAAAAATAATATTTAAATATTACAATAAAGATTTGAATAAAAAAATAATTATTTAATCATTTTTTACTACTAATATGTTTTGTGTATCTTAGAATGAAATAATATTATATTATAAATTTATTAAAAATATTAAATAAAATATAATATATAAGTTTCTAAAGAAAGAGAAAATATCTTTATAGAAAAAGATACCCACCCCCTCTTCTCTCCACTTTGTTTTGATCTCTCCCTCTTTCACTCTATCTCTATCTTACTTCCTTTGAAAATAAGACCAAACTCTCTCCCAAAAATCCCCTACCTTAACTTTTAGCTAAATTGCCAAACACCATCAACCACTAGTTTCTTTTTGCCTCTTTTTTAGTTTAACAGCTCTTCTCAATTTCAGTTCTCTATAACCCGACTGAAAAAAAAAGATTCGAAGATTTCTATTTTCTTTGATATTTTGTGAGCTGTACTGTTTGTTTTGGCTGCTTGGAAAATTGGGATTCATGGGTTGAAAAAGGAGATCACGATAAGGAATAAGGAGAATGGAGTGGGATAGCAATTCGGATCTGAGCGATAATGAGGACGAGTTTCTTGTGCTCAAATACGACGATGGAGGTGCTCGTCCGATTCCCTTCCCTGTTGAGAACTTGCTTCAAACGGCGCCGTGTGGCTTTGTTGTTACGGATGCTATTGAGCCTGAAAATCCTATTATTTATGTTAATACTGTGTTTGAGATGGTCACTGGTTATCGTGCTGAGGAGGTGCTTGGTCGTAATTGGTTAGTAATTGCTGTTCTTTGAGCTATGTTTTACATGTATTTCTAATTAGATTTAGTTTATATGGAATTTACGATTACGAGCCCTCTTGTATGGTTTTTGTCTTCTGGCTAGCTTGATTAGGATAGTAACAAGAAGTTTAGGTTCCTTGGCTTTTGAATATACTGAGGGATTTTCTTTTGGGCCTTGTAATTTAAAACTTTAAACTGAATTCCATATTAATTCGTAGGACTACATACTGAATTCACTAGCATTCTAGTTGATATTTTTGAAAGCAGTTTTGCTAGTGTTTCTGGAACTGAAACATTCTGGGTGGTTTGCTCAAAACACTGTATTCGCTTTGCTTGGTCCTTTTTTCCTATTCCATTTTAGGGACATAGTAACTAGTAAGGAGTTTGAAGGTGAGCGTTTACTTTTATGGAATGACCTTGTGGGTGAATATTATTAGATTTTGATTGAATGTTTCTGAGCATGATTTCTTGTCCATCATAAATATCTTGTGTCCTATCGGAGGTTGATGTGGTAAGACAAGATTAGTAGATTTGTAGTTAGAATTTCAATTGAAAGTTGATAGATAATACTGTAATAGATGATACATATTATGGCTTCTGGACATTTTCTCCCTTCTGCCTGTGGATTTCAGGATTTCTTGAATCTGTAAAGGGGCTTTGTGCTTGCCTTCTAAACTAGAAGAAGGGTAAAAAATAAGAATGGTGCAATTTTTTTAGGAAAGGTTTTCTTTAATAGTATTTGTGGTGGGTAAAGTGGACATATAGTGGATACATGATTTATTTGTATTTAGAGAAATATGTGAATACGAACTCATCAGAAAACAAAATCTCGCCTGTACAAATTAAACATGGTGTGGATAATTCATAAATTCTCGTTGAAAATAAAATCATAGCGAGATTATAGTTTCAGTTTTCTTCTGCTGTTCTGCATGATATATTATGCCATATACCCAAAATGCTAATTTTTTTATCGAAAGTTAATTAGGAGAAACCACAGCAATACCGAATGGGGTTATATTGCATAGCTCTTATCAGAGAAAGGGGAAAAAAAGAAAAAAAAAACTTTAGTTTCATAGGTATGTTATATTACAGCAGCTATCCCTGCAATATTTTAGAGTAACACTGTTTTGTAAATGAAACTACTTGCTATAGCTACTGTGTTACTTGATTCTCAGACATTGCATTGAGTTATTGTATCAGTAAATACTGCAACTAAAAGTCAAATCAATAATAACTCTAGAGGTCTCTCTTTGACTAGTGTATCAAGATAGAAAATTTTATGGAAGTTTCTTGTTTTCTGGTCTGTTTTTATTTGTCACCTCCATAAAATATCTATAGAATTCACTACGTCACTTTGTCTGTCTACAGTTCTGTCAACAATAAAACAATGGCCTGTGCTAACCACTTATGTCAATCCATCAATGGAACTGTTGAGTTTGAAAGTAATGAAATCTATCCTTGAGGTGTAATACTGTCGAGGACAGGCTTTTCACAGAGCGACTGAGCTTGAATTTTGACATTTCGGTGAACTCAAATTGCATTTGTTCTTTGTATGTTTGAAGTTTTATGCCACTTCATTTTTATTTATATTTTGCATTATCATTTTGCAATGGCTTTACTAGGTTCGAGCTCTGTGCAACATATTTATATTATTTTAAACTGAGATTTATAAATAGCAATTTCACTTTTAATTTTCTGAGAGGAATGCAGAATTTTACTCCAAACTGTTAGTCTGTTACTCTAATGGGCCTGAATTTTATTCCATGGCCGTTTTGTTTGAGTTAATGAAGTATTTTGCTATACATGAGCCCCGTACCCTTACTTTCAATGTAACAAGTTAATGATCAAGTGTGATATAGCCAGTGTAGTGTACAGGCTTAGATGATGTGGGTTCTGAAGATTGGGAACTGCTTCGCTCTTCTTTTATAAGAAACAACACATTTCATTAAGTAGTAAAATAATTCAATTAGTGGACCTCTGGTCCTACTTTCAACTAATTTCCTTTTCTTTTCTTTTTAAGAATGAAACTTTTCTATGAGAAAGTATTGATAGAAAATCTTGATGCAATATTTATGTTTTTGAACCTCAAAAAATTGAGTTTTGCTTATGCTTGTGGTTTTTGTAACTCCTAATAAACCAAGCAGGAAGGAATTTATATCTTGTGTGTGTGATTCTTTTTGTTGCTATCTTCCCCTCTAATTGAGTGGTTAAGAACGAGATCCCCTTTCCAAAGTGGAGTTCAAATCCCCCTCTTCTAATTATTGAATGGCCTAAAAAATGAAAATGTCTTCCATTTGATTCTTTGGTTACATATATGTTTTTTAAATCTTGTTTATAGTCTTTGACTAATTTTTGTTATCTTTGTAACTTTTATTACTTCATTCAGGCTCGATGAATTCAAAGAAATTGTCTTTCATTTTGTTAACTGATCTGTACTTTATGGTTATGATAAAATGTTCATAGGTTACTTGCAGCTTCTTTGATTTTGATAATGTGTTTTTGCTACAGCCGGTTTTTGCAGTGTAGAGGACCCTTTGCTAAAAGAAGGCATCCTTTGGTGGACTCGACAGTAGTTTCAGAAATTAGGAGATGCTTGGAGGAAGGCATTGAATTTCAAGGCAAGCTTTTGAATTTTAGAAAAGATGGATCACCACTAATGAATCGATTGCGGCTGACACCTATATATGGAGATGATGAAACAATAACTCATGTCATTGGAATCCAGTTCTTCACGGAGGAAAATATTGATCTGGGTCCAGTGCCAGGTTCATCAATCATGACATCAGCAAAAAAGTCATCTGATCGGTTTCATTCTAGTCTTTCATCATTCTGTCCTGTTTCATTGGGGGACCGCAATATTTGTCGTGAACTTTGTGGAATATTGCAATTAAATGACGAGGTGCTGTCTCTCAATATACTTTCCAGATTGCCACCTAGAGATATTGCATCAGTTGGTTCTGTCTGTAGACGGCTCTATGACTTGACACAGAATGAGGACCTTTGGAGAATGGTTTGTCAAAATGCATGGGGTAGTGAGACAACTCGTGTTCTAGAGACTGTTCCTGGTGCAAAGAGACTAGGATGGGTTCGACTGGCACGGGAATTGACCACTCTTGAATCAGCAGCATGGAGGAAGCTGACTGTGGGAGGTGGTGTTGAACCATCACGCTGCAACTTTAGTGCTTGTGCAGTTGGGAATCGTGTAGTTCTCTTTGGTGGAGAAGGAGTTAACATGCAGCCGATGAATGACACCTTTGTCTTGGATCTAAATTCCAGTAACCCGGAATGGCAACATGTCCAAGTGAGCTCTCCTCCTCCTGGGAGATGGGGTCATACACTTTCCTGTGTTAATGGATCTCATTTGGTGGTATTTGGAGGATGTGGAAGGCAGGGTCTGCTAAATGATGTGTTCCTGTTGGATTTGGATTCAAAACCACCAACTTGGCGAGAGATATCTGGATTGGCTCCTCCACTTCCAAGATCATGGCATAGTTCTTGCATGCTTGATGGAACCAAGTTGATAGTTTCTGGTGGTTGTGCAGATTCTGGAGTGCTCCTGAGTGATACTTTTCTTCTTGACATCTCAATGGAAAAACCAGTCTGGAGAGAAATACCAGTCGCATGGACACCTCCATCTCGATTGGGTCACACACTTTCTGTATATGGTAGTAGAAAAATATTGATGTTTGGGGGCTTAGCCAAGAGTGGCCCCCTTCGATTCCGTTCCAGTGATGTGTTCACAATGGATTTAAGTGAGGATGAACCATGTTGGAGGTGTGTTACTGGAAGTGGGATGCCTGGTGCTGGAAATCCTGGAGGAATTGCTCCTCCACCTAGACTTGATCATGTGGCCGTGAACCTCCCTGGTGGGAGAATCCTAATTTTTGGTGGGTCTGTTGCTGGTCTTCACTCTGCTTCACAACTTTATCTCTTGGATCCAACAGATGAGAAGCCTACATGGAGAATATTAAATGTTCCTGGCCGGCCCCCAGGATTTGCTTGGGGACATAGTACTTGTGTTGTAGGAGGAACACGGACAATTGTCCTTGGCGGTCAAACTGGAGAGGAGTGGATGTTAAGTGAGCTCCATGAGCTATCACTGGCAAGCTCTGTCATCTGATATTTTTTTCCAATGAGCTGAGGTTAGTAGTGCATCAGGAGAATCTAGCTCAAAATTATTAGATGACTCAGTCAACATGGTAGAGAATGTTGCATGCCAGCATTGACTCTTGATTGATTTTTCTCTGGTCAGGACTTGTCAAGGTAATAGGCATTGTGCACTTCTAATTGTATGGATTGTTCGGGTTCAAGATGGATAGTTTGTTTCACAGAGTGACGACAGCCCATGTTTGTCTTCCGTAAGGTTTGTAAGAAACCCTGCCATTCTGTTCACAAAATGGGTTATTCGTCTTTGTCAGGTTAGCTGTATTTGATAGACTGGTAGGTTTTTATCTGTAGATTATCTTATTATGCGCTTTTATTCAGGCTCTGTAACTTAATGAAAAGAAAGATGCATGTTTATATGAATATATACTATAGTCTTCGGTATGATGATAACTTCTAAACCTGTCATTCGCTCATTCAAAACATATCATCCAGTTCATGGGATAATAGAAACAAAGATCGTCAGGCAAGACTGAAAATGAGTAATGAAGATCAAATTTTTGGTGCGATTTCTTTGTCCATATCAAAATTTTGTAAAACTGAGCATGGATTGTTTAAATAATATTAATTTTCCTCCCCTAAAGCTATATAGTTTTTTTTCTTTTTTCCATTATTACCTTGATCTTGATATTTATATGTGCATGAAAATCTCAATTTTCTTGGGATGGTAAGATACATAGATGCATTTTGGTTACTAATGGTGTAACTTCACCAGCTCTCTTCTGTCTGCTTGTGTAATTGTTTTCGGTTAAGGTCTTACTGAAAGCCTGAAATCATTTTCATGGAATGTATTCAAATAATTTATTTGATTTTCTTTTTGGTTTGTTATTAACGATCTAACTTACTTCAATTTACATGATTGACTGTGAATGACTTTTCTGTTTGCATGGGTTGACTATCAGTTCGTTACTGGAAATAATAATGGAACACGTAAAGTAAATTATTAATCTAATAAATAAATAAGCAAGAAAATAATAATGGACTCAAAGTAGATCTTGTGGGATTGTACCTCTATTGCTCAAATTATCTTATAAGATGCATCAAGTATGGTGGAAGCATAGCACAAATTTAAAGAACAAAAATGTTTGAGCACTAAAGAAGGTGGAGTTACAAACTAAAAAAGAGAACTGAAAAAATAAAAATATAATTAGCCAAATGGAGGGAAATATGTTACTTGCAAGCAATTTAGAAATTATTAAAATTTAGTGGTGTCTGAGACTAAGAAGGTAAAGAAAGCAATTTTAATCATGTATGTTATTTCTCTTTTTGATTTACTATTTTTTACTTTCAATTTTTTTTAAATATATTTTAATGAAATCCTATGAAGATTTTATACAACTAATAAAACAAATCATTTGAGGTAATAACTTCAATACCTCGAGGGTTAAAAATACTAAGACGTAAGTTTTAATTTATCACTTTTTAGAAAACTTTTTACAAGAATGTTATGACTTAATAATATAAATTGTTGTGTTCACTCTATCTTATTTTAAACTTAAATTAGTTTTTTCACATATACATAAATATATATAATATTTTTTAAATAATTAATATTTTGATGGAAGATAAAAAAAAATTATAAATAGATAAATTATTAAAAAAAATTAATATTAAACTATATTTTATGGATATTTGTTAACAATTTTGCAACAATATTCATAGTATCCACGACATTTTAACAAAAAAATGATTTTTTTTTCAAAAATATTTTGTCGACAATGTCACAACAATTTTAATATTTTCTCAACGTCGTAGCCAAAAGATATGAACATTACGTTTCAATATCAAGATGTATAAAAAAGTTAATATCATAACAATATCAATGATATCGTCGACATTTTAATCATTGGGATTACATTAGATTGTACCTAGTTAAAAATAAAATTAATTATATGTATATTTTTAACATTAAATAAATATTTTTTTATAATAATATATTTTTTATTCATATTTTGGAATAAGGTTGTTTGTATCAATAATATTTAATAGACATGTGGTATAAATGAATGTGAGTAAGATATATAGAGAATTTTTTGTTGATTCATTTGATAAATATTAATTAATTATACACGTAAAATTATAACAGTAGATGTTATATAAAAATATTTCTAAAGCCAATATGCTCTAATCTAAAAATATTTTATATATTTAAATATAATTTATGATAATAAAATATTAGTGTCAAACACTATAAAAATTAAAATAAAAAAGAAGTACGATGAACTTTTATTAATATCCACATTCCTCCTAAATAGTTGTATCTAATTTTTATTTTATCTTATGAAGAATTTTTGATAGTTTATTCATAATGATTTATTTGTAAATTAATAGTATATTATATATTCTTTTTATGTATATAATATTTATACTCATTTATTTATTACTTATTCTATAGCAAACTATCAATTTCATTAAAAAAATTATTGAATTTTTAAATCTATCTTATTTTTTAAGATTTAATTTTGCATTTTGTATTTATTAAAAAAATTTAATTAATTATAATTTCTTGTGAAAAATATTTTAAGATATCTTGTGTTTCTATTTCTATTATTTTTTATTTTTTTATTATTTAATGCTATTTTTTATATATAGAAAATTAATAGTTACCTCTGTAACTTTAACTTTAGTTAAGTTAGGAGTATTTATAATATTTTTAAAATCTTATAAGTATTTGTGATATTTTTAAAATCTTATGAATATTTGTGATATTATATCAAAATTTAGGGATATTATTGATATTATTTCTTATAAATAAATGGGACAAATATATACATTAGGTTAAATATTATGATTAGAGTACTTAAGTTTAATATATATATTTTTAACAATTTAGTAAATTATTTTTAAAAAATTGACACTACATAACTAAATAGTTAATTTTTAGGAATTATTTTTTCAATTTAATTTGAAAAAAAAATTAACATGAATAATTGTTGGAGTATTGTTTTAAATAAAAATTTAAAAAATAAAAAAAATAGTAAAACATAAGGATTGATCATTTAGATATATGGTATCACTTTTCAAAACTAATATACTAAACTATCATAAAAAATTACAATATCTAAATGCTATATTTTGAAAAGCTAGTTGAATTTTATGATCATGCCTTGATTAAATAGCCTTTAAGGTCCCAAACTTTTGAATGCTTGGCAAAAATGCTTCAACTAAAAAATTTAACTATTTAATCATTGAATTATTATATTTTAACATATAAATTTTATTTTAAAATTTTGGGGACTATGTATAACTAATGTTAATGTGGCACACTCAAGTTTGAACATAAGTTTCACAAACTAATATAAAAAATATCTTCAAATTTTAAGATATCTTTAAAAATATCCTCAAGATTTCAAAAAATTAAAAAAGACCCCTCAAACATAACGAAAGTCAAATTTAATAAAAGTAAATAGTAATATTTCATAAATAAAAATAAAAAAATAATAGAAAATAAGTAATTAAAAATCAATGAATAATAGAATTAGAAATATAAAATATCTCAAGATATTTTTTCATAAGAAATGATAATTACTAAAAAGAAATTTAAATAAATTTAAAAGGTAAAATTAAATCTTAAAGAAAGAGATGTATTTAAAGATCCATTATTTTCATAATTAAGGAAATTATCATCAAGAAAATATATAATTTATTATGGAATAAGTAGTAAAGAAATGAGCGTTAATATTACAGATGCAAAAAGAAGTATAATATATCATTAATTGAAAAAGAAATTATAATGAATAAACTATCAAAAATCCTCAAAAAGGATAAAAAAAAATTGGATAGATTTATTTAGGAGGAATCCAAATATTAATACAAGTTCATTTCAGATAATGAATAGATACACCAATAAAAATAGTATTACTAGATAATATAATAATAATAAAAAAAGATGGCTTATTAGGAATCATTTATGGTAATTTGAGATACCAAAAATTAAAATTTAGAGCATATCCTAGGTTTGTTATTACTATTCATGATAAAAACTGAAACCAAGTGTTAAATTTAGCTTATGAATTTAAAAGATCAGATTTAATGAAATAAGAAAATCATTCATTTTTAATACACTACATAGTATGGTATTTATTAATAAACAGTCATAATAGTTTAGTAGATGAACAAAATGAATTTATAGAAATAGATAAAACTTTTTAAGAACTTGGATAAATAATAAAACCAAAAAATTAACGGACTTTAAAATACTAGAAGAATGACACTAAGATAAAAAGGAAAAACATCCAATACTAAGAAGAAAAGTAATATAGTTAAAAACAATAATATACTAAGATTTACTTTTATAGATCGAAATTGAAAAACTTCTAACAAAGAAGAAGTTAAAAAAACTAAAAAAAGAATTTCAAGTAATGAAATCATTAGTTTATGATGACATATTTGAAAGATAATAATATTTAAAGATAAATTGAAAAATATATAGTTAAAAATATATGGGAACCGAGTAGGCGTAACAAAAAACCAAACAACATTGATGAAGGCTATAAGACTTCTAATAGAGTAAATTGACTTAGTCCAAGAATTAAACATGAAGTATCTACAAGGTATAATTGAAACACAAAAGAAATTTTTAAAAGAAATAAAGGAATATAGTTATAATAAATTACAACAAGATATACATATGAAACTTATAGAACAAGGAAAAAAGCATATAACCTACATAGAAATAATGTTATTATAAATCATAAATAAAAATCCTTAGAATGATGAAAAGTAGAACCACCTAGAAGATCAGACGCCCTGATACCTAAAAAAGAATTAGAATAATAATTCATGAATCTTGAAAACAGGGATACTAAAAAATTAATTAGTTTGTTAACACTAACTAATGAATAATTAGAAAAACATTATGATGAAAAGTTTTGTACAAACAAAGAGGAAGATAATATGACAATAGTTAACGAGCTAGACTAATTCTAAACCAGTAATCATAACCCTAAAAGATCATATAAAACCAATTTCATTACCGGTTTCTTATCAAAAGGAAACATCTGACCCACATAGGGAAGAAAGAAATAGACAAAGGTTAGAAGAACCTGATACTTCATAAGAAGAAGATAACCACCTAAAATGGAATAAACGTTGGGGAACTAGAGGTAGTATCTCACCAGAATTCAAGCCCTATAAAAATTATAGATATGATCTCTTAGATCTAGATTATATGATAGATAAGAAAACAGCCTTAGATGAATGGGCTAGTAGTATAAGCATACTTATACAAACCTCTCAAATTACACAAACAAACCATTTAACCTGTAGGATATTAGTAGCTCATAAAATGACTGGAAATATTAAAGTTTGATTTCCAAATTTGATAGAGTAAGAATATTTATTAATGTAAGGGAATGCTCTCACAAGAAGAGAATATTTAAATATAATAGGAAATGAAATATACAAGGAATTTATTAGAGAAGATAAATGAAAAACTATCACTAAATCCAGTGAAAATGAAATCAATGAAGCCAAATAACATTTAACAAATATGGAAATTTGTAACATATTTTACATAGATTTTTTTGTTTGTAAATATGAAATGTATTACAATAAATTACAATCATCTATGCAAACAACTTATAAGGAAATGTTTTTCCAAAAATTATCTAGAACGTTACATAAGATCTTAACAGAATGATGGAATAAGAGAAATAGAGAAACCTTACTAGACATTATAGGAGGAAGAATAAGAAACCTTAAAAGCTGGATGATCATTAAATTCAAAGAAAGAAAGGAATACAAACAAAGAAGAGGATATCATAAAATCTGTTGTGATATAAGAGATTTTAAAATATCAAAAAAATATGGATGTAATATAAAATCTTACAAACAAAAATATAAAAATATAAAAATATAAAAATACAAGAAATTTAAAAGATATAAATTCAGAAAATAATATTTTCAAAAATATAAAGAGAAGATTTAATAGGGAAACCTATATAAAAATATATTTTAGAAGAAAAAAGAAATGTAAATGTTGATCTGTAATGAAGAATGACATTATACCAATGAATTCTCTAGTAGGCTTCAACATAAGAAAGGATTTAAAAAGGAATTTCTATAGAAACAAAAATCTTAGAAGAAGCTCTTAAGATGAAATTAAAACCAATTGAAGAATCATATATAAATGATACTTACAATATCTATCTATTAGCGAAAACTGAAGAGGAAATAACTGACTTAAAATATGAACACTCATAATATGGGTACTCTTTATTTAAAAATGAATGATATGTATAGTAATACAAATCCAAATAGTACCTATATTCAAGCAAGACAAAAATCTAAAGGTTGTGTCAGCTATCATTTACATGCATATATAGATAGAGGAGCAAGTATGTATGTACTAAATAAATATGTATTCCCAAAACACTAGAAACATGCACAAAAAGATTTAATTATAAGAATTGTTAATATTACAACAATAAATTTTAATAAGGTTTTAAAATATATATAGATATAATAATAGGATGAGAAATTTTTTTATATTCCTACCATATACCAACAAAAAACAAGAGTTTATTTATTAATAGGAAATAATTTCTCAAACTTATATCAACCTTTTACACAATATTTAGAAAAAATAAGTCTAATTACATTAAATGGCGAAACCATTTATGTATCAAAAATAAGAAAAACTTATATTGTATTAAACACAACTTTTATACAACAACATTAAAAGTGAAAACGTGGTGAGATAAATACAAAGCAAATAAAACCTTATTTAGAACATATTTCATTAGATATAATGAAATATAGGAAGATAAAGCCCTAGCAGGTATCATAAAATTATTAAAAATAAAAAACTCAAAAAATTCTTTATATCCAAAAATTAATAAATTTAAAATGATTGTCAACATAAAATTAAGAGACCCTAACAATATTATTAGAGTAAAACCAATGATTTATATTCCAGAATACAAGATTGAATTTGAAAAATAAATTGAAGAACTTCTGAAACTAAAAGTCATAATACTAAGTAATTCACCTTACTCTAGTCTAGCATTTTAAGTCAAAAAAGAAGCTTAAAAAAGAAGATAAAAAAAAAGAGATTGGTAATAAACTTCAAAGTATTGAATAAAGAAACCATTGATGGTGGATACTTTTTTCCAAAGAAAGAAGAACTATTATCATTCATAGAAGAAAAGAAATACTTCTCAAGTTTTGATTGCAAAAGTGAAGTTTGGTAAATAAGACTAGATGAAAAATCTCAAAAATTAACGGTTTTAGTTGCCCTCATGAACAATTCCATCAGACAGTTGTGCCATTTAGATTAAAACAAGCTCCATGTAACTTTCAAAGATATATGGATAACATCTTTAAAAAATTACAAAATATTTGTTGTGTCTATATAGATGATATTTTAGTTTCCAATAGTAAATTAAATAAACATTATTTGGATATTATTAATATTCTACAAAAATGCAGAAAAGAAGGTATTGTACTATCTGAAAGGAAAACAATAATTACTCAGCAGAAAATTAAGTATTTAAGGTTGAAAATTGAAGATGAAAAACATAATCTACAACTCCATATACAAAATAACATTCAAGGTTTCCCTACTAAATGAAAGGACGAAAGCTAATTACAAAGGTTTATAGAATGTTTGACACATACTAAAGCATATATCAAGAAACTTGTAGAAATGAAAAAACCTTAATAAACAAATTGAAAAAAGATCATATCTAGAAATTGATAGAATAAGATACTTTGCATATGGATAAAGTAAAAGCAAAAGTAAAACATTTACCAATTTTATACTATCTAGGGCTATATGATAAAATGATAATTGAAATAGATGTTTCACAATAATATTAGGGAGCAGTTTTAAAAGCAAACGTAGATGACACAAATGAATACCTTTGTAGAAATACATCAAGATCTTTCTTCTGAATTAAATTAATCTAATAATGAAAAAGAATATTTAATTGTTAAAAAAACTATTAAGAAATTTGCAATATATATCATAAATTTCATATTCTTTATTAGAATCGATAACAATTTTTTTGGTTATTTCTTAAGAACTAATATTATAGGTGATTATAATAAGAATAATTTAAAATATGCCCTTATTAGAGAATAAACACCTCTAACTATTTTTATATTTGTGGGAATGAAACACCTTAATATCAAGATCAAGATAAAATAAAAGGAGATAAAAATCCTTCAAGAACAAATTGAGTTTTTATATCTCAAGATCAAGAAGAAATTGATTATTCAAAACAACTCTTACAATCCAAAATTTTTAAAGAGAAATTTTCATAAAAAAATCAATCTAAAGAATATAAAATTTCTAAAGGAAGAATTCAAGATAAAAAGAAAGAACCTAACAGCTCAAAAGAGAATAACACCTTTTGAATAAAAAAAGCTCAATTGAGTTGATGAAGTAGAAAAAAAAAGAATAAAAAATACTTATGTGGTCTATAATGGCCCAAAATCAAGAATTTACAACAATTGAGCAAAAACAAATAAATCTATTCTTAGGTTTAGTGGAGTAACTTATAGAGCCTTCACAAATAGAATAGAGACTGAAGGTAGTTAAGTTAATTACAAAGTACCAAAACTAATAACTCTAGATGAGATAGTAAGAAATTACTCCTCAGTACTACAACAAAAACCAGAAGCACTAAGCCCGTTGACAACTTAGGACCAATAGTAAGGCCTCCAATACTATTTTGAAAGGCATTTCTCCTAGAAACATCAAAGATAGTAATGCATCCAATGCTATTCAAAGAAACATCCCCTAGAAATCCATTAGTCGTTAAAGATGAAAAGGATCAATATAGAAATACCATCAAATCACAATGATTGAGTCTCTACAACTTGGCCAAAAAATCTACCCAAGAACACATATAAAATATGAAGTTTTATGCTAGAGAAAAGGAATTCCTTGTACGAAATAAATTCAACATTTTGAAAAAAGATAATCCAATATTTTTTTACAAAGCTTTCCATGTTAAACTAATAGAAACATATATCAATGAATTAATTTAAGTGAATTAAATTATTTCCTCAAAATTTCAAAAAAATCAATCAAGAATTTCAAGAAAAAGATAAGAATAGATGATAAGCCTATTTATCTTAGATTTTTTAGTTCACTAATGAGATGGAATGAGAAAGGATGTATGAGTCTCTACTACTTCATCAAGCTAGGGATTTCTAACACAAATAGGAGAAGTTCCCAAACCAATGGCGCTTCCAGAAATGAATTCAACACAAAATAACTTTGTTTATTAAGAGGTTAAATATTAAGTCAAATTTATTATGAACTTAGAAAAATTAACAAATCTACTAAGATCAAAGTAAATTACTCAACTCTTATAGTAGCATGACTCTCTCTGAAGAGGATGGTGAAAAAATCACCAAATAAGAGAAATTTTAACAACAACAATCTAGAAATTGGTCAATAAATAAGGAAAGTATTGTGCTTCTATGCTAGAAAAGACACCAAAGATCATAGATGTATTCACTGCATCGAATATCAAGAAGACGAAGGCACATCATCATCAATGCTATCCAAAAGACTGTTGATAGAAAATGACAAGAAAAAATAAAGAGGAAGAACTGTCGGTAGAAGACGACAAAGAAAAATAAAGATATAACATCCATATCTTTAGTTGGCAACATGTGTCAAGAAAAAACAATGGTTGAAATTGATAAGCCAAAAAACAAAAAAGTAGATGAATTATTAAAGTAAAGATAAAATAGTAATTCATATCTTGTAAAAAGCGATTTCTTATGCTATAAAAAGAACCCTTATTTTTATTTAAGAATACATAAAAAATGGAGTACATAACTAAAAAAACATACAACTTCTAGCATAGTAATCCCTTCTATCCAAAAATTCCAACTAGTAATTATGAGTTACTAAGTATCTCATCAAGGTTCTTAGTTGGCCTTAGAATTATAATAATTATTATATTCTGAATAAAATGTAATGCATTCACTCTTTTCTAATAAGTTTAAATTAGATATTATCTATGTACAAATGCAAAAGGCTCACAATTACCATGAAGGTATTAAGGTTTGAGTAAAGTTGAGATATAACTAGTGTGACAAGAGAAGACGAACAGAAAGAAAGACCATCATAGGCCCATTAAACTCAGGTATAATAATGATAACTTTTATACCAATTAAAGATATTAAATGTTTAAATATTTGTTTATATTAATTTATAATATTAATAATAAAAAGATGAAGATATAAATAATACAAAATTATTATACGAAAAATTAAAAAATTATCTTTAATCAATAATATATAAAAATTACAAGAATTAACACCTAATGTTAAACAACTAGTTTTCAATTTGTCACGAGAGTTAGAGAAATATTAACATAATATAGATGAAAAAGTTAACACTATTGCTCTAAAGATATTATAACATATTTTATAAATTTCAAAAACATAAATAAATAATATTTTTAGATAAATTTTTTAAGTTCGACAAATTTTAACAAGTTTGGAAGCTAATTACAATAAATATGAATTAAGTATGATATCTCTAATTTTATGACGAAGTGTTTCTTTTTTTTTTTTTAGTTCGGGGAATTTATTGTAAACAACCGCCAGCGGGGAGCCGCCGGCGTGGGAATAAAAAAAAAGAATAAGGTGGCGTTTGGTTCGTGGAATGGAATCGGAATCGGAATGGGAATGGGAATGGAATGGAATGGAAAGGAAACAATTTTGTTTGGTTCGACCACTGGAATCAAGCTCGGAATTAGGATTACAGTGTTTGGTTTGCCACTGGAATGGAATGAAAAAAGCTGTAAATGACCTTAATACCCCTACATGCTGTAAAGTTCAAATAATGTCATTTAATTACTATTTTTTCGTCAAACAAAATACATTATTGAAATCATTATTTTTCTAAATAATTATTACTTAATTAAAAATAAATATATTATTAAAATTATTATTTTTTAAATAGGGTTTAGGGTTTTGAGGTTTGGGATGTGGGATTTGTTAGGGTTTAGGGATTTAGGATTTGGGGTTATGTTTGTAGGTTAAGGTTTATGGTTAAAATTATTATTTTCCTAAAAATGGTTTAGGGTTTTAGAATTTTGGATTTGGGGTTTAGGGTTTTAGGATTTGGAATTTGGGGTTTAGGGTTTTGGGTTTTGGGATTTATGTTTTAAGGTTTAGGGTTTAGGGTTTAGAGATTTGGGGTTTATGGTTTTAGGATTTGGGATTTGGGGTTTAGGGATTAGGTTTAGTGTTTTGGATTTATGTTTTAAGGTTTAGGGTTTAAGAATTTTGGGTTTAGGGATTTGGGGATTTGGGATTTAGGGTTTTAGGGTTTAGGGATTTAGGGTTTAGGGCTTTATGATTTGAAATTTGGGGTTTAGGGTTTAGGGTTTTGGGATTTATGTTTTAGGGTTTTGTGTTTTGGGATTTATGTTTTAAGGTTTAGGGCTTAAGGATTTGGGGTTTAGGGAGATAGGGTTTAGGGGTTTGAAATATTGGATTTAGGGTTTTGAAATTTTAGATTTAGGGTTTAGGATTTAGGGTTTTGGAATTTTGGGTTTGAGAATTTGGGATTTGAGTTTAAGGTTATATTTTAAGTGAGGGTAAAATTGGAAAAAAAAAAGTTTAGGTGTGAATGGAATTATGATTACAGGTGGGGAGAAGGAATTGTGATTATCTTTAAATCCGATTCCATTCCATCCTTCATTCCGTCCAACCAAACACACAAAATGGAAGGAATCGATTCTGATTCCATTCCATTCCCTCCAACCAAACGTGGGGTAAGAAGAAGACAAAGATCTACAAAATCCAATCTCTTTTCTTTTTCTCTTACAACTTGGGTTGTGTTTGTCTGTTTACTGTTTACTGTTCACTGTTCACTGTTCTATTTTCTTTTTCTCTTACCAGCATTGTTTACTACAACCACCAAATCACCAAATATCACTCTCATTTTCACACTTGAAAACCCAATAGAAAGATCCCTTCATTTTCTATCCCATTTACCATCTACCCAAACAACCCAAAATGGTTGTGAACAGAGACTCAACTCCCCCACCAGTGATTGGAAAAATTGGGCCCTACACAGTGTTCATAACACCACCTTCAACACCAAAGCCAGTTGAGCAGGCCGTCTTTGATTCCCCCAAGAAGGTTGTGCTGCCTCCTGTTCAGCCACCTCCCCATCAGTTTGACAAATCTGTTGCTGTGTCCGAGGGGTCTTTCTTGGGGTTTTTCAAGAATGCCGTCGATAAGGTTCACAATGGTATGTTTTCTTTTCTGGGTGTTTTTAGTTGTTGCATATGTTTCCTTTCTTTACTGGTTCTGGATTTTTCGAGGCTGTTTGGCTGCTGAGAGATTAGAGTGAGAAATTGAAGTTTATATTTGGAAGTATTCTTTAAAAAGGGAGAAAAAGGGATATGCTTAGGTTTTGTCAATGAATTTTTTGATTTACAAAATATTTTATTTATCAGCAAGATGAAGTAAAAATACAAAAAATGAAAGAAGAAACAAAATGAGATATATATTTTTTTAATTTTAACACTTTGTTACATATACATAAATCAGACAGAAACGGGTGGGAATCAAATCATGCCCAAATAGGCGAGGGTGTTCTGGGATGGGAAAACTACCGAGGTATAGGCTAAATAGAAATGAAGTAGCTTTTTTTAGATAACTCTGTAACTTGTTTCGTTTGTCTGAAAATTGAGAAAGTTGATCTTCCCTTTTTTGTATTGCTCAAGCTGACACAGAGTTTTGCTTGGCGTTATGGAAAAGCTGATTCCTTTTTGTTTATTAAAGTGTTATATGGAAATCCTTTGTTCTTAGTTTGAAGTTTAATGTTAATTATGGTTTCTTTAAAATTATCTAATGCTGAGGGTTTTCCTTTGATTGTTTTACAGCACATTCAAATGTAGATGACCATTTGGCTCGGTGGTTTGGACTAAATCAGTCGAAGTATCAGTGGGCACTTGATGACTATTATGAGAGCAAGGGATTGGTAAGCATACTGGTTTTAGATTGCCCTAATGCATTTTTTATTTTAGGTCTTCTCTTGTGGCACTTTTGCTTGGTACTTAAAGCCAATTAGTTTAGTGTTACTAATTAGTTTAAAGCTAAAGTAACCGGGGATGTTTTCATTTTCAATGTTTCTTCCATCTTAAATTCTTATTAATCATTATCATCATCCTCTATTGTTCTTTTTATGTTGAATGTATTAATGCTTGATGAGCCATTGGATTAATGTACTTGATGTCTGGAAAGTTCTATGGCTTTATCTTAAATTACTGCTTTGATGTTTGTGCTTTTTTGGTTTAGAAGGCAGTTTAAATAGCTTAGATATGATCTGCAAAAATGGAAAGGAGGCAAGGGGACAGTGAATTTGGCATAGATGTTTTCAAATTGCTATTAAAATCACTACTAGTTTGGGGTGGTATGTCTGATCTCTGATTTCGTTGAAGTGTGAGAGATTCTTGATGTGAAGTTAGATACATACTAATTTAAGTAATTTATCATGTCTATTATGAGGTTAAATCTTTAATATAGTAGGTATTTATTGAAATGAATCAATTTTTGTTTCCTATAAAAAATATATGGTAGGATATTGGACAGTTATGTTATGCATAAAATATGCATTATGCTTAACATTGAGGACATAAAGATGAATTGTGAGGATGTATTTACCTAATCGGACTTGAGTTTCAGAAGGTAAAAGATCAATACTCACTACTGAGATACCTTGAACACAGATGATGATTTCCACTATTAAAGAAATTTAGAATAAGAATTTCACTTTTTCCTGAAAATGGTTCTGAAAAAAGCATACATTTATTGTTGCATTCATTAGATGATCATTTTATGTTCTAAGATACAAAAGGGATATTACAAGGCCTGTGGCTTATAGCTCATATTGATCCTATTTCCATCTCATGTGCTTATCTTGTGGAGTGACTAGAGTTCCCAACAAAATTTACTCTCTATTTCTGTTTTGGATTACATAGTCATCTGTTGTTTGTTTTAGCAGCTTATAATGGTTCTGCAACATTTTATAGTAAAAGATAGATAAAAAAAAGACAATAATTTGATTTTCTATTTTCAGCCTTTTCTTAACTTTCCTTTTGATAGCATGGATTTTTGTATTAGAAAGACAATCATGAGTCTCGATTGGTCCTAAACTTTTATTCTTCTATTTAATCTTTTTCATGCCATGTGTCATGTGTCTTGGTAGGGTTGCTACATTGTCTCACCACTCACTTTACCTGAAAAAGCTTATATTAACTAGGGTTCTAAAATTTTGTTATGATATTGATTGGTTTCTGACCATAGTCTGGCCAAATTCGTAGCATCTATTTCGAAACTTGAATCCTACCCCAGCAAACTTTGTTTGAGGAACATTATGTGATTATAGATATTTGATACCTCTGGCCAAATTCATAGCATCTATTTCAAAACTTGAATCCTAACCCTGCATACTTTGTTTGAGGAGCATTATGTGATTATAGATATTTGATACCTGGCTGCATACCTGTGGAACTATCTTGATGTGGGAACTTTAATGTTATTTTTCTCAAACTTAACTATGATTCAAATTTTTGGGATCCTGGTTGCACCAGACCGCTTGGAGTTATCTTGATTTGTGAGCTTAATGTGATTTTTATACTACAAAATCTCCATGCCTTCATTCCTAGTCCTTGCTCTGTGATGTTAATGTAGTTTTTCCCTTCAAATTATATTTTTGCGTAGTTATAATTCATGAAACAGGTTCAATTTGCTAGACTGTTATATCATATCTAACCTATCCTAATTCAAGCCTGATTTTTCTCTATGGAAGTTTGTATATGCTTTCTTTCTCGAGCTGTCATATGAAGTATTGGTTGCTCCTTGCTACAGTAACATCTTTTATACCCTTGATCTCATTATTTAACGGCAGGAAAAGGGAGATGCCAAAACAAAGCAGATAACCAGTAAAATGCAGAGTGTGTAACAGGTAGCTTAATACTTTGTCTTATATGTCTATTAATTATTGGGATAGTTGTTGAGCTTCATAAGATGCAAATTTAGTCTTTGTTTGCAGTGTCAATCATGAGTAAAATCTTGGAGACTACTATTTGGTATACTATTTTTATATGCGTAAGTATGTGAATTGCAGAGTTCATCTATGTCTCTTTTGACGGACTCTGAAATATCTGGTTAATGAGAATCACACAACTCTCTACAGTTGCTGACTGGGTTTGGTTGTGTTAAACAGTGTAGGAGTCATGTATCATCATTTTGCTTATAGTTTGGGGTCAATTGTTTGCTTGTATTCCATGTAGCTCTTATCTTATTTGATTTGGGTTCTTAACCTGAAGTTTCCTAGTCAATTTGTAATTTTAGTACAATTCTATATCTGGAGATTTTCATTTTATAAATATTCCTTTGGTTTACATTATATGCAATAAACTTAAATTTTGACTTAAAGGCCATGTTTATGCATAATGGGAGTTGTATGTCATTCACATATAATCGTTGATTCTCTCCTAAAAAAGGGATGAGTATTAGTTCAGGATAGAATCAACACGCAATATTCTGTAGGGGTATGCAACATGTCTCCATTTATAGAAATTTTATATCTGGTTGACTCCTAAAAACCATCTCTCACCGAATTCCAACCTATGGAATTGTGAGTCATGGATAGGCTTGAGAAACCAAATGATTCTGCAATGTGGAACCACAAACTATCTTAAATCTTGCAAGCAAATCATAATTTCCCAAAAAATTATTATTTTGGATAATTTTCATAAATCTGCATATATTATATCATTTCCATGGATCCCTTAATCCTTCAAGGATTTTTTCTTCTTTCACAATCCCACATGATAGAAAATATGGATATTAACTTTACTTATTTATTTATTATTATTATATCTGAAAAAATATAGATGGTTCGAAAGTGTGTATTCTCTCCCGTTTATTTGTGATTGATTTAAATAGAAGCTTAATGTTTATAATTGATCATAGAATTTTTTTGATTTAAATAACTAACTAATTGAGTTAAAAGAAATATTAAACATATAAAAATATATGTTAGGATCTACTACTTTTGGCTGTAATCTAATGATTCTTTGAGTTATTTATCAAATCAAGATGGAGATATAAATATAAAGAGTGAAAGTAAGAACATGTATTATTAAAGTTAAGTATGATGAACTGTCCTCCACAACTTATTAAACGAGGGTAACAATTTGTAATTCATGTCATTTTTTTGTTGTATTTATGGATGCAATATACGAAGACTATATGTGTTACTTAGTGTATTAATTTATACGAAGTAAATTACTATTGATTTAGTATTTCACACACTCAAATAAAATTTGTATTTTACATATTTGCATGATACACATTAAAAGGAACATAGCATATTCTGTATTTTTGATTGTAGTGTTTGTCAATATTAGAGTTAGTTAGGAGTATAATGATTTGTTTACATTTGGTTTACACTTTTACATAACCTATTGGTTGCTTCCTATATATATTCAGAATGATACAATAGAATTGACTGATCTGTCCATTTCACTCAATTCCTTGCCTGAGTAAATCTCCTTTCTCCTCATTGTTTTTATGTATGGTATCAGAGGATCTTGCTTAGAAATTAATTGTGAGTTACTTCAATGGCAGATTCTACACCATCTCGTAATTTTGCGAAAAATACTGTAACAAGTACTGAAGAAAATTTCTCTTCTGAATTTGTTCATGGATCACTCACTGATTCATCTGATATCTCTTAAGTCATGGATGCCTTCCCTGTAAACTTAGCTTTCTCGGTTAAGCTTGATAATACTAACTATATGATTTGGAAATAATAGATTGAAAGTGTAGTGATAGCCTATGGATTTGAGGAATTTTAGTTTGGTTACAAAACACCTCCTCTACAACTAGTTACTCGTGAGGTTAATGGCATATTAGTTCAAGCTGTTAACCTAAAGTTTCAAAAATGGAATAGGTATAATAGTCTCTCACGCAACTGGATTAGTAGATCTATTGTTAATGAGTTGAGACCTTATCTGGTGCGAAAGAACACAGGTAGAGAAATGTGGGAGGTTAATGCTAAGAAATATGTAGCACCTTCTCGATCTAGGCTACTAGATCTGAGGTCACAATAGCAAGGACCGAGACAAGGAAATCAAAGTGTTGATGATTGTATGCTTTTTGTTAAGCATAGCTCAGATCATCTTGCAATGATAAGAGAACCTATCACTGATGCAGATCTGTTTCTATATGTACTGGATGGACTAAATAGAAAATTTCGTGACTTTGTTACAGGTATGCTACTAAGAACAAACATTACTGATATAGATGAACCGCATCACCTACTCTTACTTTATGAGAGATGCGACCAAACAATGTGATGTCTTGGATAACTCATTGATTGAAGCCAACATGGCTAAAATCAACCTCAAGCATAAAAATAGTGGAAATGGTGAACCTATCATATTCTACAGACACACAAAAAATCTGGCTCCTATTATTGATGCTCAAGATAGGAGCACTCTATAGTACAAAAACTAAATTTTCAAATTTTTACTTCCAGAAGAGAAGGTTGATCCTTCAAAGGTCAACTTTGAAGTTGACATAACTCTCTGATCGAGAATTAGTAATACCCTTCAAAGACAAGATGCCATTACGCATGTTTTAAGTGCCCGGGTCAAACAAAAGTCTTTTGCATAAGCAAGTAATGATCGCACAATAGTAGGCTCGACATCACTAATAAAGCTCAAAAAGTCGTGAACACAAGTGATGATATAATGAAAAAAATAGACCTCTTAATTCATGTATCCATGCCCAAAAAGCCTAGGGATTGATATTGGATGTAAATTAGTTCATGATATATGACATGATACAAAAAGTCTAAATTAATAGATAATTCGTAAACCAACTCATTAAATACTGAGTCAGTAGATAAACATCAATATCATATAAGTATCTAATAGGATAAACGATTGATATATAATCTTTTAATTATCCAACAATAAGATAATTAATGAGGTATATTTTGGACATTAAGATAAGTATATCACTATGGACAAGTGTTATTAATATGTATACACTCTCCTATATATATATTCCTCATATATCTCTCTCAAACATAATTACAATATTACTTTATTGAAGACAAACACTTAGTATATACTTTCTTCTTAAGTCTCTCTACGTTATGAGGAGATATACTTGTCTCTTCCTCCTTCTCACTATCTGAACTTACTTAAGCATCGGAGTATCAAAGGTCATCATATCACATGGTGATCTAAGGTCCTAATGGTATGTTCTCTGTTTTTAGGTCCACAAGAAAAAGAGATGTATTTAATCATTAATGTTGACAAAAATCAATATCAACACAATATAATTATAATTAAAATATATTTTAAAGTACATTATAATTGTAAATTGTCATAAAGTTAGTTACTATGAATTATATACAAGAAAAAAAATATAATGAGAAAGAAATAATAACTGTGTATAATATTTAAGATATTAAATTATACTCATAGTTTACATCTTACAAGATTTATATTTCCTGTTAAGAGAAAAATATATTTATGATCCTTTATTTGTTGTAAAAACAATATTTAGATTTTATATTTATTTTTTGTAACAGTTTAGTCATATTATTATGAAAAAAGTATCCGAACTCGAATAAAGGTGATTTTTTTAAAAAAAATTCAATTACATTAAATAAAGGTTATTATAACTTAAATGAACTATAAATTAAAGAAATGAACAAAATATAAAAAATAAAAACATAAAAACATAAAAAAATAATTAATTATTTTTGTGCAATTTTTTTTTTATAAAAATAGGACTAAACTGTTATAAAAAATAAATACAAAATCTACATGTAACTTTTAAAATGAATATAGGGTTTTTAGGTTCACCTTCCATGTCCTTGAAAGAAAAAAATAGATATGCCAATACACAAACTATTGCATTTTATAGATTATCCAAATTACATTAATATTTTTTTTATCTAAGAATTTAGTTTTGTGTAAACTTTTGGAGTGCAGACAAAGTATATTCTTATTAGTAAACTCTTAATGTTTACACTTCATCTAATAAAATGTAAAGAAAATTATGCTATTTATATTTAGGATGAAAGATTCTAAAGTTATTAATACTTTTAATAAAAATGTAAAAAAGTCTTATAGTTATTAAACTTTAAAAAAAATATATTAATCCTAAATTAATTATTTTTCATTTTTTTTCTTAAAGTAGTCATGTATCAAGCATATGACAACATTTTAAGAGATATTTTTAGAATTAAAAATTAATAAAAAATCAACTAATTCCTAATTTCAATAAAACTTAAAAGTTAATGGTCAACTTGAAATCAATGTGTACGTTTTTAGAAAGTTATAGAATTTTTGTACAACATTTGATAACTATAAGAAGCGTTTTTATTGAAAACTATAAGACTCATAGTTTCCTTTAGTGTTATTTTTATATATATTGTATTAATAGAAAACATTAATATTTATGTTTAGATTTTTACTAGGTGTGATTACTTATTATCTAGGCAAATTCTTTGTAACTTATGTTTTATTTTATTTGTGGGAGAAAGATATATAAATCTAAATATTATATTAAGTTTAGTTCAATTTTTAATATTGGAAAAATTGTACACGAAATCATTTTATTTTCACGTTTTAAATAATAAAATGACTAAATTGTATCGATTTTAAAAAAAGTGAGTAATATATATAATATTTTCTGAAAAAAAACCCAAAATTATAAAGAAATAACTAAAATGTTTAAAAATAAAATAGTAAAGTAACTAAAGTGTATTAATTTTTTAAAAAATAAATAATATATCTAATTTATGAAATTAAAGTTATCAAAATCCATTAATAATCCCACCCAAATCCAATTGATCATCTGATGTGTTTTTACTGTGTTAGAGTAACCGGCCTACTGTGCCTATCCCCCCCCCCCCCCCCCCCCCCCCCCCCCAAACCCCAAAAACACAATTTTTTATTTAATTCTTTCATTTTTTAAATGTAATTATTAAAAATACAATATACTTAACGGAGAAAATTGATATTAAAAACATAATAAGAATTGTTTAAAATGTAATTATTAAAAATACAATATACTTAACGGAGAAAATTGATATTAAAAACATAATAAGAATTGTTTGAGTTTCACAGTCAGATACTTTTTATTTACATTTTTAAACAATTCAACGTAAACTACAATATACTTTTTAATAACTTTTTTAATATTAAAATAGCTTAGATATTAAAAATAAATCATTTTTTTAATATTAAAATAACTTTGTATTGATATTAAAAATAAAAAAAATAAAAATTCTTCAATATACTGTATTTCTTAATAATAATATTAAATTCTCCATTTTTATTAATATAACTTTTCATCTCTCTTAAATTAATTTCAAACATTTTCTATCAACTTAATTTTTGTTTTCATTTTAAAATAATTAAAATTTTAAATCATATATAATATACATTAAATTTAATCTTTAAAATAAAGATAAAAGATAAAAAAGAATAAGTTTATAGACTAGATTTAAAATAACCCATAATTTATTATTGAATTAAACTAAACCTGATACACCAATGCAACGAGACGACTTAATCATCCTCGTTACACCACTAGGTCTAAAGATTATCCTATCTTATTAGATTTAATCAAGTTATTCATAGTGTAAATCAAATGTATAAGTGATAGTGTTGATAAAAGAATGGGTTGAATATATATATATATATACATGATTCTCTAATAACTGAAGGTAAATTTTACATCTTATAAATGACACACACCACATTCTCTAACAATAAATTATATCTCTATTAGAAGTAGCTATGACCAAAAATAGAAACTCTTCAAACTAAATGTACATCAGCAACTAGCTAACTCAATTTCGCATGTTCCACAGGGCTTGTTGTGAGGAGCCTGTTGGGAAGTTGTTGTGCTTGATGTGGAACTACTAAAACTACTATCATCAGTTCCACTCTGCTTACTTGAATTTATTCCATGAGGTTTTAGACGCTCAAAAGGACATGTTGGTTGAGTAATTTCCTGGTAACCCTCCAACATTTGCACCACACTACCCATTTGAGGTCTTGTTTCTGGTGAGTGCTGTATGCATTGCAAAGCTATGAAAATCATCCTCTCTGCCTTCTCTCTATCTTTCTCCTCAATCTCGCAACACGATAGCATCTCTGTTGTCTCTCCATTTTCATACATATCCCATGTCCATCTTGGAAGCCAGATTTGCGATTCACTTACACTATCATCATAGTTTCTTCTCCTTCCTATAACTTCAAAGAGAAGCATACCAAAACTATAAACATCACATTTATGTGTCACAGGATAAGGCATCCACATCTCTGGAGCAGCATAGCCTGGTGTCCCTCGTCCATCTGCTAAAGTTGTTTGTGTGATTTCTCTATTACGAAGCTTTGCTAATCCAAAATCTGCAACCTTTGGATTTAGATTCTTATCAAGAAGTACATTCCCTGGTTTAATGTCATAGTGAATGATTTTTCTTTCACACTCTTCGTGCAAATAAGCTAACCCTTTAGCTGTTTGAACTGCTATGTCATGAAGTTTCTCCCACTCTATTTCTCTTTTCTGAGTAAACAATAATTTGTCTAGAGATCCATTTTCCATGTATTCATAAAGAAGAGCTTTCACCGTCGAGTGGAAGCAAAATCCATAGAGTTTAACAAGATTGATATGATAAGTTCTTCCTAAGGCACCAACTTCTGCCATAAACTGCTCTTCAACTCTCTTATCCCAATTGTTGGTTAGAACCTTAACAGCTATATGGACTCCATTTGGGAAAATCCCTTTGAAGACAACTCCAAAGCCACCTGAACCTAGTATTGTAGAGTAGTTATCTGTGAATGTTTCAAGTTGGTTAGGTGAGAATCTAACAGGCTTCTCTTTAGCCATGTTGCTTAGGAAATTCTCCATTGTAGGAAATTCAACCTGATCAAGATCTAGTTGGACTGAAAAATTTGATGGAATAGGTATTGCCACAGAATCAGACATAGAATTAATTGTTTGCTTCGAGTCATCGTTAGTGTCCGTAGAAGATAACTTAGCATAAGCTGGAATTGCACTTCCTGCTCTTTTCAAGCAGTCAATTATGGCATATACTATAGCAACAACTGCAACAGTAGATATCACAGATACGACTGAAAAAAAAATCAAGAATTAAAAAATAATCAGTCTCCTTAATTAATCACATAAAAATAAATTTTAATTCTATTCTAAAAGTGTTATTTTCTCTTGTAATTTTTATATGAGTCAGGTTTATTTAAAAAAATCATATAATTATTTTAAATTGATACATTTACTTGTATATCAAGGGTTATGTTTTATATATGTATTAATAATATATTCTCAAAACTATCAAAGTATACTCTATATCTAATGATAATATACTTTTCGAGAGAAAAGTAAGTATATAAATAATATTATTACATAATTTTCTCATATAAATGATATAAATTTTTTTTCATTCTTCCAAAGGATACGATACGAGCCTCGGTATGGTTACCGAACATTAATTACTGACAAAAACATAACATAGAAAATTGAGGAAAATATGTACAAAATGAATCCGTGCAATACGAAGGAAAGTGAAAATAATTAGTTTAAATTTGTACAATTTATAATCATTAATTTTAACTGTTCGAGAAAATCCAAAATCGGTGTTAATTTTTTCATATCTCCAACATGCAAATCAATGATAGAAAGACTACCAGTTTAAAATTTTGATGAGGAAAAGCAGTTAATTGCAGTAATTACTTACTAATGCCAGTTGCTAAAAACCATCTCATGGTAGAATCAGCCGCATCAGTGAAATCCTTCTGCGTTGTATCATAACTGTTGGAGTATGTATAGCTCATTAATTCCTTGGTATTATGATACAACACACAATAATTACAATTGTATATGAAATTAATTTAGAAAAAGAAAGCGATAAAGATGAAATTATTAAAGAGGCATGACATCAAACTCACATAAGATATATAGAGAGAGATAACTTAGAATATTCATAACACGTTTCAGAAATGATGCTTTGTGGAAATTAAGGGTTGGTCAAAGTCAACTCCTGACTTTTCTTTTTCGGATAAAGAAAATTAAATTGGATGGTTATTTTAATTCGAACTTAAAATTAAAATTTTGAAGGAATAATGTAAAAATTATATATTTTATTAATTAAAAAAATAAAATAAAAAAAACTATTATTTTTTTCTCGTTTTTTTACTCGTTCTTTTTTTTCATTATATTTTTATCAATAAAAAATAAAATTAAGGGAGTGAAAAAATGAGAATGAGAGAGTGATTGAAAAAGAAAAGAGAGAGAAGGGATGGAGAGAGAGAGGAAGAAAGATTAAAAGAGTAGAGAAAGAAAGAGAGAAATGGGATGGAGAGAGAGAAATAAACTATTGGGAGGGAGATAGAGAAGAGAAAGAAATTTTTTAAAATTTTTTTTATTAATAAAATATATAATTTTTTATTTTATTTTGAAAAAATATTAACATTTAAAAATTTTGATTTAATTAAATAAACTTTAAATTATAAGATTAATAAAATTAACTTAAAAATTTATATAATTGAAATATATAAATCAATTAATTATTGGACATAAATAAACTCATTACCTATATATTTATTTTTTCTTATAAATGATCAGAAATTGAGATATCATAGAAAAAAAATTATACATACGAATTATAAACTTTTGAATATAATTATTTAAGTATTTTAAAATAATTATTATTATTATCATAATTTAATTTATTTATTATCTTAATTGAGTATATATATATAATAGAGTATTTAGATGATGATAAGTATTAAACTAAAATAAATATGAGATTAGGATAAATAAACATAATTATACTTAAATTAATAAATAATTAGAATATATATATAATATTTTATGTCAACTTTTCTTTCTAGTCGAAACATATACGTCACATATGCTTAGATGTTGTAGTATAGAAAGAACCTCTAATTACACCATGAATCATCAAGTTAATTAGTTGATACACATTCTTGATGTGAGAAAATTTGATGGTATTATAATCAAAATTATCATTGATGTAGTTTCTATCAAACTCAATATGCTTTTGTTCAATCATGTAGCACCAAATTATAGACAACCTTAATAATTGTGTCATCACAAAATAGTTACATAGACAACGATAGCACATTTTGTTTCTTATTTCTTCAAGTCATCAAATTACCTCAAAGAAGTATAAGAGATCTTTAAATTGATTTCCTATCTACTTCAGAACCTACAAAGTCAAAGTCAGTATAACCTATGATGTCTAGATGTCCATACTTAAAGAACAATATACCTTTGTTTGGAAAAGACTTTAGATAAGTTAAAATCCAGTTCACCACTTCCATGTACCGCTCATTCAAAATATGCATAAATTAACTTAACACACTAATTTCATATGAGAACTTAGGCTAAGTATGAATCAAATAAATCAATTTTTTCACTAATCTTTGATACATCTTTTTATTTGTTAGAATCTAGTCAAGATAGACAATAACACATGATTCATCTCAATAGAAGTGCTCGCATGGATACAAATAGAATTGTCAGCTTCATCCAAGAGATCTAAGATACAATTCATTGAGAGAGAGAGAGAGTCTTTGTTTTAATTGAGAAACTTCAATAACCAATAAATATTTTAAATTCTTCGATTGTTTCATTTCAAGCTCATTAGTCAAGTAGTTATCTAACCTTTTGATGTAAATAAATAAAAGTACGAGGATTTTATGTAAATAAATAGAGTTGTGAGAAAGAGATGAGAGAGAACGAAAAAAGAAAGAAAAAAGGAAAGAAACTAATAAAAAATTAGAATAACTAAAATTTTTATTATTTTATGTTGAGTATCTTTGAAAATTATGTATACTTTTAAAATACTATTCAAGAATTTGAAAAATGGAAAATAATATGTATCAAAAGGACAAAGTTCCCTTTGTGAGCTACAAACCACTCGGTGCGAACAGTAAATACGAGCCTCCTAGTTGGAGATTATTATCAAATATAACAATAAAATCAAGATGTACAATCGGATCGACACATCAAATTTTCAATGTTATAGGATTTATACAAAGGAAAACATTTATCATTCGTTAATTCAAATAACTGTAATGTATAAATTAAATTACATATTATAAAATTTATAATCTATACTAATTAAATCAAATTGCATATCGATTAAAACTATGCAGAGTCAATCCACTGTAAACCTATAGTTGATAAAAATATAAAATGAAAAAATATAGCCAAAAATAAAAACAATGTGTATAGCAACAAAAACAAATAAAAACTAACAAAATCTTCTTTTCCAAACAATAACACAAGGTATAAGGAATTTCCATCTACTACTACTCACATTTACATCAAATCGTCTCAGCGATAGTTTTACTGATAGCCCAAACAAAGCTAATTCGCAATCAAGGGTTTCAAAAATTTTAAATCCTAATGCATACTCTTTAAAAAAGTAGAAAAATAATAATTGTTTTCTTCAGCTACCTTGTTCTGGGCGTCGATCTTACAAGCTAAAGCTTCAAGTTAGTTGTGCGGAGTCAACGGCAACCAAATGCTGTAGCATTCTCACGTGTTGGTGCATCAATTAGCAACCTCCATATTAAGTCATAATCTCTCACGGTGGTTACAGATTTCACATGGAGGAAGACAAGGATGCTGTGGACTAATGTCTAATGGAGTAACTCATTTGGAAACCTCAGTCCTCTTCTCCAGCAACGATTCCAAAAATGCTGAACATAATTTGGTAAGAGGTGGAAGATTATGAGATGAGCCACTGAATATGGTCTCCCATGGCCTCTCTGATGGTCCAGACGGACCCAACAATTTCTGGCTTCTCATTTCAAACTCGGGTAGCTCCCCATAGATAGATTCATATCCAAATTGCCCTGCAATTAGAATTCAATAAACATACTTACAAAAATAATAATGCAATGGAAACGAAAAGTGAGACAGAAAATAACAACAGAGGTTTACATTAGTTAGAAGCAACTTACAATAACCACTTTTATCATGAAAAAGACAGACTTCTATAAACTAGAAATAGTCATCAAAGTAAACTGGAAACACAAGTGTTCTTAACAGTTGATCATATCTATGGATCAATGATGTAAAATGATATTTTAAGTATCGAGGCATTTTGCTTAACTGGGGCGAGGTTTATGCCTTAAGGAGGTTCGAGACATAAGCTTCAAATTTTAACTTTAAAATAACATTTAATTATTAATAAAAAAAAATATATATATATATATATATAATAGAAAGTAAGTATCACTTTAACTTTAAATAATGTTAAAATATTAATATAAAAAATTAATCATTAAAATAACCATAAAATAAGTAAAATAAATAATATAAATTATGATTCTATTACTCAAATATCAATTTGATATAAAAAGAAAAATACAAATATAAATAATCAAATAAAGGAATAATATTACTTATAATGTATGCAAAAGGAAATACAAGTAATAGGTGAAGAAAGATGAATGTTAAGAAACAACTATAATCACGTTTATTCACGAGATGATAATATTCACCTCTGATTTTTTTTTCTTATCTATGTTGTTCTATTTTTTTAATTTTGTGAAACCGGATATAGATTTTATGGGTAAAGCATTTTAAGGATGTGTATCTGGTTATCTGCACAAGATATCTAAAGAAACTTATTTCAGTATAAAGTAATTCCAAGAAGCTTATCTAAAGTATAACCAATAATTAATTTGCTATCCAGCAAAAAAATTGCAACTTTACACTGATCTTATAAAAAATCCTCTTCTTACAGAGGACATTGAAGGATCTGGAGAATCTCTGAAATACAGAAATGGAGAACCAATCCTGGGTAAGTGTTTCTTTTTCCCTGTGTCTAGCTGCCAGAGAACAAGAACTCCTTCTCTTCCACCTAGAGTATCAAGAAAAGCTCATCATTTACTGTATATTTAATACATGGCCAAATGAGGACATACCAAGAAGAAAAAGAGATATGATATGCCATTACACAAAGTGACATTTTATAGATGGTCCAAATTACATTAATGTTTTTTTATGTAAGAATTTAATTTTGTGTAAACTTTCGGAGTGCCTATTCAAAAGACAAAGTATATTTTTATTAGTAAACTCTTAATGTTTACACTTATCTAATAAAATGTCAAGAAAATTATGTTATTTATTTTTAGGGTGAACGGTTATAAAGATATTATAGTTTTCAATAAAAATATACAAAAAATTTATAGTTATTAAGTGTCACATAAAAATCTTATAATTATTAATAAAAAAAGTATATGTTAGTACTAAATTAACAATTCTATCATTTGTTTTATTAAAGTGTCATGTATCAAATACATGAAAATATTTTAAGAGATATTTTTAGAATTAAAAATAATAAAAAAACCAATTAATTTTTAATTTCAATAAAATTTAAAAGTTAATGGTCAATTTAGAATAAATGTACACATTTTTAAAAAGTTATAAGATTTTTGTACAACATTTGATATCTATAAAACTTTTGTATATTTTTATTAAAAATTATAAAATTTAGTATTATTTATCCTTATTTTTATATATATTATAATAACGGAGAAAATTAATATTTGCATTTAGATTTTTACTATTTTCAATCTAGGTGTGATTACTTATGATCTAGGCAGGTTCTTTGTAGCTTGTGTTTTATTTTATTTTTGGGGAAAGATATATAAGTCCAAATATTATATTAAGTTTAGTTAAATTTTTAATATTTTATGTTATTAGATTGGAAATATTTTACATGAAATCACTTTATTTTCACCTATTATTGTTTTTTATTAAATTAATTCGTTTTAATTACCTTATTTTTATATTTATAGATAATTTAATTATTTTAAGTTATTTTTTAATATTTTAATCACTTTATTTTTCAATTATTTTTCAACTTTTGAAATATTTTTCTTTTCAAACATCTATAAGCCACTACTAGTAAGGTTTAATTTTATTTAAATTAAATTTTTTACCAAAAAATAATTGAAAAAAACAAAAATTATTAAGAAATAACTAAAATATCTATAAATAAAAAAATAAAATAACTAAAGAATATTAATTTAAAAATAAATAAATAATAGCATATGATGGGTCAATCACGATCCATTAATAATTCAACCCAATCCCTATCCAGCACATTACGTGATTTTACTGTGTTGGAGTATGCCGGCGACTTTGCCTGTATTACCGCACTTTTTTTTTTATTTAATTCTTTTATTTTTTAAATATAATTAATAATATAATATTAAAAATACAATATACTTAACGGAAAAAATTTATATTAAAAACATAATAAGAATTGTTTCAGCTTCACGTTCAGATACTTATTATTTACATTTTTAAACAATTCAACATAAACTACAATATACTTTTATTAACTTTTTTTAATATTAAAATAACTTTGTATATATTAAAAATAAAAAAATAAAAATTCTCCAATTTACTTTATTTTTTAATAATAACATTAAATTATCTCCATTTTTATTAATATGATTTTTCATCTTGGTACCCCTTTTCATTCTCTTAAATAGATTAATAAAAAAGTAATCCATAAACGAAAAAATGTCAAATATTTTCTATAACTTAATTTTTGTTTTCTTTTTTAAAAAATTAAAATTTTAAATCATATATAATAAACGTTAAATTTAATCTTTAAAATAAAAATTAAAAACAAAAAATAAATTGGTACATTGAACTTAAAATAACACAAAACTTATTGGATTGAATCAGATTTGATACAACAGTCACACGTGCGACTCAAAATGACTTGTAATAGACCATTAGGTCGAAGGATTATCCTGTATTATTAAATTTAATCAAGTTATTACTAATGCAAAACAAATGTCTAGTTGTTAGTGTTGATAAAAAAATAAGATAAATTTTAGAACTTTAAATATTTATATATGGATCTAATGTGTTGAAAGTTTATCAATCAATTATTTTAAACATTTATAATTTATAATTTCAACTTTACAATTTACGATTCTTTAATAACTGAATGTAAATTTTACATCTTATAAATGACACACACCACATTTTCTAACAATAAATTATCTCTATTAGAAGTAGCTATGACCAAAAATAGAAATTCTTCAAACTAAATGTACTTCAGCAACTAGCTAACTCAATTTCGCGTGTTCCACGGGGCTTGTTTTGATGAGCTTGTTGGGAAGTTGTTGTGCTTGATGTGGAATTACTAAAACTATTATCATCAGTTCCACTCTGCTTACTTGAATTTATTCCATGAGGTTTTAGATGCTCAAAAGGACATGTTGGTTGAGTAATTTCCTGATAACCCTCCAACATTTGCACCACAGTACTCATTTGAGGTCTTGCTTTTGGTGAGTGCTGAATGCATTGCAAAGCTATGACAATCATCCTCTCTGCCTTCTCTCTGTCTTTCTCCTCAATCTCGCAACGCGATAGCATTTCTATTGTCTCTCCATTTTCATACATATCCCATGACCATCTTGGAAGCCAGATTTGCGATTCACTTACACTATCATCATAGTTTCTTCTCCTTCCTATAACTTCAAAGAGAAGCATACCAAAACTATAAACATCACATTTATGTGTCACATGATAAGGCATCCACATCTCTGGAGCAGCATAGCCTGGTGTCCCTCGTCCATCTGCTAAAGTTGTTTGTGTGATTTCTCTATTACAAAGCTTTGCTAATCCAAAATCTGCAACCTTTGGATTTAGATTCTTATCAAGAAGTATATTCCCTGGTTTAATGTCATAGTGAATGATTTTTCTTTCACACTCTTCATGCAAATAAGCTAAGCCTTTAGCTGTTTGAACTGCTATGTCATGAAGTTTCTCCCATTCTATTTCTCTTTTCTGAGTAAACAATAATTTGTCTAGAGATCCATTTTCCATGTATTCATAAAGAAGAGCTTTCATCGTCGAGTGGAAGCAAAATCCATAGAGCTTAACAAGATTGATATGATAAGTTCTTCCTAAGGCACCAACTTCTGCCATAAACTGCTCTTCAACTCTCTTATCCCAATTGTTGGTTAGAACCTTAACAGCTATATGGACTCCATTTGGAAAAATCCCTTTGAAGACAACTCCAAAGCCACCTGAACCTAGTATTGTAGAGTAGTTATCTGTGAATTTTTCAAGTTGGTTAGGTGAGAATCTAACAGGCTTCTCTCTAGCCATGTTGCTTAGGAAATTCTCCATTGTAGGAAATTCAACATGATTAAGATCTGGTTGGACTGAAAAATTTGATGGAATGGGTATTGCCACAGAATGAGACATAGAATTAATTATTTGCTTCGAGTCATTGTTAGTGTCAGTATAAGATAACTCATCATAAGTTGGAATTGCACTTCCTCCTCTTTTCAAGCATTCAATTATGGCATTTGTTATAGCAAATATCAGAGATGAGACTGGAAAAAAAATAAAGAATTAAAAATTAATCACACTCCTTAATTAATCACATAAACATAAATTTTGTGAAGAAATAATCATGATTCTCTTCTAAAGGAGTCATTCTATCTAAAAAATCATATGATTATTTTAAATTAATACATTTATTTATATATCAAAAACTATATTTTATATATATATTAACAATATATTCTTAAAACTATCAAGATATACTCAATAATGAAAATATAGTATTAGACACAATATAAATAATATTATTACATATTTTTCAAGAGAAAAGTAAGTAATAATATTATTACACAAAATATAAATTTTTTTCCTCAATTAGATGCGATCTTCAATTTTTCAAAGGATACGATACGAGCCTCGGTATGGTTACCGAACATTAACTACTAACAAAAACAAAACATAGAAAATTGAGGAAAATATGTCCAAAACGAATACATGTAATATGAAGGGAAATGAAAATAATTAGTTTAAATTTGTACAATTTATAATCATTAATTTTAACTGCCGAGAAAATCCAAAAACAGTGTTAATTTTTTCTCATCTCCAACATGTAAATCAATGATAGGAAGACTACCAGTTTAAAATTTTGATGAAGAAAAGCAGTTTATTGCAGTAATTACTTACTAAAGGCAGTTGTAAAAAACCATCTCATGAAAGAATAAGCCTCGTCATTGGATTTCTTCTGCATTGTATCATAAATGTTGGAGAATGTATAGCTCATTTCTTCGTATTATGATACAACACACAATAATTACAATTGTATATGAAATTAATTTAGAAAATAAAGCGATCAAGATGAAATTATTAAACAGGCATGACTTCAAACTCAATATATATATAGAGAGAGAGAGAGATAACTTAGATTCATAACGCGTTTCAGAAATAATGCTTTGTGGAAATAATGGGTCGATCAAAGTCAACTCCTTGACCTTTCTTTTTCGGATGAAGAAGATTTAAATTTAATGGTTATTTTAATAGAACTTAAAATTAAAATTTTTAAGGAATAATATAAAAATTATATATTTTATTAATTAAAAAAAATTAAAATAAACTCCTCTTCCTCTTCTCACTTCTTTTCTCTCATTTTTTTTCTTCCCTTCTTTTTTCATTATTTTTTTATTAATAAAAAATAAAATTAAGGGAGTCAAAAATAAGGAGTATTTATATATTGATAAATATTAGATTAAGATAAATAATTATAATTATACTTAAATTAATAGATAATTAGAATATATATATATATATAATATTATATTTTATATCAACTCTTTCTTCAAGTCAGAGCATATACATCATACAGCTCAACCTAGATAATGTGGTATGAAAAGAAATTCTAATTACAGCATGAATCATAAAGTTAATTAGTTGATACGTATTCTTAAATGTGAGAAAATTTGATGATTTTTTAATAAAATTATCATTGATGTAGTTTCTATGAAGTTCAATATGCTTTGTCATCTAGCACCAAATTATAAACAAACTCAATAATTATGTCATCGTAAAATAATGGCATAGGTACTTAAAAGACCAAAACCAATCTTACTTATATATTTAATACATGTCCAAATGAGAACATACTAAGAGGAAAAAGAGAGATGATATGCCATTACACAAAGTGACATTTGATAGATGGTTCAAATTACATTAATGTCTTTTTTATGTAAGAATTTAATGTTGCGTAAACTTTTGGAGTGAATATTCAAAAGACAAAGTATATTTTTATTAGTAAACTCTTAATGTTTACACTTCATCTAATAAAATGTAAAGAAAATTATGCTATTTACTTGTAGAGTGAAGGGTTCTAAAGATATTATAACTTTTAATAAAAATGCTTTATAGTTATTAAATGTTACATAAAAGTCTTATAATTATTAATATATATATATGTTAGTACTAAATTAACAATTCATCATTTTTATTAAAAATTATAAGAATTAGTGTTATTTATCTTTATTTTTATATATATTATATTAATGGAGAACATTAATATTTGCTTTTAGATTTTTACTATTTTCAATTTTTCAATCCAGGTGTGATTACTTATGATCTAGGCAGGTTCTTTGTAGCTTGTATTTTATTTTATTTTTAGGAAAAGATATATAAGTCCAAATATTATATTAAGTTTAGTTCAATTTTTAATACTTTACATTATTAGATTTGAAAAGTTTTACATGAAATCACCTTATTTTTACCTATTAAACACATTGTTTATTTTTTTTAAATTGATTCGTTTTAATTACCCTATTTTTATATTTGTAGATAATTTAGTTATTTTAATGTATTTTTTATTATTTTGATCACTTTATTTTTTTAATTATTTTTCAACTTTTAAAATATTTTTCTTTTCAAACATATATCGGACACTACTAGTAAAATTTAATTCTATTTAACTTAAATTTTTTACCAAAAAATAATCCAAAAAAAAACAAAAATTATTAAGAAATAACTAAAATATTTATAAATGAAACAATAAAGTAATATTAATTTTAAAAAAAATAATAGTATAAGATGGATCAATCACGATCCATTAATAATTCAACCCAATCCCTATCCAGCACATTATGTGATTTTACTGTGTTGGAGTAGGCCGGCCACTTTGCCTATATTACCGCACATTTTTTTTATTTAATTCTTTTATTTTTTAAATATAATTAATAATATAATATTAAAAATACAATATATTTAACGGAAAAAAATTGATATTAAAAACATATATAATAAGAATTGTTTCAGTTTCACGTTCAGATACTTATTATTTACATTTTTAAACAATTCAACATAAACTACGATATACTTTTTATTAACTTTTTTTTAATATTAAAATAAATTTGTATATATTAAAAATAAAAAAATAAAAATTCTTCAATTTAATATATTTTTTAATAATAACATTAAATTCTCTCTATTTTTATTAATATGATTTTTCATCTAGTCATAAATTACATTTAAGGGACCACTTTTTATTCTCTTAAATAGATTAATAAAAAAGTAATCGAGAAAATGTAAAATATTTTTTATCAACTTAATTTTTGTTTTCTTTTTTAAAAAATTAAAATTTTAAATCATATATAATAAACATTAAATTTAATTTTTAAAATAAAAATTAAAAACAAAAAAAATAAAAAAAATAAATTGGATTTAAAATAACAAGTTATTAGATTAAATTAGACCTAAAACAACTCTCCTACCTACTCCTCAAAAGGATTTGTAATAGACCATTAAGTCAAGGATTATCTTATCCCATTATATTTAATAATCAAGTTATCAATAATGTAAAGCAAATGTGTAATTGTTAGTGAGATAAATTTTAAAACTTTAAATATATATATATATATGGATCTAACGTAGTTGAAGTTCATCAATCAATTCTTTAATAACTGAACGTAAATTTTACATCTTATAAATGACACATTCTCGATAAATTATATCTTTATTAGAAGTAGCTATGACTAAAAATAGAAATTCTTCAAACTAAATGCACTTTAGCAACTAGCTAACTCAATTTCGCATGTTCCACGGGGCTTGTTGTGAGGAGCTTGTTGGGAAGTTGTTGTGCTTGATATGGAACTACTAAAACTACTATCATCATTTCCACTCTACTTGCTTGAATTTATTCCATGAGGTTTTAGATGCTCAAAAGGGCATGTTGGTTGAGTAATTTCCTGGTAACCCTCCAACATTTGCACCACAGTACTCATTTGAGGTCTTGTTTCTGGTGAGTGCTGAATGCATTGCAAAGCTATAACAATCATCCTCTATTCCTTCTTTCTGTCTTTCTCCTCGATCTTGCAACGCGATAGCATCTCTGATGTCTCTCCATTTTCATACATATCCCATGTCCATCTTGGAAGCCAAATTCGCGATTCACTTACACTATTATCATAGTTTTTTCACCTTCCTATGACTTCAAAGAGAAGCATACCAAAACTATAAACATCACATTTATATGTCACAGGATAAGGTATCCACATCTTTGGAGCAGCATAGCCTGGTGTCCCTCGTGTTGTGGGCGGAAGCAATAAATAGCGGTATATGAATATATCAAAACGATAAAATGAACACACAAAATTTACGTGGTTTGGCAATTCGCCTAGGTCCACAGGAGGCAGCAGATATTAGTTAAACTGAGTAGTAAATATACAGAATACAGATACAGATTTCTTCACTAATAATATCTCTCAAGTGTTTCCCAAAACTTACAAGTATTTTCTCTCTTTGAGTTTGCTTATACTCTCTCTGATTTTTTCTTATTTTTGCCTTGTTCTTCAATGCATGAACTCTTCCCTATTTATAGTTGAAGAAAGGCTCCCTTTCCCTAAAGTGTGCCATAATTTAAGCCTTAAATTAGGCCACCAATTTCCTTAAATTAGGCCACCAATTTCCTTAAATCATGCCACAAATTAGGCCACTAATTTGTTACTTTTAGCGCCAATATTCAACAATCTCCACCTTGGCGAAAAAGTTCATAACGCTACCTCCAAATGCGCCCTAGGCGCCCTAAGCTCGAGAGATGTTGATCAAGTTCAAGCAGTGTTGAAACTTGATCCATGTAACCACCTTTGTAAGCATATCTGCAGGGTTATCTACAGTTCTGACTTTCTGGAGTATAACATTCCCTTCATCGATGATTTCCCGAAAAAAATGAAATCGAACATCGATGTGCTTGGTGCGACCATGATGAACTTGGTTCTTTTCCAAACAAATGGCACTCTGGTTGTCGCAGAAAACCTCCACGTTCTTCTGAACAATACCCAAATCCTTAGTCAACCCGAGAAGCCATATAGCTTCTTTGAATGCTTCTGGTACAGCCATATACTCTGCCTCTGTAGTAGACAAAGCTACAGTTGACTGCAATGTTGATCTCTAACAAACTGGTCCTCTTGCCATTGTGAACACATAACCAGTTGTAGATCGACGCTTTTCCAGATATCCAGCATAGTCAGAATCCACATATCCAACTAGGTGTTTACCTTCAGTCTTGTCTCTCTCAAACTTCAAACCAATATCCACAGTACCATAGATGTACTGTAGAATCCACTTCACTACTTGCCAGTGTCCTTTACCTGGATTATGCATGTACCGACTCACAATACTAACATCGTGGGAAATATCAGGTCTGGTGCAAACCATTGCATACATCAAGGCACCAACATCATTTGCATATGGAACACGTTCCATTTTCTTCTTCTCATCGGTGGTGCTAGGTGACATTAATGCACTTAACTGAAAGTGAGGAGCAAGCGGTGCACTTATTGGTTTGGTTTTTTCATCAATGTCAAACCTTTGTAGTACTTTCTTCAGATACTGAGTCTGTGTCAGACAGACTATACTTGCAACTCTATCTCTTGTGATTTCCATCCCAAGAATTTTCTTAGCTTCTCCAAGATCTTTCATTTCAAATTCTGAACTCAACAGAGCCTTCAATCTGTCGATCTCCACCTTGCTCTTAGATGCAATCAACATATCATCAACATATAAGAGCAAATAAATGAAGGTACCGTCTTGGAGTTTCCGAAAGTATACACAATGATCAAACTGACTACGTGTGTACTTTTGCTCTCTGATGAAGCTATCAAAGCGCTTGTACCATTGTCGCGGTGATTGCTTCAAACCGTAAATTGACTTGCTCAGCTTGCAAGCCCAATTCTCTCGTCCTGGAATTTTGAAGCCATCCGGTTGAGACATGTAGATTTCTTCGTTCAAAGTACCATGGAGAAAAGCTGTTTTGACATCGAGTTGAGCTAACTCGAGATCAAACTGTGCTACCAAAGCCAATAGTATCCGAATAGATGAATGCTTAACAACAGGTGAGAATACCTCATTGTAGTCTATTCCTTCTTTCTGAGCATAGCCTTTTGCTACCAGTCTGGCTTTGTATCTGATGTTGTCTTTACCAGGAGCACTTTCCTTCTTGGCATAGACCCATTTGCAACCAATAGTTTTCTTTCCTTTGGAAAGTTGAACCAACTCCCAAGTCTGATTCTGATGTAGAGACTTCATCTCTTCATCCATTGCCATTTTCCACTTCATACTATCAACTCTTTGCACGGCTTCTCTGTAAGTGCATGGGACATCATCATCAATTACTGGAAGTGCGAATGCTACCATGTCTGTGTATCTGGTAGGCTTCCTAATCTCCCTTCTCGGTCGAGTAGTGGCAATAGATTCTGGCTGCTGATTAATCGGTGGTGATGGTGAGAGAACCTCCACCTCAACTGAGATCTCTTCTTGATCATCAATTTCATCTTCACCACGATCGGTAATTGGTGCAATCTTTTCTGGATCTTCCGAAGTCTCAAGCATCACCTTAGAAAGAGTATTTGGACTTTCATTCTCTTTCTCTGAATTTGTTTGTCTCAGCATAACAGACTCGTCGAATGTAACATCTCGGCTTAAGACGATCTTCTTGGATTCACCACACCAAAGTCGAAATCCTTTAACTCCTTCCTTAAAGCCCAAGAAAACAGCTTTCTTTGCTCTCGGATCCAGTTTGGATTCACTAACATGAAAATATGCAGGACATCCAAATATTCGCAATGAATCATAATCAGTAGCAGGTTGTCCAGACCATACCTCTTTAGGAGTTTTTCCATCTAATGCAGTCGCAGGAAGTCTGTTGACTATATGAGTTGCATATGACAAAGCCTCAGCCCAAAATGCCTTGCTCAATTTGGAATGAGATAGCATACATCGAACTTTCTCAACCAAAGTACGATTCATTCGTTCTGCAACTCCATTCTGTTGTGGTGTACGAGGAACTGAAAAATGTCTGATTATCCCTTCATCTTGACAAACTTTAAAGAAAGGATCTGATTTATACTCGCCACCATTATCAGATCTGAGCCTTTTAATCTTCCTGTCTGTCTGAGTCTCGATCATTTTCTTCCATTTAAGAAAGATATCCAGAACTTCATCTTTGTAACTCATAGTGTATATCCAGACATATCTAGAGAAATCATCAATAAAAGTCACAAACCAACGTTTACCTCCAAGTGAAGCATTCTTGGAAGGTCCCCAAACATCCGTGTGAATATAATCAAGAGATCCCTTAGTACGATGAATGGCAGTGCCGAACTTGACTCTTGTTTGTTTTCCTATTACACAATGCTCGTAGAAATCAAACTTTCCAGTCTTGGCACCTTTCAAAAGACCTTGCTTCATTAAGCCTTGCAAAGCCTTTTACCGACATACCCTAAGCGCATGTGCCATAGGCGGGAAGAATCATTTGCCTTTTCTTCAGAACTACTTGAGACAGCTGCCCTTCCTGTAACTGTACACCCATCTAGGAAATACAAGTTAGCCTTCCGAGTACCCTTCATTGCTACAAATGCACCTCGTACAACTTTCAAGACTCCATTTTCCAATGTTACCTTGTAACCATCAGAATCTAGAACACCTAAAGAAATAAGGTTTTTCTTTAGGTCAGGAATATACCTTACATTTGTAAGTCGTCTGATTGTACCATCGTACATCTTTAGTCGTATTGTTCCGATCCCTTTTGTCTAACAGGCATTTTCGTTGCCCATAAGCACAACTCCTCCATCGAGCTCTTCAAAACTCGAAAACCAATGTCTGTTTGGACACATATGATAAGAACATCCAGAATCAAGGATCCACTTATCTGAGTAGGTTTTTGATGATGAAACTGAAAAGGCTGATTCTTCATCTTCATCGGCCTTCTGTGCAACATTTGCATTTGACTTGTCCTTGTTTGGACAATCTTTCTTCCAGTGCCCTTTCTGGTGACAATAGGCACACTCGTCCTTCGCAGGACGTCTTCTGGATGACTCTCCTCTGGACTTTGATCTAGATTTCCCCCTATTATTTGATCCGCCAGATTTTTTGTTGTTAGTCCTACCTCTGGCTGCCGTCAATGCTTCTGATATTGAGTCTCTGTGATCATGTTGATCCTTCTTCCGGTACTCGTTATTTACCAAAGCATTTGAAACATCTACGAACTTAACCTCATCCTTTCCATATAACAGGGTTGTGGTTAAATGCTCATAGCTCTCAGGTAATGAATTCAACAACAACAAAGCTTTATCTTCATCGATAATTTCAACATCTAAATTTTGCAGATCAGCCAAAATTTTATTGAAATTATCTAAGTGTTCAATCATAGGGGTACCTTTCTTATACTAGAAACGGAAAAGTTTCTTCTTCAAGTAGAGTCTGTTCTCAATACTTTTCGTCATGTATTTGTCCTCTAGTTTCTTCCAGAGAACTGCGGCTACATTCTCTTTCATGACAAAGTACTTCTGATCTTTTCCTAAGCACAGTCGAATTGTGCCACAAGCTTATCGGTTGACATAATTCCAATCTTCATTTGAATAATCTCCTGGCCTAGTCTCCAAGGCTATATTAGATCCTTCTCGGAACAATAGATCTAATACTTCACATTGCCACATGCCAAAGTTATTTGTGCCGTCGAATTTCTCCACCTCAAACTTTGCATTGGACAACATAGTTCTTCGAGTAGAACTTGGTTTGCCATAAATTCTATGGTCAACTTGTTCACCTTCTTCGATCTCTCCTTTATCAGCCATAAGTACAAACTGATAACAGAAATTTTGCACTTACAACTTAAAACAGTGTTTTTCCAAATTTTATACCTTATTTGAAAAAACGGAGTCTGTAGTTGAATCTGGAATGGACCAATTAACTAGGAATAGATCCAACTCAGTTGAAAACGGATGAAAAACAAACCAACTCGGTCCAAATATCACTAGTGACTGAGTTGACTCGGTCCAACTCGGCGAGTTGACTCAGTTGCTGGCAGCAGGACTCCGGCAGCTTCTGGCGATGATTCTGACTTCCGATTTGAGCGATTCTTTCACCGTTGCGTTCGTATCGTCGAGAGCTTCGATTTGATATATAATACTGCTATATTTGGCTCTGATACCAATTTGTTGTGGGCGGAAGCAATAAATAGCAGTATATGAATATATCAAAGCGATAAAATGAACACACAGAATTTACGTGGTTCGGCAATTCGCCTAGGTCCACGGGAGGCAGCAGATATTATTTGAACTGAGTAGGAAATATACAGAATACAGATACAGATTTCCTCACTAATAATATCTCTCAAGTGTTTTCCAAAACTCACAAGTATTTTCTCTCTTTGAGTTTGCTTATACTCTCTCTGATTTTTTCTGATTTTTGCCTTGTTCTTCAATGCATGAACTCTTCCCTATTTATAGATGAAGAAAGGCTCCCTTTTCCTAAAGTGTGCCATAATTTAAGCCTTAAATTAGGCCACCAATTTCCTTAAATTAGGCCACCAATTTCCTTAAATCATGCCACAAATCATGCCATAAATTAGGCCACTAATTTCCCTAAATTATGCCACTAATTTGTTACTTTTAGAGCCAATATTCAACACCTCGTCCATCTACTAAAGTTGTTTGTGTGAGTTCTCTATTACAAAGCTTTGCTAATCCAAAATTTGTAACCTTTGGATTTAGATTCTTATCAAGAAGTACATTCACTGGTTTAATGTCACAATAAATGATTTTTCTTTCACACTCTTCATGCAAATAAGCTAACCCTTTAGCTGTTTGAACTGCTATGTCATGAAGTTTCTCCCACTTTATTTCTCTTTTATGAGTAAACAATAATTTGTCTAGAGATCCATTTTCCATGTATTCATAAAGAAGAGTTTTCACCGTCGAGTGGAAGCAAAATCCATAGAGCTTAACAAGATTGATATGATAAGTTCTTCCTAAGGCACCAACTTCTGCCATAAACTGCTCTTCAACTCTCTTATCCCAATTGTTGGTTAGAACCTTAACAGCTATATGGACTCCATTTGGGAAAATCCCTTTGAAGACAACTCCAAAGCCACCTGAACCTAGTATTGTAGAGTAGTTATCTGTGAATTTTTCAAGTTGGTTAGGTGAGAATCTAACAGGCTTCTCTTTAGCCATGTTGCTTAGGAAATTCTCCATTGTAAGAAATAAGAAATTCAACATGATCAAGATCTGGTTGGATTGAAAAATTTGATGGAATGGGTATTGCCAAAGAATCAGACATAGAATTAATTATTTACTCCGAGTCATTGTTAGTGTCAATAGAAGATAACGTAGGAATTGCACTTTCTTCTCTTTTCGAGCATTCAATTATGACATATATTATAACAAATATCATGACAACTATGGCTGAAAAAAAAATAAAGAATTAAAAAATAATCAGTCTCCTTAATTAGACACATAAACATAAATTTTGTGAAGAAATAATCATGATTCTCTTCTAAAGGAGTTATTTTCTCTGGTAACTTTTACATGAATTAATCTATCTAAAAAATCATATGATTATTTTAAATTAATACATTTATTTATATATCAAAAACTATATTTTATATATATATTAATAAGATATTCTTAAAATTATCAAGGTATACTCAATAATGAAAATATAGTATTAGACACAATATAAATAATATTATTACATATTTTTCAAAGTAATAATATTATTACACATGTAAATCAATGATAGGAAGACTACCAGTTTAAAATTTTGATGAAGAAAAGCAGTTTATTGCAGTAATTACTTACAAATGCCAGTTGCAAAAAACCGTCTTATGATAGAATCAGCCACGTCAGTGGAGTCCTCAATTTAAAATTAAAATTTTTCGGATGAAGAAGATTTAAATTCAGTGGTTATTTTAATCGAACTTAAAATTAAAAATTTTAAGGAATAATATAAAAATTATATATTTTATTAATTAAAAAAATTAAAATAAACTCCTCTTTCTCTTCTCACTTCTTTTCTTTCATTTTTTTTCTTCCCTTCTTTTTTTTATTATTTTTTTATTAATAAAAAATAAAATTTAAGGAATGAAAATTAAGGAGTATTTATATTATGATAAGTATTAAACTAAGATAAGTATTAAATTAAGATAAATAATTATAATTATACTTAAATTAAATTAATAGATAATTAGAATATATATATATATATAATATTATATTTTATTTTAACTCTTTTTTTCAAGTTGAAACATATACATCATACGTGCTCAACTTAAATAATGTGGTATGAAAAGAATATCTAATTATACCACGAGTCATAAAATTAATTAATTGATACGTATTTTTGATGTGAGAAAATTTGATAATTTTTTAATAAATAAAATTTCAAAGATTTTAAAACAAATAATATCTTAACCCTGAGCTTCACATTGTATCCTTCCAATTAAATTATAAGTGTAAATCAATCTCATTAAGAAAATTTGATTAAATTAAACATGCAGTTAAATTTAAATGAAAAAGATGTATGCATCACAAACCAATATCTCATTATCTAATTAATTTGTAAAATTTATTTGTATTCGAAGAATTATTAATGATTTATATCCAATGATTCAATTAGATTGGATTAAAAAATTTCAAAATCTACAAAATGTAGATCAATTAATCCGTATAAATTCAACACGATATGCTTATAGTAAAATATATATTTTATTTTTCTATAGATTATGAGTTTTCTTAATAAATTAAAAATAATTTTTTTCACTCAACCAAAACTTAGACTCAACTACCCATAATGATTAAATTAGTCTATTATTTTCATTGTTTTTTTATTTTTAGTATCTTCAATAAAATTATTCAAAAAATCATTTTATCTTTTCGATTTTTATTTGTTCTTTGTCATAGTTATTTGTTATTTCTTAAAGAATTTGCAATTCTATTGTACAAAAATAACATTATAAATATGCAATTTATACATGTTTTATTAAAAAAATTACAACCATAAAAATATCATTTGACAGATTAAGTGAATTAATTTGAACCAATCCTCACACAATTGATCATATTGATTCAAATAACTGTAATGTGTAAATTAAATTACATATTATAAAATTTATAATCTATACTAATTAAATCAAATTGCATATCGATTAAAACTATGCAGAGTCAATCCACTGTAAATCTATAGTTGATAAAAATATAAAATGAAAAATATAGCCAAAAATAAAAACAATGTGTTTAGCAACAAAAACAAATAAAAACTAACAAAATCTTATTTTCCAAACAATAACACAAGGTATAAGGAATTTCCATCTACTACTACTCACATTTACATCAAATCGTCTCAGCGATAGTTTTACTGCTAGCCCAAACAAAGCTAATTCGCAATCAAGGGTTTCAAAAATTTTAAATCCTAATGCATACTCTTTAAAAAAGTAGAAAAATAATAATTGTTTTCTTCAGCTACCTTGTTCTGGGCGTCGATCTTACAAGCTAAAGCTTCAAGTTAGTTGTGCGGAGTCAACGGCAACCAAATGCTGTAGCATTCTCACGTGTTGGTGCATCAATTAGAACCCTCCATATTAAGTCATAATCTCTCCAGGTGGATACAGATTTCACATGGAGGAAGACAAGGATGCTGTGGACTAATGTCTAATGGAGTAACTCATTTGGAAACCTCAGTCCTCTTCTCCAGCAACGATTCCAAAAATGCTGAACATAATTTGGTAAGAGGTGGAAGATTATGAGATGAGCCACTGAATATGGTCTCCCATGGCCTCTCTGATGGTCCAGACGGACCCAACAATTTCTGGCTTCTCATTTCAAACTCGGGTAGCTCCCCATAGATAGATTCATATCCAAATTGCCCTGCAATTAGAATTCAATAAACATACTTACAAAAATAATAATGCAATGGAAACGAAAAGTGAGACAGAAATAACAACAGAGGTTTACATTAGTTAGAAGCAACTTACAATAACCACTTTTTTTTTTAGCTCTGAACTACGACAAGTCTATAACCACTTATATCATGAAAAAGACAGACTTATATAAACTAGAAATAGTCATCAAAGTAAACTGGAAACACAAGTGTTCTTAACAGTTGATCATATCTATGGATCAATGCTGTAAAATGATATTTCAAGTATCGAGGCATTTTGCTTAACTGGGGCAAGGTTTATGCCTTAAGGAGATTCGAGACGTAAACTTCAAATTTTAACTTTAAAATAACATTTAAATATTAATAAAAAAAATAAATATCATGGAAAGTAAGTTGCACTTTAACTTTAAATAATGTTAAAATATTAATATAAAAAATTAATCATTAAAATAATCATAAAATACGCAAAGTAAATAATATAAGTTGTGACTCTATTACTCAAATATCAATTTGATATAGAAAGAAAAATACAAATATAAATAGTCAAATAAAGGGATAATATGACTTACAATGTTGAAATTTAATAACTGATAAAACATGGATTTACCATATGCAAAAGGAAATACAAGCAATAGGTGAAGAAATATGAATGTTAAGAAACAACCATAATCACGTTTATTCACGAGATGATGATATTCACCTCTGATTTTTTTTCTTATCTATGTCGTTCTATTTTTTTAATTTTGTGAAACCGGATATGGATTTTATGGATAAAGCATAAACCAACTTAAAAAATTTACCATTTAAGGCTAAAGCCTCTATCACCTTCAGACATAAGCCTTAATTTACCACATGAGGCTATAGTTCTTAAACTCTTTTTTTAAGCCTCAAAATAGCTTTTTACAACAATGTTAAGGATATGGCAACTTGTATAACACATATCGGTGCATAAACTCAAATTTAGGAAACTCCACCTGGTTCTTCAGCGAGTGCTTGCCGAGTTGGACAAATCTCGTGCACATCATTGCCATTTGGATCAAAAACAATATATTCATGATCCCCATTCATATAAGCAAGAAACTTTTCTGATGGTTTTCCTTGTACAAAAGCAAGGGCCCCTCCCTTGGCCTGCAAGATACCAATAATGGATCAGAATGGTTACACGTATCAATCTTACATGGTGAATACATTCTATGTTACCAATCTTTTACCCTTGGATAACTAAACTTTATTTATTCGCTCACATAGAGAAGGAATTTCAATGTGAAATAACAAATTAATTACAAGTCAAAACAAACGATGAAGAGACTTTTTATCTTGAGAATACTTTCCAACATTAGCTCACTCTTTCCTTTCATGCCTTTGAAGCAGTTTATCTTATTTTCTCCAAAGTCCATATTTTCTATATTTTTGACCCGTCTTGCATCAAAAATGCATGTGGGCCAACTGAAATACCCAACTGGAAAGGCATGCACAAACTTACTCAAGGATTTGATAAAACAGGGCACGTAAAATTCCAAAGGTGATCTCATTTGACAATATGACATTAAAAAAAATTTGATGTGTGGTCTAATTAAAACACAAAGATATGATAACCAACACAAATAATATTTTACCATTTGAAGTAGAGAGCATAAACAAGTCCTAAATGAAACCATGACTAATAATCTTATTGTTCTGGGCTTCTGGCCAAATAAGGAACTTCGAAGTTTATCATACCTTCTTCACTGACCACATAGCCACAGGAACAGGATCTGCTACATCAAATAGCAAGATAACCCCATCTCTTCCTTTCCATGTCAGTACATTAGATCCCACACAGGTTGCTACTTGAGGGAGTAGAACAAGAACCGCAAAGGAGGAAAGATCCAGTGCACAGGCTACATCTGCACAGACATATACATGCCAAATATCACTTATAAAGATTGATGTATTTCAAAAATAATGCGTTCGCATGCTGAAGAAGTAAATGAGCATTCAATGACAAGAAGATGCAAAGGATCACTAAAAGTGCCAAAAAAGCTGCAAGTTCTTTAATTCATAAAAGGCTAGCATTCTAACATTGTCTATATTCTCGGCAGGGAATTGGAAGAGGAAGGAAAAAAAAAACTTTGGACTCAGATTATTGAGCTAGCATCGTAGCATATTACCTTTCAATTTGACTCTTTAGTCCTAAAGATTGTCTTAGTCCAGAGACAAAAAAGAATGCCTCGGCAAATCCTAAACATAAATCTATTATAAAAATAATATTCACAAGAAACTTTAAAGTAAACATTCTCAGGTTTCATTTATTACTTCTATATGTTGATCTGTCTATTGATATCAATCTAATCCCAAGTTTCATTTATGACTTCTAATGTCTTTATTTAAGTTCCAACAACATCCTCCTTTTCTTCAGCTTCTAAGATGGTACATGACAAAACTCCAAGACAATAATGACCAAAAACATAACCTCATCAACAATTGTCTTTCACCAAAACATTTAGTTAAAGATTTAAATAAACCTTCAACATCCTCGTATCATTTACAGATTTGTGTTCTTGCATGAACTCTCAAATTCAGTGAACTTACTACTGCATAAGCAATAAAAGGGGATGAAGGGGAGAGAGACCAAGGAATACAAAACCTTCTACTAGAAGTTTATATGACCAAGACACAGATAGCTTTGACATGCTCCATACAGACAGTTGAGGTTTCGAACCTCGGGCTACAGAGACAAGATGTTCGGAATTTCCAACAAAACACAGCATTGTGATTTGCTGCAAAATATATATATATATATCATGAGAAAGAGAATTAATGAATGCTCTAGGAAGCACTTAAGCAGTTAAGCTGGAATCTGTATTCTTCCACCACTCTAGATCCTGAATATGACAGATTGCAGAGACAAAAAATAAAAAACGCAAGCATGTTGAACAGTGCAGGTCAAGCTAAGCACGTCACTAGTTTAAGATATTTTAAAAATATACAAATATTACAATGCTCAACACAAGAAGCAAGAAGTGTGAAGCTTTTTCATCATCTTAGAAGCCAATTATCAGGCATGGTTTGCCAATTTATTCTCACACAGCACATACCTTATCCAATTAAATTGATATAACTTCCTGAAGAAACATAAAAATCAAACTTCAAACATAATTGGACACAGTCACTACCATTTGCATCTCTCCAATTACAGCCACAAGTATGTTCTTGTCAGGATCCCATAACGTAATAACAGTGTCAGCTGCAACGGCAAGAACAGAACCATCGGCGGAAAATGCAGCAGCTGTCATTGGTTTTTTTCTGCAGGAAATCCATCACACTAGGAATTTCAATCACTAGTTCAAATATTTTATGCCGACAACAGATAGCATTTTTCTTTCTGACATTGATAACTCATCTATGTAGGTCAAAGCTTTATCTATTTTGAAGAGCAATAAGACATTAAAAACAAATATTAGTAGATATTGTGTTTTGCTGATACTTAAAAGGCCATTTTCATTCTGATTTTCTGAAGAAGAAAAAAGGACCAACAAAGAGCAGTAGAGGCATGGAGTTCTTCCAACACATGAAGCAGTGTTTTAATAATATCCATGAGAAAGTAAATTATTTTTGCTGAATTACATAATTACTTTCAATACATAGATATCAAATTACTTCAATCTTCCAAGTCTCAAGCACAGCAGAACAATAAGAAAGCAATAAATAAAATAAAGGCACGTAATTGGGAGTAATGAAGTGCCATACTTATAGGAACCTACAGCATGGCACATCCAACCAGAATTTTGCTTCATCTCCCGATTCTGCTGTATTTCATCATTGTGAACCCATATCTGAAACAAGAAATATCAGAATAAAGTAATGGCTTCTTGTATGATAATCATGAAAAGAATAAATAAATATTATATATCAAAAGTTACCTTGAAATCCCCACCATAAGATGTGCTGATGGCCATATGACGAATAGGATGAAAAACAACAGCAGAAATACCAGCATCCCTACAATAATTGATATGGTTCAACCATGAAGTCAAAAGACATTAAGTCTAACCAACACAATCAGCAACTTGAAACGGAAATAGGTCGAACCTATGAGGCTCATAAATAATGGTGGACAAACTACAGGTCTTCTCCTCTGACCCTAATGACCAAAACTTCAGACAAACAAGGCCTCCTATTCCCTCCTCAGGAACTCTAACTTCAGTAGTAGACATCAGAGAGCCATCTTGCGTGAGAGATACTGAAGTCACTACCACCTGGAACCAGTTATCTTATAAAATAAATCGAAATTGATAACAAACTAATATCATATGTTTCAAAGATAATGATTCAAAAAGAATGTGCAAAGTCGTAGCCAAAATTAGAAAATGACAACTTACTGTGATTTCATCACCAGGTTGATGGTTTCTTTCACAAACTTGAACCTGTAAATACAAAGACCCAGGGTGAGCCGAATTACATAGTTCTACAAATAGTTGAAGCAATTATTTAGATAAAAATATGAAATTTCATGTTGAAGCAATTTGCACCTCAGATTTTTCACGGTCATCAAACAAACTGTATAGTTGAATGCTGTAGTTTGCTGCACGCAACGCAACTATCCCAGAAGATTGATCAAAAGCTAATTTTGCACAGAATGCTTCATTTATCTCGGGAAATGAACAAGGAAGCTGGAAAGGAAAAAGTTAAGGATATCTTAGGGTTATATTACTAATATCACATAAAGCTGTAAGTAGTCAATTCAGAGAATGTATATCTCTAAACATCATCATTTCCAACTTATTAGAAGGACCATTCCGATCAAGCAAGCCGAGTATTTAACAGTAAACCCATATGATGCGATTTAGGTATTGTAATAATTGTTGATTTACGGACTTCTAATATTTTAGGATTTTAGTTAATTTTGTTAATAAGTTTCTGTTTAAATGCATAGCAAAACCCTTTCATTGATACAGTTTCATTTTTAACCCCTATACACGCAGTACGTATATGTTTTTGTTCTTTTTTTTTAATGAAGTAAAAAACATTTTTTGGGGATTAAAAGTAAAATCAATTGATTAACTAGATCATATAAAAATCGGAGAATAACTTTCAGCTCATTAGTCAATTTGGCCTATTAGATAATTGGGGTTTTTGATTGGTGTTAAATATAGATTGTTTATTTATATTTCTTTTCTCAGTAGACTTGGTTTATTAAATAACTTTCTAGCTTCCCAAAGTATCTTTTTATTTTCTCCCTAATTCCTAATTCGATATTTTTCCCCTTCACTTCTCTCTCTATTATTCTTTTACAGTGTAGCATCACATTGACCATTTAAACTTTGAACAAAAATCATAAAGATAAAATGTAAGTCCAGCATGGGCAATTAGATGATAAGATGCAGAATGTAGTTCAGAATGAAACAAACCTTAATCCCTGAAATAGACTTCAAAATTTCCATTTTAGGCATTTTAAGGATGTGTATCTGGTTATCTGCACAAGATATCTAAAGAAACTTATTTCAGTGTAAAGTAATTCCAAGAAGCTTATCTAAAGTATAACCAATAATTAATTTGCTATCAAGCAAAAAAATTGCAACTTCACACTGATCTTATAAAAAATCCTCTTCTTACAGAGGACATTGAAGGATCTGGAGAATCTCTGAAATACAGAAGTGGAGAACCAATCCTGGGTAAGTATTTCTTTTTCCCTGTGTCTAGCTGCCAGACAACAAGAACTCCTTCTCTTCCACCTAGAGTACCAAGAAAAGCTCATCAGTTACTGTATATTTAATACATGGCCAAATGAGAAGAAACCAAGAAGAAAAGGAGATATGATATACTAAAGCAAATTGTAAAGCAGTTTTCAACTCAAGTTGGTCAGGTAAATTTTCTTTACCTGAATACAAATAGGCCCCATCTGATGAAAATGATAGGACATTCACTTCAGCAGGGTGCCAATGCCATGTTGTACAAGAATCAGCATCGTCATCTCCCCTCACTCCAGGTCTTCCACCCTCATTATAAGTTGAGTTTGTTTTAATTGATTGGTCACTTTTAGAAAATGCCCTGTTTCCAAATCCTCTCCAGATTAAAATTCTCCCAGTTACATCACCTGCAGCTACAATTCTGTCGGTTGGATGGAATGCATGAGTTGTAAAGCTTTTTGTATGATGCAAGGTAATCTTCTGAGGCACTAGACGTTCAGAATCTCTAGCAGGAACTTTCCATATAAGAAGCTTGCGCTTGTTTAGAATGCCAAAGAATTTTCCTGAGGGACTAACAGTAATATATTGTGGCCGTGGAGTCTGTCAAATTGAGCAAAAGAAAGCACAGCCAAGCATATGAGATCCTTAATGTCTAAAATTCTACTTTAGATATACATACAATGAAAATTAAATAATAAATAGAAACTAATAGTTATCCAAATGTTATGTGGATAAGGGTATAGCAAACTGCATTAGACCTTGTTTAACTATGTAAAAAAGTTTACAATATTCCATCCATATATAACTGAAACACTAGATGAGCATATTTCCAAATATATGTGGGAACAGAAAAGCAAGCCAATGCTCTCAAAGCCATGTATTAGCAAAGATTAGAACCCCGTATCTGTAATGTGTATCATTAGCAAGTTTACAATCTACCAGTACTTGTAACACACGGTATCAACCAGAAAATCATAACAAGAAGACAATCATAACAAAAACAATGCAGTTATTTACTTATCTTTTTTTTTGGGTGGGGGGGGAGGGATTCAAGAAAAAAAGCAACAAAGAATTAAACCTCTCCAAGAATTACACCACCAGCCATACGAGATTCGGTCAAGTTACACTTGTTAATCTGTCCATGCAAAGGCTTCATTTTGTTCTCTTGCACGTGTAGATTTTCAACAGACAAATAAGCAAAGACAAGAGATGGTTGGTCATTGCCTGGACCTCGTTCTTCCAATATTGATGGAATCACCTAAAAGAAAAAATAAATTCATAACTAAATTCCGAAATGCATCCTTAATTACATTGCCCTTATTTTACCCAGTCCATACAAACACCATATATAAAAGACACAGAGTTCCCAAATAGAAACAAAATCGGGGAACAAAATTTTTTCAGCAATTAACCTAAAATCAATGACAAAAAACTTAAGCCCACTAACCATAGAGTAAATAGGCATCTTAATATCAATAGTTTTCATCAACTCCGGCACAGAAAAATCCCAATAGCGAATGGATCCATCGAGAGAGGCGGTCCAGCAAAAGCACAAAACCTTATTGGCGGGACTTGAAGCTGGAACCACTATAACGGAAGTAACCAGTGCCTTATGACCCTCCAAAGACGTTATCTAACAAAATTTAACAAATTACATCAATTTGAGAACGTGAGGAGTGTGAAACTGGCTAGAAATTAGACGGTAGAATTGGGAAAAACCTGTAAACCAGTGAAGGTACTGAAAACGGAGACTGTGGAGCCTGTGCAAACAAGGAGACGCTTGGCATCGTTGGAGAAAGCCGGAGGAGCTGATACGTAGCTCTTGCCTCCCCTTATCATCTTCCACAATGTTTCACTAAACTAAAGAGAGGGAATGAGAGGAACAACAAAGAGAGGAGAGACAGGACAGGGTTTAAGGGCTAGGGTTTTGAATATGCATAGCTCGTCCTATCTTGTGAAAGGGTTTAGTACTCCTTTGTTATTGTTCTTTTGAAAAATCAAATTGCCACATTTCTTTACTTCTTTTCTCGTAAATGACTGTAATATTTTTCTTGCTAGTATTTTATTTTACGGTAAATAAAAGGATATTATTAAGTTAGAAAGGTAACCATATACTTTCTATATTTATTATAAAAATAATATTTAAATTTTTTTAACAGTTTTATTATTATAAAAAAATAATGTAATAAAAATAAATAATTATTTTTTAACATTTTTATTTACTTTTATTTTTTATTTTATTTTTTCTTGAATTCTTTTAAATACATTGTATTTAAATTATAATAATATATATCTAACTTAATTTAAAAGTTAAAAAATTAAAAAAATTGTTGAAGTGAAACACCTAACATCTTTTCACATGAAAATTTTATGCACAAAAACGCACATCAACGAATCATTTTCTAAATTGCCCTTGAAGTTTTTTATATCTTCAAGCATATCTCCCGCTTATAAAACGTCACAAATGCTCGCTTTAAATTAATTCTCCATCCATTACTATTTAAATTACTATTCCTCGGGCTCGATACCATTTTTCGTGGTATCGATAAAATCTTAATCCTGGGAGTTAAAATTGACATAATGAAGGTATTTGTATTTATCGATGGTAATAATTTATTTAAAAAACTTATTATTTTACTATATAAATCTAATTTTCTTCTCAGACTTTACAATCAGACAAGAGGTTATGTTCTTCATTACGTTTGCTACTTAATTATAATCCCTCGATTCTATTAATTGTCTTTTAAAAATTAAAAATTACTCTTTATTTGTTAAGTCATTCTAATTTACGTATTTTAGCCGATTCGATATTCATATTATTATCTTTAAAAATAAATTCTATTTTCCGTTTAAAATTATTATACCTCAGAAGTAGCTAATATTTCAACATTCAAGATTCTTAATTAACTTAAATTTATAATCATCATACTCCGAATTTAATTGGCCCGCCACGATCTTCCCTTCTCGTTCGCTCTCTTTTGTTACACTCAGTTATGCCTCGCCTTCGCTTACACCTCAACACCTTCCAGTAATGGTAAGCTTTCTCGCATCCGTACATGAATGGTGTCCAAAAGTTGGACTTACTAAAGTTAAGAGTAATAACTCCATTTTATTCAAAATATAATAATTATTACAACTTAAGGCCAACTAAGAACCTTGAAAGCGGTGCTAGTCATTCATAGTTTTCGGTATTTCATTATCGATTCGATTTTTAGATATAAAAGGTTTTTCCTATTTGAAAGTTTCCAGAAGAGAGAGCCTGGGTTTCTATTTGTTTCGTGTGTTTAGAAATGATAATAGTGGTTCCTTTTATGTATAAGGAATCCCTATTTACAAGACCAAATTTATTATTTTACCTCGCTTTAATAATTCATCTTGCTTTAATAATTCTTCGCTTTTAATAATTCATCTACTTTTCCCGATAACCTGCATTTTTTTCCTCGCATATTGCCGACTAAGACTAAAATATCTACATCTTTATTTCTTTTGTAATCTTCCTACGACAAGTTTAATTTCCTTTGTCATTTTCTCAATTGTTCCTTTGATGACGCTGATGATGACGCATCTTCATCTTCGATCTTTGATGCAGAATGCACTTACGGTCTTCGTGGCCTTTTTTGGCATGTACAAAATACTTCTCCGGTTTCTCGACCAATTTCTAAGTTTCAAGGTATTAAAATTGGTTTCATATTTGTGATTTTTCACCATCTTCTTCCGATGCAGCCATTGCTACGGCATTATGACGATGATAACTTTCTGGTTGAATAATTTACTTTAATCTCAAGTAGGAATTGTCGATCTTTCCCGGAAGTTCATAAGTAACCGCTTAGCATTTGTCCTTCTTAATACGCAGAGTTCTTCTCGCGTTGAATTCCTTTTCTCGAAGTGCCCTGGTTTAGAACCTCTGCGTTTCAGGTTGGAAATCCCTATCTTGACGTAAGGTTGGTAGGGACTAATACTTCCTTCCTCATTCCACCCATTAATGAACTAAAAATCTAAGATAAACAGTTTATCACCGCTTTAATTTTTCTTCTAAAATTCTTAATTGCTTTTTTAAATTTTCTCGGGAAATAATTTAATTCACTTAAATTAATTCCTCGGATATATATTTTCTATTAATCCCGCATGAAATGCTTTATACACAAAAATTGGATCACCTCCTTCCAATATATTGAATTTACTACCCTAGAAATTCCTTGTCTAGTATAGAATTTCATATCTTCACATGTTTCGGGTAGATTTTCCAAGCTAAATTATGTAGACTTAACCATCATGGTTTATTAAGATTTCTATTGGTCTTTTTCATCTTCATTGACCGATCGAGCTGGTTCTGTAAGATGTTTCCCCGAATAAGATCGAATGTTTTGTTATTTTCGATGTCTCTATAGAGATGTTTCTTTGAATAAGATCGAGGTCTTGCTATTTTTCCAAGGTTTGTCACCGTCTTGAGTCGTTGGTTGTCATTGTAGCTACGTGCATTAATTTCTTACTATCTCCTCTCGGAGTTATTAGTTTTGGTGTTTTGTAGTTGGCATAACTTCCTTCACTGCTCTATTCTCATAAGGCTCTACGAGTTACTCCACTAAATCCTAGAATAGATTTGCTGGGCCTTCCAGCTTGTTATAAATTCCTCGTTTTGGGCCATTATGTAATCACATAAACTTTTTTCTCGTTCTTCTTTTTCCGCTTCACCGCCCAATCGGGTTTAGAAGTTTTTGTGGAACCGTTAGGTTCTTCCTTTTTAACGTAGATTCCTCATCCGAGGTTCGCTTTCTCGGAATTTGTTTTGAACATTTAAGTTCTTCCTGTTTTATTCCCCGTCTCGTAAGAGATTTTCGAGGTATAACAACTCGAGTTGTTCCCGTAGGATTTTTATCTCCTTTTCTTTTATCTTGATCTTAATATCAAGCTATTCCATTCTCTCGCAATCATAAAAATAGTTGGGAGGTGCTAATTCTCTGTAAAGAGCATCACCAAGCTATTTTTATGTCCCTGGAAGATGTTCAACGTCAAAATTGTAATGGTTGGAACCATTGCTTGCCATCTAATTAGTCTTCCTTGTTTATAATCTCCTGCAATATTAGTTCTTAAAAATAACCAAAATTCTTGTTATCTCGCTCTAATAATGAATCTAGAACTTATGACATATATTGCAAATTTCTTAATAGCTTTTTAACAAACTAGGTATTCCTTTTCATTACTATGATAATTTAATTTGGTCCTTGAAAGATTCTCGACAGTATCCGCAAAGATATTCATCTTTGTCATCTACTTCTTGCTTTAAGGATTGCCCCCAATATTCTTTGAAGACCGTTTCAATTATCATTTTATCATCCGGTCCCTGGATGGTATAAAGTTGGTAAATTTTTTGACTTTTGCTTTTACTCTATCTATATATGAGTATCTTCTTCGTCCATTTCCAGACATAATCTTTTTCAATTTTGCTTGTAATGGTTTTCTCATTTCTGCAAGTTTCGATATAGGCTTCTCGATATGTTAGACATCCTAAAAATCTTTGTAATTGGTTTTTATCTTTTAATTCACTAGGAAAACCTTGAATATTATTTAGTATATGGGGTTGTAGATTATGTTTTCCATCTTCAATCTCCAATCCTAAGTATCTTTGTTGTGTCTACATTCTTGTAATATATTGATAATATCCAAATAATTTTTATTTAATTCATTACTGAAAACCAAAATATCATCTATGTAAACACAACAAATATCTTGTAATTTCTTAAAAATATTATCCATATATCTTTGAAAAATACCTGGAGCTTGTTTTAATCCAAATGGTATTACTGTCCATTGGAATTGTCCTCGTCAAACCGAATCGCGTTAATTTTTTCGAGATTCTTCATCTAGTCTTATTTGCCAAAATCCACTTTTGCAATCGAAACTTGAGAAGTATTTCTTTCCTTTTATTAATGATAGTAATTCTTCCTTTTTTGGGATGAAGTATCCATCATCAATGGTTTCTTTATTAAGTGCTTTAAAGTTTATTACCATTCTCTTTTTGCCTCTTCTTTCTCAGCCTTCTTTTTCAACCAAAAAATGCTAGACTAGAGGTGAATTACTTGGTATTATAACTTTAATTCCAAAAGTTCTTCAATTTTTTTTCCAAATTCAATCATGTCTTCTCGGGAAAGAGTATAAATCATTTGTTTTACTCTTGATTTTGTTAGATCTCTTAATTTTATGTCGACTATAGTTTTAGATTTATTTATTTCTCGATCCAAAGGATTTTCCGAACTTACCGCTTTTAATAATCTTCTAATGCATGTTAAGGCTTTATCTTCCTCAGATTTCATTGAGAAAAGAGTTTTGTTTTTCTTCTATATCTTATGAAATATTTTCTAAACAAGGTTTTTGTTTTTCATTATCTTTTATCTCACCACGCCGCTTTTTACGTTGTTGCATAAAAGTCTTGGTTGTGACGCTAGAGCTTTTCTTATTTTAGAGACATATATCAGATCTCTTTCTAAGGTTGTAAGGCTTATTTGTTAGAATGTCAGTTGAAAGGTTGATATAAATTTAAGAAATTATTTCTTATTAACAAGTCTACACTGCTTTCGTTGGATATATAGTAGGAATATGAAAGTTTTCTCCTCCTATTATTATATCAAGATCTTTTAATACTTGATTGAGTTTTATTGGTATTATTAGCAATTCTTTACAATTAAATCTTTTAGTGTCATTTCCAAATTGTCTTCTCGAAATACATATTCATCGGCTACACACATACTAGCTCCGTATCTATATGCATGTAAATGATAAGTGTTATAACCTTTAAATTTTAGTCCTACTTTAATGTAAGTACTATTTGGATTTGTAATACTATACAAATCATTCATTTTCAAGAATATTCTGATCCGAATATTCATATTCCGAGTCAATTATTTCTTCTTCAGCTTTCTTCTAATAGATAAATACTATAAGTATCATCTATATCGATTCCTCAATCGTTCTAATTCCATTTTGAAGGCTTCTTCTAAGATTTTTGCTTTCAGGAAATTCCTTTTTAAATTCCTTTTTATGTCAAGTTCCGCTGACATTCATTTGCATAATGTCCTTCCTCATTACAGATCCAACATCCTGCATTTTTTTCTTTCCCGGGTGGCAATAATTCCTTTTTTCGATGGTTTATAAACCTTTCTTCTAAAATATCTTTTCTTATAGTTTTCTTTATTGAATCTATTTTTTATATTTTTGGAAATTTTGTTTTCTAAATTTATATTTTTTAAATCTTTTATATTTTTATATTTTTGTTTATAAGGTTTTATATTGCATACATATTTTCCTCGGTATTCTAAAATCTCTCAGATCACAACAAATTTTATCATTTCTCTTATTTGTTTGTATTCTTTCTTTCTTGGCATTTTATAATGATCCAATCTCTAAGACTTCTTATTCTTCCTCCTAGAGTATCTCAGTATAGTTTCTCTATTCCTTTGTTCCCAATTTTCTGTTAAAGTTTTATATAATGCTCCCGGTAATTTTTGAAAAACATTTCTTTATAGGTCATTTGTATGTAGGGTGGTAATTTATGGTAATACATTTCATATTCACAAATAAAAGAATCTATATAACACATGTTACAAATTTCCATCTTTGTTAGATGCCATTTAGCTTCATTGATTTCATTTTCACTGATTCAAGATAGTCCTTCCTTTATCTTCCCAATAAATTCTTTTTGTATATTTCATTTATTACCGTATCTAAGTATTCTCTTCCGTGGAAGCATTTCTACATTAATAAATGTTGTTGATCCGTTAAGTTTGAAAACCAAACTTTTACATTTCCGTCATTTTACGTGTTATAAGAACTCTACAAATTGAAGGATTTGTCTGCGGGAGAGGTTTGTATAAGGACGCTCATCCCACTAATTCATTCATCTAAAGCTTTTTTCCTATCTCTTATACAATCTAAATTTAGAAGTTCGCATTTATAGTTATCTTGAGTTTGAACTCGTGGAATATTTTCTAGTTCTCAATGCAACCCTTCCTCCATTTTAGGTGGTTCAGTTTTCTTCTATATGTAGTATCAGGTTGTTCTTATCTTTGTCTACTTCTTTCCTCCCTACGGGTCGATGTTTCTTCGTGTGGACTGCAATGAAATTGGTTTCATACGACCGGTCATGTTTTCGATTCGAATCGGCTTCACTGATTATTGTCATATCATTTTCTTTCTTTGTTAGCAAAGTTTTCCAATATAATGTTCTTCATTTCTTCATCGGTTAATGTTAATAATTTGACCAATGTTTCTATATTTCTGCTTCTCAAGGTTCATAAATTCTTTTTCTAATTTTTTCCTATATTCCATCAATTTGAAATTATCTCTTTACTCTAGTTGTTCCTCATTTTTTCTTTTCTCATTTTCGGGAATCGTGAGAATCGATTTCCTCTGGTTCTTCTTTAATCCTTCTAAGGAGTCATATTTATGATCTATCTTTAGATTGTATACATCTTTCCTTAATTCCGAAAATTCTTTATGCATATTTTGTTGTAGTTTATTATAACCATACTCCTTTATTTCCTTTAATAGTTCTCTTTGTATATCTATTATTTCTTGTAAATATTTTGTGTTTCGATTCCCTGGACTAGATCCATTTCCTCCGTTAATAATTGTATAGTTTCAAATAAGTGTTGCTTGATTTTTTGCCACACCTACTAGGCTTCCATTTATTTCTAAATTCATATTTTTTATTTTATCCTTAAACATGATTTTTTCCTAATATGCAATCAGCGAACTAATGTTTTCATTATTTTAACTTCATTTTCTAGTTTTTTAACTTTGTTGATTCGAGGTTTCTTCTTCGTGATCTACAAAGGTAAATCTGCATGCTATTACTTTTTCTTCCGTTATTAGGGTTTTTCTTTAATATCTAATTTCCATTCTTCCTCAGATTTCAAAAACTGCTAAGTATTTGGCTTTATTATTTGTCCTAATTCTTTAAAAAATTTTATCTATTTCTATAAATTCATTTTGTCCATATATTGAACTATTACGACTATTTGTTAAAGAATACGCTACTAGATAATGTAATTGAAAATGGATGATTTCTTCTTTCATTAAATCTCCTCTTTCAAATTCATAAGCTAGACTTAATACTTGATTTATATTTTTATCTTGTATATTTATAAAGAAATCTAGATACGTGGTAAATTTTAATTTTTGGTATCCTAAGTTTCCATGGATCATTCCTAATAAAGCATCTTCGCTCGCTTATTATTCTATTGTCTAATAGAGTCATTTTTATTTACAGTATCTATTCCTTCTCTAAAATGAAGCTTTTATTAATATTTGGATTTCTCTTAAATGAATGTATCCAATTTTTTCTTTATCCTTTCGAGGAATTTTTGATAATTTGTTTAATATAGTCTCTTTATTAATTACCTATGGTATATTATATCTTCCTTTAATCCAGAATTTTAATGCTCATTTCTTTATTACTAATACCATAATAGATTATATTTTTTCTAGGAAATATCTTTCTTAATAAAAATGATGGGTCTTTAAATCCATCTCATTCTTTAAGATTTAATTTTACTTTTTGAATTTCTTCAAATTTCTTTTTACTTATTATCATTTCCTGTGAAAAACATCCCGAAATATCTTCTGTTTCTATATCTAATATTTCTTGGTTTATTTTTTCTTCTTCCATACTTTTTTTTATATAACCTTAGGGGTATTTCTGATGAGTGTTAGTTTTAACTTCCGTTATGTTTTCAAGGGTATTTTTGAATTTTTTAAAACCTGAAGGGTATTTCTGAAGATTCTTTAAATCTTAGAGGTACTTTTGATCTTTTTCCCACATCAACTCTTAACTGAAGGTACAATCGGATAATTTCTTTTAGTAGACCTCCTCTTGTAAAGAGGCTAACAGAGATAGAGTAGCACGAAAGTCACATTCTATAATTATTTGTAAGAAAAAAATATTATTTATTATAAGTTTTAATATTATCATGTGAGTTAATTATTAGATAAAAAATAAATTTTATTATTTTAGTTAATAATTATCTATCTTATCTATTGTAATTATATCATAAATTATTATGATATAAAAAAATACTCATTTATATTCAATTTTTAAATATTTATCATAAATACATAAACAAACCAAAAAATAAAAAATTAATAAGATAAATGACGCCCAGAGAGAGAAAAATACTAACTCTTTCAACTTTTTCGACCATTCTAACCCCTTTATTCCTCCCACCATTTACACCTACAACCACCACCCATGCTCTTGACTCACTGTTGCACACATCCAATCACCCAACTTTGTTACTATCCAAGTCCTACTACACTACTCTTCATTGGTCATCCATCACCACCAATAGTGTAAATCTTGCTCCTGCTTCTTGATTTTCATCTCATTTTAGAGCAAATCTAGTGATAAATTTGGAATTTATATCAAGGCAGGTCAGGTCACCAGATCCATAGTAAAAAATAGTACTAATTATTTTTCAATTCTTACCTTTTTTTAGTTAAAAATAATTATATGCATATCATTTTAGTATAAATATGTTCAATTCATTAAGTTTTGTATATATATTAAATATTAAAAGTTTAAAATTTAAAATTTAGGTAAGCACAATTCTATTTTATACATATAATTTGTCTATAATTTTATAAATATTACACCTAAAAATTTATTTTTTGAAAATTAAGATGAGGACCGTGCCACTCTTCACTTCCATATACATCTACCCCTAAGCAAATCTTTCAATATTTTTGTTTTTTTATCGTTCTTTCCCTAGATTAATATTCTAGTAGACATCTACTTGGTTCTTTGTTTGGTTACAAGTTTGGCAACGGAAAATTTGTTGATGATAACCCTAATGAAATTTCAGCATGGTTTTGCACCTTGGAACCCAAGGAGACAATACTCTCTCCCAATGACTTTTGTTCTTCCATTTAGGTTTTGTTAGTTTCTATATTTTTCATTTTTTTCGTTTTGGTTTACCATCTACATTGTTGTGGCTTTGATTTGGTAGTGTTATTTTATATTTTAGTATGATTGTAGAGGGGGATTTGATCCTTTATTTTTTAGCCAATTTCTTGTCGCTTACTTAAAGTCTTATTGGAGGTTAAGATTATTTAAAGGATTTGGTTTTGGTTTTAGTTCTTCTATGACCACCTTTGGTATGCTCGACGAGAAGAATTGGATCAACTATTAAAGCAATCTCATATGAAAAACATTGATGAGTTTACGATGGTGTATCTTGTTTTGGTTAGAGGTGGTGTATTGTGTATACTTGTTCATATTAATGAAATGTTTTTTTCTTTTGAACAAAAAAAATAGCACATAGCATACACAAAAATGCATAACCATAAAAGAGAACGGAGAAAAAGATGGGGAAAAAACTCTCATCTTTATATAAGTCATTGGTTCAGTAGTTCTTCTTGTATGATCTCTAGAAAAAGAAATGATTAGTAAGATATGAAAGGGTTGGACATTCATCTTAATACTTGAACTCAGTATTTTTCTCTTAAAACATCTTAATTCATTAATTAAAAAGTTTATTATAAAGAATAACAATCAATTCTTGAGGTAAAACAATATAAGTAATAAAGTCATCAACTTGATTGCGTAGTATCCATCTAATTAAATGATAAACATACATAGTTACAAATATATAAAGATAAGTTAATAGAAGAACAAATAGTTTAATATTATACTTGAAAGCTTGGGTAGATTCATAACTCTAAAACCTGATTTGATAGTTAGTGAAAGCAAGCTTAAGTAGTTCCATCATGTGTTGGATGATTGTACCATTTCTAGTTATCTAATTCTTAGCTTGATAAAATTTTCACAAGTGTAGATTTAATAGAGCATAAACCCTTTAGAACTAAAACTGATAGTGTTTTGAGCACAAAAAATTTGCAAGTAATCGTCATATATTTCATTTGTGAAGACACAGGGGAAAATACAGAAAACGTATCAAGTACAAACAAATACCAAATAAAATCAATTCCACACGGAGAAAAACCTATCCTTAGATAAAGAACTTATAATACTTTTTGGTAGATTTTTCATGGTCACTACCAAGACTATTATTGATATCCAAGATGGTAAATTGACAATGATAGTCATGAGAGAGACTGTTCATTTAAAAAAAATTTAACTCTTCACCTATTCCATCTATCTCTATTATTAATGAGTGTTTCAATATTGATTCTATATATACACTTGTTCATAAAACTTTCTTTTGGGAGAGATCGGAAGACAAATTGAAAATAGCTCTTATAGTTGAAAAGGTACAGGGGACTTAGATGAGAAGACTAAAGGGTACTATTAATTGTTAAATGGTGCTAAACCAATAGAAGAGCCTAGTACATCCTTAGATATATCTAGGACTCCACCTAAGCTAAAATTAAAATAATTTCCTAAGCATTTAAAATATATGTTTTTGGAAGGGAAGACTTATCTAGCTATTATTTCATCCATTTTGACAAAAACCTAAGAAAAAGAACTTGTTAAAGTGCTTAAGAAATTCAAGAAGGAAATAAGTTGCAATATTAGGGATATTAGAGATATTAGTCCATCTATGTGTATCCATAAGATTAATCTAGAGGACGATGCTTAACCTATAAGAGGTGCCCAAAGGAAATTGAACCCAGTCATGCAAGATAAGGTCAAAAATAAAATTATGAAACTATTGGAAGTAAGAGTTATTTATCCAATTATTGTTAGGTGGGTGAGCCATGTTCATATGGTACCTAAGAATCTAGAATAACAATGGTTAAAAATGATAAAAATGAACTAGTGCCTATTTAGTTTAACAGGATGGAAATTTTGTATAGATTTTCGAAAACTAAATTTGTACATAAAAAGTATTACTTTTCTCTTTCATTCATTGATTAGATGTTAAAATGATTAGCTATGCAATAATTTCACTATTTTTGAATGGTCTTTCAAGTTATTATTAAGTATATATTACACTAGATGATCAAGATAAAACCATATTCATATGCTCTTTTGGGACATTTACTTTCAAGGGGATGCTCTTCAGGTTTTCCAATGCCCTTGTCACATGTTAGAGATGTATGATGTCTATATTCTCAAACATTATGGAAAATTTCATTGAGATACTTATGGATGAATTTCTATTTTTGGAATCTCATTTGATGATTGCTTACATAAATTGAATTTAGTTTTAAGGTGTTGCAATGAATGTAACCTCTCACATAGTTGAAAAAAAAGCCATTTTATGGTCCAATAGGAGACTGTGCTAGGGCATGTAATTTCTAACAAAGAAAATGAGATTGATATGACAAAAATTGAGTTAATTACTAAACTACCACCCTTTATATCTGCTAAGGAAATTAGGAGCTTCTTAGGGCATGCAAGTTTCTATAAGCAATTTATTAAAGATTTTTTAAAAATAAGTCATCCTTTATATAACTTGTTATCGAAATATGTCTATTTTGATTTTAATGATGATTGTCTTTTTACCTTGAATACTTTGAAAGATAAACTAATGTATGCCTAGATTATTATGGTACCTAATTGGTCTTTCTCTTTGGAAATAATGCGAGATGCTTTTGATTATGCTATAAGAGCTATGTTGGGTCACGGAGTGGATAAGCATTTACATGTTATATATTACTCTAGCAAAAAACTCATAATATCCAAATTAATTTTTTCACCACTGAAAAAGAGTTCTTAGAAGTTGTGTTTTCCTAGAAGTTGTGTTTTCTTTAGATAAACTTAGGTCTTACTTAGTCTACAGTAATTATACATTCTGATTATACTGCTTTGAGATATCTATTAAGTAAACTGAATGTCAAGTCAAGACTAATCATTTCGATTTTACTCTTGCAAGAATTTGACCTAGAGATAAAAAAACAAGAATGGTAATGAAAATATAGTAGCAAATCATCTATCTAGGTTAATTTCATAATTCAATTCTCTTAAGGTGAGAGTAAAAAAGATATTGTTGAAATCTTTCCTGATGAACAATTATTTTCAGTAGGTCCAAACCTATGGTATGTTGAATTAGTTAATTATCATTCTATTGGTGTTTTACTCTTACAAGAAAAGATTTTTACATTCTTACAGGAAACACTTTTGAGATGACCCTTATCTATTCAGGATTGGTTAAGATCAAATCATCCAAAGATTTTTGCCTAAGGAGAAGCATGAGAGCATTCTGGGCCTTTTGTCATAAATTTGATTGTAGAGGCCACTTTGGTGGTAAGAAAATGGCCCTTAAGGTATTACAAACTAGATTTTATTAACCAAATCTTGTTAAGGATTCTTCTATGTTTTCTATGCATTGTAATAAATGTCAAAGGATAGGCAATATAGGAAAACATGATGAAATACATTTGGCATCTAGTTTAGTTGTAAAACTATTTGATATATGGAAGCTTACCTTTATGAATCTCTTTCCACTATCTTTTGATAATGAATATATTTTTATCGTTGTTAATTATGTGTCTAAGTAGGTAAATGCTATAACAATAAAATGAACAATGCTAATATTGTTGTGAAAGTTTTGAAGGATTTCATATTTAATAGGTTTTGGATACCTAAAGTAATAATAAGTGATAAATGGAGTCATTTTTTCAATAAAATTTTTGAGGGGGTACTAAAAAATTATAACATCACACAAAAATGGCCACTATATTTAACCACAAGCTTTCGGTATGTGAAAGTAAGTAATAGGTATATCAAAAGGGTTTTGGAATGCATTATGTGCCCTTCAAGGAAGGATTAGATAATCAAGTTGAATGATATCTTATAAGCATATCATACAGCCAACAAAACAACTATTAGGATAAGCCTTTATCCTAAATCTTTGAGAAAGTGTGTCATCTACCCATTGAACTTAAACATAGGGTTTATCGAGCAATTAAAGAGATAACTATGGATTTGGATAAAGTAGGAGAGAGGTCGTTACTCCAACTTAGTGAGCTTGAAAAGATTAGAAATGAAGCCTATAAGAATGCAAAGATATACAAGAAGCACATTAAGCGCGATCACGACAAAGGTCTAGTTCGTAAGTCTTTTCTTCCTAGAATGAAAATTCTTTTATTTAACTCTTGTTTGAGAATATTTTCAAAAAAATAGAAATCAAGGTGGTGTGGAACATTCACGATTATACAAGTATTTTCACATGGAGTAGTAGAGTTGTTGGATCCTAAGACACAAACAACATTTAAAACAAATGGACATCGCATAAAGCCTTATTTGAAAAGAAGACACAATTCAACGATCGTTAAGTCCATATGGGTGTACAATATTTAGCACCACAATGTTAATCACATCTTTCTATGACATTAAACTAGTGTTTCATAGGAGGCAACCCATTGTTGTCGGTAATATTCTTTTCTTTTAATTTTGTTTAATTATTTTTATATTTGATTTTTATTTTGTTTTATGTAATTTTAGATTTAATGTATTTTATTTTATTTTCCGTTAATGTGAACCTATGTGTATTTAATTTAGAAGTGTTAAATTTATAATTTTTGTTAAATATGTGGTTTATAAGTAGTACACAGTATTATGTTTGTGTGATAAAACTATTTGAGATGATGAATGCATCATGACTTACCATATCACTACTTGATCACATTGAGCTAAGGTAAATGAGTAACTTTTTTTTCTTTTTTTTTTTAATTTACAATAAATATTGAGGATAATGCAAATTTTAGGTTGGAAATGAAAGAAAAGTTACTCATGAATTTAAGCATTTTTAATATTTTTATATTAAATATGAATTTACTTTTGTTTGCGTTTATTTGGTTTATTTAGTTTCTTAGGGGTATTTGGGTTCATTTTTAAAATTATTATGTTTTTAGTTAATTTAAAGTAAATGATTGACTCTTTGCACTATTTGATTAATATCTTAAAGATGTCATGGAATATTATGAAAATTAGTTTTAATTCATAGTTTGTGTTTCATGCTAAATTGTTGAGATTGGAATAAACTAAAAATTGGTGTTTAAGAATCAAATTGTGGAGACTACTTTATGAGATTATTTTGAGCTTATATCGTTTTATTTTGAGTGATAATATTTTTCTACTCTTTTAAACATTTTTATTATTATTTCTAATTGTTAGATGATCTCTATAAGTTTTGTATTGAATGTTAAGATTTTTAATATCTGATGAAGAATCAAATAATTATTTTCATTATTTAAATTAAATTATTTGAATAAAATTTAAAGTGTATGTCTATTCCATTCATACTTGACTTCCAAAAAAAGAGATATTTATGGGTTTCTCTAAAGCCAACACAAAAAGAGCCAAAAAATTATCCACTCTCTATAAAAAGAGAGAAAAAAAAGGAAAAAATAGAGAAAGAAAGATAACTATGACCCTAAAGTTTTTAATTGGTAAGATGGTTATTATAAAAAAAATAATAAATAAATCCCCTTGAAGTTAATGCATTTTCATTCATCTTAAGATACATACTTGAAATATTTGCTTGATGATTTTAATTGATGCATGAGAATAGTAATTTGGTTTGTTCATAAATCCTATCATTTGATCCCTTTCATAAGACCAATATATGCATTTTTGAACCTTTTATTGTTTAATCATATGCAAACATATTAGTTCATTTATTTACATAACTTTTATTCATATATGTCTTTGTTAAGTGTCTGAACCCATAGAATAAGTGTGATATTGAGAGTATGTTTTGTAAAGATTAGAGTCAAAGTTGATATATTTTTGTAATGAGATATGAATTTTTGATTTGTAAATTATTTGAGTAATAAACTACAAACTTTGGGATATTGATTTAACTTATGCTTCAGATTTTGATTATGAATTGAAAAGAAGCTAAAGCATGAGAAATTTTGTTATTTTAATTTTTACTTTGTTATTTTTAATTTTAGTTTTGTATTTTAGGATATTTGTGGGTATCACAAATGCAACCATATCAATTTATAGAAATTATTTAGGTTAGTTTAATTTAGTTTATTTATTTTTATTATAGGTTAACAAGAAGCTGGTTAGGTATCGTAATGAGTGCTTGAAAAGCACTAATAATTAATGATTTTATTGCATTTAAATGTAATAAATAGATTTATTATGCATGTTTTTATCATTATTTATGTAAATATATATGCTCGTATTTTTTTCTATATTTCAAGCATTTTTAACTTCAAATATATAAATTAATCAAAACATGAAGTATTTAAATTACACCTTAGGAGCTTTGAAAAATAATACATGAAGTCTTACATGAATAACAAACCAATATGTAAGGGATGCAAGGCAAGAATTCAAGTAATGCAAGGCAAGAATTCAAGTAAAGCATTTTGTGCCGCAACGATGATATAGTGCACTATGGCATACTCCTTTCTATATATATTCACTAAGCATGTTACTCATTTTTTGCCACAGGGTGGAAATAATGTATTATGACGTGGCCAATTTTGGGTTAAAATTAGTGAAGCTTTACTATCTCAAACCAAGGCGATGGAATAATTAAGCCACATCGTGCATTCATTTATTTGGTCGAAGCACTTTTGTGCCTGCCTTAGCCTATATATTAAGAATTTTATAGGCAGTCAAAGATATATTATAATATAGAATTTTGTTTTATCTACTGTTGTTTTTGTTTTATTTCTTAATTAGTAGGTATAGATTATACACAATTTAGATTAGGCAATAAAAAATAAGAGGTATCAATATGAAGATTTTTTAGATCAAATAATACCAAAAGGATGCTGGAAATTATGGATTATTGTGAAGATCAAAACCACAACTGTGGAGCAAGACACATCTATCTATCTACTTTTGGACACTAAAATCTAATCTGTATTCTTATTTCTTTTCAGCAAACTCTTTTGTATTTCTAAATTTTGTTGAAATTAATTTACTGGCCATTCATTAATTTTGAGCATGTCTGGCTGATTGTGATAATGAAAATTTTTATTTGTTGCTATGTTTGTGTAGACTATTTAGGCGAATATTTTTAATGATTAATAAATACAGATTATTTTCTATTTTAAGATTTCTATCAAATGTATTCTGGATTAATATATTGATAATAATTTTTTTTGTAATAGATTTAAAATATAAAAATTAAGTTTCAAATACATCATCTAGATATAATTTAGATAGCTTGAAGAGGCGTTTAAATTGGTAATCGACTAGTTCAAGATCAAATCAGGTGGTTATATGCCAATTCAAGGCTAATTCGACTATTCTTGGCTAGTTATTTGGTTCTCTATACTCCTCACATCGTGGTCTATTTTGATTGGCCAAGATTCTAATGGAGCAATTGGTGAGGCCAACGAGACATCATTGAGTTACAATATATGAGATATTTTTATAGCTATTGACCTTGTCAAGTAATCTACAAGGAGGTTAGCGATGAATGTTATTTTTTTTTATAAAAACCACCTTATTTCTCTTGTTTTCTTGGTCAAAGTTTGGGGAAGCTCTTCCTATGTTTCCAGACTTCCTTAGTCCAATTTTAGTTTGTTTTTCTTTTGAATGTTGGGTTTGGGAAACCGTATATCACTTGTAAAACATAAGACTTTAGAAATGAGTCTCTCTCATATTTTCAAACACCAGGATAAATGTAAAAAATATGAAATTGAGTAAGGATTTGTTGAAAGTTAAAATTCATGATTGACTAGTAAAGAGACAAATCATTTGAGAAGGTTCTCTCGATATTAGTTTGTCATATGTCAATGATTGTTGAAAGGTTGCAACGGTTTTGATGGTCGAAGAGTCTATGAGGTGATAGCTTTAGAGTCCATTTATCAAGAGCCTATGTGAATGCATTCTAGGAAGTTGAGCTATCAATAGTTAATCACATCACATGGTGATAAGTCTCTAGAAACAAGTTAAGATATACTTGAATCAAATGATGTGTTTGACAATGTTTGAAAGCTTATGCACAATTAAACATAATATTATTATTAATAGCGGTACCTATGATTATATCTTATTGATTTACTTTTTCTAATGAAGTAGTTGTTATATAACCTTTGGATTTTTTTCATATAGGTGTTTGATCCTATATTGTTTACTATGCTACATGTGTTTTCTGTATCCTCTAATGTTGTGATAATAAAAATCATTATTTATCCAATATGCTTATACATAGAAGATCTTGAAGTAATTAGAAATTCTTTATAACTTTCATTGTATGTTTGTCTAATTTACATGTTATGTGCTTATCTATTGCATGGTGTTAACCTATCTATGAGACACATCATAACTAGTGTATTTATATCAAATTATTTTTTCTTACATATTGGTTGTTTATATGGTGTATTGAATTAAGTATGTTATTATTATTGTTTATTTTGTTATACTGTTTGCTTGATTAATGTTACAATTTTTTGCTTGGTCGAGTTAAAATAAAGCTGTCAAAAATATTTTACCGACATATCCACTCCTCTTGTAAGTTGTGACTGCGTAGTTGAATTGAAAGCTCTGGGCAATTACTTCAATAAATTAAATTTCAAAATAGGTTGAGAGACTTCCTTATTTTGAGGTGAAGTAATGGAGCAATAAGGATGAGTATATGGCAAACTTAGAATATTAAGTTGATTTGAAATGACATTTTGTAAATTGAAAAATACATAACCCAAAATTAAAAATACATTTTAATTTTGATTGACTTCTTACTATTACAATCATTTATAAATGTACTTTTTTAAATCAATATAATCAAGTCCATGACTTCAGTAGAAGTGTAGAGAAAATGAAAATACCATAGGCGTTGTTAGCAGTAGTTAGGGTGCTGCTGTGCTAGTGTTGGTGCTAGTGCACTGGTGTACTAGTGTTGGTGCTAGTGCACTGGTGTACTAGTGCTGATGCGTTGGTGTGTTGATTCGCTGGTGCATTGGTCCACTGGTGTATTGATCCGCTGGTGTGTTGGTCTGTTGGTGTGCATAAGAGTAACAGACACATCCAAACTGAAAATAATATCTTTAGAATTTTTTTCTCAAAGTAAAACATCCATTTACCATGCAAAAATGACGACAACATTATAATAGTTATGAGATTCAATAATGAAGAGGCTTTGAACCACCACAACAGACCATGTAAACTATATAATAAACCTATAAACAAATACCAAAGTAAAAATGATATGTGATGAGAAAATCAAATCATCGCAACCATATACAATCCCTTTAGAAACTCCATATTTATATAAACCAAATAAGTTGAGTTGTAGAAAATAACATCAAAATTATTGGAATACTGCATAAATGGACTTAATTATAACTAATAGTTGATCAAAAGTGCTTCAACGGCATTCTTTGTAGGATCATGCCTAGCAAGTTTTAAACTAAATGAGTTACCAAAATAAGTTACCAAAATAAGTTACCAAAATAAAGGACATATTGACCTCTATCCTTGGAAAGTTTGCTAGTAAGTTCTTGGATGCTTTTAACTTTGCATGCTCTTCTTCCTCCTTCTGCATGCTAAATCAGTAAGGAATAATAATAATAATAATAAAACACTAAAAGGAAAGTATATCAAGAAACAATAAGCTTAAGGAACCATTATAAAAAATGTGGAAACGAGAACAAATTTGAGTATTTTCTAGCTTATAGTGAATTATTAGTTTTTTTTTGTTCACAAGCTTCTATAGATTGATATATAAAGTTTATAGTATTGTTCTTTCAAAAGAGTAACATTTCTCTCACTCTATCCCTTCGAAGGAAACCAAAAAATTTATTAGAAACAGAAAAATCATTTAGAAGGCAACCAAAGCACTAATTGTTCATAAATAGAAAATTAAAAAAAGCCACTACAATACAAATAAGGAAGAATGTTTAACTTCAAATATGATCAAAATATGCTCATTAAGAAAATAATTTTTTTCTTATGCATGGCATAGAAAAATCAATCATATCAGAATAAGAGATTAAATCAATGTTGAAATGTTAGGAGACTAGTAAACCATACTAAATTATTGATGGAATATCAGGCTACACTTTAACAAAACTTAGAAAGAAAATACTATCCCCTATGCAGAGGCATCCAGATGACAGTATTAGTACATATTTTCATATGAAAACTTGCACTACAAGATTACATTTGATAAAAGGTTAGGTATTAAATTTTCCAGAACTTAAAAGCACCAGCACCAAGCACCAGGGCAAGCATTGCATATAAATCAAAGTGAAACTAACCTCTCGACAATGGTAACTTTGACCAAGAAGCTGAGTGAAATAGAATGTAATGATTTGAAGAGTTTGACATACCATGCACTAGCACCAATACCAGTACCAAGCACTAGGCATCATGCACCAACACCAACACCGAGCACCAACACCAGTACTAGAACCAACACCAACACCATGCTAAACATTGGCAATTAGCATATTACCAAAAAACAATCTTGATGTAGAAGCCTAGCTAAAAGTAAAAAAAAGGGAAAGAAATGAATACAACAACATAACTAGAAATTGTCGACCCATTTCTCCTATCTGGATTTTAAAATGTATTAAGTGTTGCACAAAGATAACAAAAAGAAATTTCAACCAAAGAAGTAAAGACTACAGAGAGATTTATCATACAATTATATCACTTATCGGATGCTTGGGAAGCAGGAAAATCCCTAGCATGAGAACACCGAAAAAATAGAGCTTGTCAATTAAAAGGGAAAAATAAAAAATAAAAGGAAAAGGATTTGAAACTTAAATATAAGGAAGTTGTGTTCTGATAACAACCTACCCAGTGAAGGCAAACCACCATCAACAAACTATAAAGAAGGTCTACGAGTGTTCCAAGACTCTAAATTAGATAAAGAATATACTTTTGAAGACATTGACCTCCTTCCAACACATCCAAAAGAAAAGGACAACCATCGTTATTTCTATTGAGATCATATCCATTCTTGTTACTGAACTCTTTCAACTTGACTTTCCAAGAATCTTTTTGCTGGAACTTAGTAAAACTCAAAAATCATTACCCACAAAATATATTAATACAAATAGGGAAGGAACCACCTTCTGATTCTCAAAAACATCGACAGTTTCTAGTTTTCCCTCTAACCACTAGTGATTTGTTGGATGTGAATGACCCACTTGCGAAGATAGACCTGAACAACCTTTCCATCACGACCTTTGTATATGCCTCGAACCACCTAAACCTTACTGTCCTTGCAAACTAGCATAAACACTTCTGGCGGAGATCGGTGGAGAGAGTCCCACTCATCAACCCTTGGATTGTACTTCATTTTTATTGAGCTAGGGTTGCTCTAGGATGAATTTGAAGAGTAGAGAATATAAGGTTTGATAAACAGAGAAAAGAAATGGGAAAAAAATTGGTAGTAAGCTCAATCGATCGATAACCTTTTGGATCGATCTAGGAATGTTTGTCATTCTTGCCTTGATCCCTCAATCTATCCTTAATCAATTGAGCTTTTCTCGATCTATCTAATTGTTTGATCTATAATTTCCATTTGAGGGTCCTTGATATATAAACTATTATGTTTTTGCTATAAAAATACATTTAAGACTCTTTTTAGTCATTTCATACTAAATACATGTATAATTCAAAATAAACATATAAAGCGTATAAAGAACAATAATTCATTCTAAATATGTAGGAATTGATGTATAAATATATGTAAAAAATAATATTTGATTAAACTCTTTATATATACTCTTTGCTATTATTAGAACAAAGGTGAAATAAGTCATTACAAACACATTTTTTAATATTTTATTTCAAGAGTTTAATAACACTAGTGTTTCAAAATCTAACAAATGTTAATGAGAGTCTATAAACATTCTTTCGTGAAAATATAGCTTACAATGTGTATGTGTAGTAACAATATTATTTACTTTCAAACTACTTAATTTAAACTTAAGTAAACTAATAAATCTTATTTAACATATTTTTAGAGTTAGATCAAACACAATAGAATTTTTCTTAAAGTTACATTTTTAATTATAAAAAATATTTTCTAAAATAAAAAGTTATTTTATTCATTTTTTGTTTAATAAAAAACTATAACAAACAAACTAAAAATAAATAAAATATCATAAGTATAAGAAGTAAGAAAATTAATTTTGCTTTTATATCAAAAAGTAAATGCTTGTAGTTAGGTTGAATTAATGCCAACCAATGAATATATTTTCCTGGTTAATTTTTCTAAAATAAAATGGTTTCCAATAATAAGGTGAAAAGTAATGATAGAATATGATAATATTGTAATATTTAAAAAATAATAGTAAGGTGATATTATTATTTATAAAATGTAAAATATTAAAGCATCTAATATTTTACATTTTAGATATAATAATATTAAAATCTGAAATAATCTCACTATATTTCCTTTTTATGGTGGTATTTATGAAACTAAATCACGCTTTAGCACGTTCTAATAGACAATTTATATGTATATAGAATCAATTAAATCGGTGGATTTTATTACAATAATAGAGTATCTAGAAAATATTTACTACCTTAATACTGTTAGATATTTAAGTGTTTTGTTGTTTAACTTACATATGAATGCAAGTTACAGAAATCATTAACTAAATCATTATTTTAGTTCTTAAATCATTATTTATGAGTATATGGCAAACTTAGAATATTAAGTTGATTTGAAATAACATTTTGTAAGTTGTGTTGATGGTGTAAGATAGATAGTAACACCATACTTCAATAATTAACTTGATTTCTTGATTTGAGCTGAAATATTTTTTTCCAAACCATCATATTTCTGATCAAATTATGATGTTTGTCACATGTTCGCATTAGTTTTGTGAGAAGTTATTATAATTCATATTAAAAAATATTTTTTTTTATTAATTATATTATTCAATATTATTTAAGTATCAAAATCTTATAAATTATCTTTTTTATTATTATATTAATTTTACTATATATCTTAACCATATATTTAAATATAAAATCATTTCCACTAATATTATATAACATTATTCATCAATACTTTCTTTCCTGTCTCTCAAGTTAAATACTAAAGTCTCTTCTCATATAATTTGTCAAATAAAAAATTCAAGAAAAAATGTCAAATAAATTATATATATATGTATATATAGATAGACAAAATTGCATGTAAATAGCAAAATATAAAAGACTAATGAAAATCTCACACAAGAAGAAATTAAACAAAAACTAAAACATCAAATAAAGCATTATCAAGTAAATAACTGTAGGAATAATAGTACACATTATTATTTTTCAGCTATTTCATAAAAAATTTCGAACAGTTAAGACTTGGTGTATTTTTATTTGCTATTTTACATGTGATTCTATTTGAGACACATTTTGCTCACAATGTTAGTCGTTTTTAATGTTTTTGTATATTTTTGATACATAAATATTTTAAAATAAAATAATATTATTAAAATTTATAATCATAAAAATAACATTTTTTATATTTAATTATATACTTTTACTATTAAAAACTAATTTTATAAATCGTTTTATAATAAATATAATTTAATTTAATATTATTCAAATTAAACTATAATTATTTTTATCAATACTTAAATCTCTCATAATTAATATTAAAGTACCATTTTTATTATATGTTGAAAGTAATATTTTTTATTTAATAAAAATAACAAAGGTGTTCTAAAGAAAATCGTTGATAGTCAGGATTATCGTTTCAATGTTTTGAATACCGACAATCATCACACTAACTAAAATTTTAGAATAATAATGTTGATATAATTATTTTTATTATAAATACAATAAAATATATAAAATATTTACCTTATTTTTATAATTAATATTACTTTTGAAATATCCATATTTGTTTTAAAAAGTTGCAAATTTTGATGATAAATTTTCTTTGAGCTAGTAAGATTATGAAACCTAATGAATTTGTAATTATTTATAAAGTTTCATGAAACGAATTTTCTATTAATACTTTAAGATATAGTTACATATCATTACATCATAACTCATTATTATTACATTGAGCAATCTCATCTTTTTTTCTCTCTCTCTAAAACATTTTCTAAGTTTTATGATTTTTAGTACTTTTTTGAGTACGATTTGGAGATAAATATCCAAATATTTGAGTTTAGAAAGGTAATTTTTTTCTTAAGTGTTAAATTTACATTACACAAATTAACAAAGAATATTTGATGTTAAAAGGTTAATCCCTCTACTTACAATGAGATAAGACCTGCTACATATGGCACAAGATTGTTTGTTTTGTCCATAAATATAAGTTTAGCAAGCCTAGAACTATAACTCGACAATTTAGAGAGATTTCACGGTTTTTTTTAAAAACCCCAAAATACGTCATATTATATAAGAAATGACACTCCTTATAAGCACAATAGCACTTAATTTACTAAACAATGTAGAACATGTGCAAATACATTACATCAATATTATTAATTCTTATACAAAATTATATAGTTGTATTTAGTTTACACTACAAAGGTAAATTAGTTGGCACTAGGAGTAGTATGGACGAACGAGTGTTTAGGTAAGAGTTCTTACTCTAAACTTTTTATTCGTATATTTTTTTATGAAAAAGTCATGCATCCTACATTATGAATAAAGAAAAATCGATGCCAAGATCTACATTATGAATAAAGAAAAATCGATGCCAAGATTTTATGAAAAATGTTGTAAATGTTATTATAATAACATACTCATTGTAAACATTTTATATATATACATGAAATTTTTTTTATATCAAACGAGTAATAAAAATATTACATATGATATATGATATTTTATATATGCATCATGAAAATAATTTTCGTGGATAGTATACCAATATGTATGTCTTGCGGGTATGGTATCTATGAACTACTAGTTGCAACAGATTATTTTTTGATAAACTCAAGTACATATTGTATTATCATGTTTCTCAAAGTTTGTCCGTATATATATTTCAGAGTTTGTTCATATATAGGTCTCAGAGTTTGACCATACATAAGCATGGAGTTGACCTCCTATTGTGTCTCAGAAACCTCCTGTATGATGAGTATGTTAGCCATCTATATGATAAGGACGTTAAGCAATACATGTACCATATGTATCTTGGAGTATAATCGTACATGGAGTCGAAAGTAGACCTACATGCGTCTCAAATGTTAGCTGAATATATTTTCATGTATTTCGAAGTTAACCAATACATATAAATTTATATAAAATTTATATAATTTATCTACATATGAATTAGTAAATTACGTCCCAAGTTTCCAAGATTAACAAACGGTGCTCAATTCTTAACGGTTCAATACAAAGTTTCTTGCCTTCCTATGAAGAAGGATAAACATTATTGGCCCGCTGAACATCAAAAGAAAACACACGTGCTTTTAAAGCCATGATTTGAGATCCAAAGCTTAACTACTGTTATAGAAATTGAAAATTAGGATATTACAAATAGTGATTATTTAAAAAATTATGTCTAATTTAATCCAATAAAATTTTATTGAATTAACGGTTATATATACTTATAAACTGTTCAAAAATTTTACACTCTGAGGACTTAACAGGATTATTGCAGCGATAATTTAAAAAAAAAATGTAGTGTTAACGGGTCATGAAGGCAGAGAGAACCACTGTATAAAAATAAGGAAGTCAAAGTCATTTCCTTGTCACATGACTCGCATCTACCATAGCCACTTGGAAAGTTGGCTACTTTACTTGAATGAATAATTTATGCAAGTCAAAGACATTCCAATTTGTATTCACTAATCGAGTTGAAAGGTTAGTCTGACCATACTTAATCTTTCTTCTTTTTTTATTGTTTTTTTTTGTCGTTGCTATCGCCTATCGACCCAGTTACATATCTGATGACATATGTGTTTGAAATATATGATTTTTTTTTCAATATCATAATTTTATGATGTCCTACCTAATATTACATAAAGTGTATATTTTCTTTAAAATTAATGGATTTTAACTACGATTTTTCCTAATTCCATTATTTCATTCACATGGGAGAAAGAATGTCTTTGTTTAAAAAAAAAAAAAGAAAGAAATAAGAAGAAGAGGAGGTAGACAGAGATTGGATTTTGTTATCAATTTTGAGTGAATGTGTTTACAGAAGTTTGGTGATTAATAATATTGGATTGATCTTACCTGTAACCTTTACCTAAAGTTCATTGTTGGGGATTCTTTTTACAGTTTTCTGGGTAGCTTTGTAGCTAACTTTCTATTTTAGAAGTTGGATTTACGGGTAAAGATTACAACAAGTACCTTTGCCTTTTATATGTAGAAATGATTTTATTGATATCTTTCAAAGGATATTGTTGCCCGTTTTCATTGGAAGTTTGAGTAGCAGAACCATAAAAATATTGTTAATAACTTTATATTGCAAACACTAGTTTTCATTTTTGCTAAATGGGTAACTCAATGTGTTTGTATCTACTTATTTTGCTTTTATGCTCAGGCATTGCTGTCTCAAAAACTATTGTGTCAAAATTACCAGGTTTTGAGAAAGACCTTCCTTTCACACTAGAGACTGGGTAAGTTTCTGCTTTCTTCTTTAATAGTTTCTTTGCTTTATTTATTTATTATTTATTTTTTCGTTTATAAATTTGTTGAGATTTGAATAATTGGGTTATAATTTGGTTGTAGATATGTAGATGTGGGCGATTCGAACCAGTCTCATTTGTTCTATTACTTTGTGGAGTCTCAAAGAAGCCCAGCAGAAGACCCCTTTATGCTGTGGCTCACTGGAGGTCCTGGTTGCTCTGTTCTTTCTGCCTTCTTTTATGAAAGCGGTACTTCACTCACTTTCTTCTTCCTATTTTTTTTTTTTTTTAATAATAGTTATACGCGCACACACTCATACATTGATGAGTTCGAAATCACACCCTACTAATGCGCATAAGGAGCATATACTTTTGCTGCCTACACCTAGTCATGCAATAGAACTATAGAAGTAAATCCTGTTTTTAAAAATGTTTTTGTTTTTGTTTAATAGTTATAAAAATAATTTTAGACAAATAATTGAATACAGAAAACAATACATTTAAGACAATCAAAATAAGCCTTTTAGTTTTTTAGTCAAACGATACATGGGAATGGATCAAACATGTGATTTAAAACGAAGAAATAGAGTCTTAACTATCGAAACATGAGGCCTACGATGAACAAGGTTTTAGTTGAAGTGTTGAAAAGTAGGTATGGATATGTAAGTAAGAAGCCGCAAAAGTCTCTTAGAGTTTTATCGGGAATCTCGTACTAATTCTATCTGCATATTTAATAAGCATTTTGGTGGAGAGTATTATTTTTTACTTGTTATGAAAGACCATTTCATTTCATTGAAAGAAATCTGAGCTAAAACAACGACAGTGCCACAACATATCATTTGCTTCTGAACATATAAAGCCTTCATAATCAAAGGGATTGCAGGTTAAATTTTTGTCTGTATGATTGTTACAGGTCCTCTGGCTTTCACATACGTTGATTACAATGGAAGCTTACCATCTCTTCATATGAATCCATATTCATGGACACAAGTACATAATTTGAACAATTATTATATAGAGAGTTATTTGAAATTTTAATTGAATACTTCAACAACAATATTCTTCTCTTTCGTAAGTCATAAATAATGAAAAAAAAATTCTTTTTAGGGCATGAACATATTATATGTAGATGCACCAGTTGGCACTGGATTCTCTTATTCCACAACCCAAGAAGGTTATTATGTTGATGACTTCGAATCTGTGGCTCAGACCACTGAGTTTCTAAGGAAGGTATGCTGAATATTAAGATCAATCACTTAAACGCATTTATTCTGTAATGTTATACTGGTCACTTTGTTTGCCTGCTGAAATGTGTTGCAGTGGATGTTGGATCATCCCCAATATTTGACCAACATACTCTACATTGGTGGAGACTCTTATTCAGGCATCCCTGTTCCTATGATAGTTCAAGAGATTATCGATGGTAAATCCCCTTTATACTTTGGTTTCGTTACTCTCTTTTATCGTTTTTTTCATCTTTGTCTCTCTCTCTCTCTCTCTCTATGCTACCCACTTGACACTTTGGTAATGGTTGAGTTTACCTGCAGGTAACCTAGCTCAGGTGGAGCCATATCTGAATCTTAAGGTATGTATATATAATATCTAATACTATTTTATTTGGAATATGAACTTTTTTCTTTTAGAATTAGACATTTCTTTTGATTTCTGGAACTTTTGATAATAATTTTAGTTATGTAAAAAACACTGTTTTCAGGGTTATGTGCTTGGGAACCCAAAAACTGACTCATTTATTGATGACAATTCAAGAATTCCATTTGCACACAGATTATCACTTATATCAGACGAACTCTATGAGGTACATTTTATCTTACAAATTTTATATATTATCCATAAAAGTCTTTTATTAAGTACTTTTATCTTTTACTCGCCGTCATAACAATTTGAGTTTTGACGTCTATGTGTGTATGAAGTCTACCAAGTCAAGCTGCAATGGTGATTATGTCAATGTAAATGAAAACAATACACAGTGTGTAACAGATATTCAAGCTATTGACCAGGTTAGAAAGACTTAAGTACTTCAGTTATTCCATGAGTTTGTTATATGCACAGTGAAATGACCATTTAATCATTCTGAACATCTCAGTTGCTTCTTCAAATCAATATCATGCAAGTGTTGGAACCTAATTGTGAAGTTGCAGTTCCGACACCAGAGTCGGAAAGTCAGAGAAGAAGTTTGCTTCAAGATTACTTCTCTAAAGATTTCCTCTCAACACAACCAAGTTTTGCAACATGGTGTCGGGTAAACACAAGATCAAATCCACTTATTTATAACGCCTTAGCCTTTCTTTTTAATGTATTGAATTGTATAGTTAACAATATAATTGATTAATCTACTTTGTTTTAGTACTATAACTATGTTCTTGCTGCTGTATGGGCTAATGACAAAAGCGTCCGGAAGGCTCTTAATGTTACAGAGGTTTTTATTCTTTTTCCATGCAAATTCAATTGTTGTCTAATATCTACTTCCTGCCTAATAGTTTGTGACTTTGATTTAAAATACTGAATATTAATTTTTCTAATAGGGGACAATTGGTGTCTGGAAGAGGTGCAACAGCAGCATTGCTTATACGAAGACTGTCACAAGTACCGTCGAATATCATCAGAATCTCAGTAGGACAAATCTTCGAGCTCTTGTATACAGGTATGTCTTGTATCGGTTATAATTCTGCTTCATTTTCTTGTTCAACTTTACTTGATTCATTTACCTTTTTCTTTCTAGTGGTGATCATGATCTATCTGTTACACACATTGGTACCCAAAATTGGATCCGGTATCTCAATTTGACTTCTAGTGAGATTTGGCAAGCTTGGTATGTAAATGGTCAAGTTGCAGGGTAAGTTTGAATCTTCACATTTCTCTTGATATTGTCTATTAATTTACCATTGTTAATATCATGAGGCTAAATCAATGTCATGTTATTGTCTAAATGCTTCATGTAGATACACAGAGTCGTTCACAAACAATTACTATACTCTGGTTTATGCAACATTGAAGGCAAGTAAAATGCTCTATTCATTTGAGTCATACCTTGGCTTTAAAAAAAATCAATAAATAATGAAAAAGCTGTGAATAAATGCTCTTGTACATCTTACAGGGTGCAGGACACGTGGCTCCAGAATACAAACCCAAGGAAACTTATGCCATGCTGGATAGATGGCTTGCTTATTACCCTCTGTGATCAATGATTATTGTTAGCTATTTATTTGTAGCTTTACTCTGGTCTCTAGGGACTATCAAGGATTCTCACTATCTTTTAAGAACTAAATTTGGGGTGAGGTAGAGATGGGGAATAATTGGACATTTTGAATTTCATAATATTATGCCACGGTGTTTTTAAGGCCCATTTGAGGCCTTAGTGCCTAACTAAACATGAAAACAAGTTTAGAAGCTATTTAAAAAAAAATTGTTACATTTATCAATTTTATCAACACGGAAACGAATGTCCCAGAACCAAAATCCAACTATTTTGAAAATGTTAAGAGTTACCAACATTGCCTTTGTCTATTCTAATTCGAGTCTGATCCAAAGGTGCAGTCAGAAAAGTAAAATTCAATGCAAGGTAGATTCATTGACATATAACTTTCCATTATAATCAGCACTTACATGATAAAGATACATCAAAAGACATGCTACGGTTTCATAAGTGAAGAGTCAGGCTAAATCAATTTTTTTTTTTACTTTCTTTTAATAAGAACCCCATAGAGATAGACACAGTAGATTATTCCATCTTAAACCAAGAAGAAAATGGTATTAATGTTTAACATTTACAATCTTAGAAAGATCTTAATAAAACCGAAGTGAAGACAACATAAAAGACTCAGTTCTACTCAATCACTAATGCTCTTACGCAAGTGATAACTCTCCCGCTGGAACTGATCTTTTGATAAGCTTAGCCCATGATGCATTGGTTTCATCGATAATCTTAAGAGCATAATCCTGTTCATTGATAAATTTATTTCAGATATCAGTTAAATGCATGTGCACCTTGAAGCAAAAAAATAGATGAACTCAGTTTTAAACAAAAACAATCTTCATTGTTTGCACTTGCTGATTACTACCTATGTTATGCACGGACTCTTTTAGGACACCAAGAATCATAAATTTACATTAAATTAAAGTGTTTGAGTAACAAAAAAACAAACTTAAAAGGCCAAGTAACATAAATTGTAACTGTTATGAGATCAAGAATATAAATGCTATCATAGAAATGGAAAGAACTTGTAACAAAGTTAAATATATATATATTTCCAAAACTACTCTAAATGTTAATATCAACAAACAGAAACTCCAAAGCATCAATATGAGAAAAAATAAAAAATAAAGAATAGAGACCTTATTGGCTGCTTTGTTCCCGAGACCAAATTTGTTAGCAGGTTTTCCATCTGGGATCTTGTAATCTCTGAACCAGTCCCGTATTGCAGTGAGAGTTCCCTGATGATAACCAATGGATTACACTCTATAAGGTTTCAATTTATAGCCATGAATACCAATAAGACTTGTACTTTTTTCATACATAATACAATTTCATATTAAAACAATGACACTACTAATGTGACAGCTGCATTCTAGAGTAGGTAACATCATTTTCAAAATAAAACATTCCACTCTCTTCATAAATTCAATATTCAAGGATTCTAAGTTTTAGACCCAACAGTAGATCACCCCTTACCACCATATCTCGAAGTACCAATTAGTTCTCAAATTTATTTCTCACAATATTAGATAATGAAAGAATAAAGAACCAAGCTGCCTTAATATATTTTCCCCTTCATAACAAGTAAGGCACCATGTGATGGGTTGAATCATTTTTCAGTTCCTACCCAAAAGGACTAAATACAATTGGATCTCCCTCCCTCCACTTAGGAAGCCTACTATATCGCCTACTTCATTATAAGATAGCATGGCTTCTATATATCCTTCCACCATACTGCTTTAATTATCACTTACCACGCATTCTGTAAGAATGCCACTAAGAAGCTTTCTTCAACTTTCTCAGCCGTGGAAATGTAAAATGTAAGAAAGAGAGGGAAAAAGGAAGGAAAAAAAAAGAATAAGTAGTAAAGGACATACTGGGAAATATTTTTCAACATCATCAATGTCATTCACTACAGAAGATTTTGGATCATCCAATGAAATCGCAACAATCTTCCAGTCAAGCTCACCCTCATCGATCATAGCTAAAGCAGCCAAGGGCTTGACTCTAAGAATCTCACCAATATTTCTTCGACTTTCTCCAATTTCAACAACATCAACTGCAATTTTCAATTAAATTCAAACTTATTTTCTGGTACTACTCCATATGGCAAGAACATGAATGAAATTTTATTGAAGTGCCTATACCCGGATCATTATCACCAAATGCTCCTTCAACTTCAGCATTAGCTAAAGAAGGGTCTTCCCATGTTTGTGGAAACAATCCATAATTCCAATTTATGTTGTAACTAAATACATAATTCCAATTGACACAATTAATAGATCCAGAAAACATAATCTTCGGAATGTAAACATTAACTGATCAAGGGTAAAAAAGTAATTATGGGTCCAAATGGTGGTAGAGGTTATAAGCATATGTTCATTTATTAGGAGCAGAGAAAGGTTTGTTCATTTATTCCTTATTCTTTACCTTTTTTCTGCTCCCCAGCTCTCGACATTTTGCATCTATTACGTAGTACTAAACAAGAAATATGTGCTTTTTAGAACATACAATTAGCAACTCACTAGGAAGATCAGACAGAGATAGATTCACAAGGACATGCTTTGAAAGCAGTAATGCAAAGAATAATATGATAGATGCAAGTCCTCAAATTATTTAAAAGGTATCCGATCCTGTCATAAAGTACACTTAACTGTTTAATAAACAGCTACAATTAGGTACATTTGCATATAAGAAAACAGGAAAGAAAAATTTGAGTACTTAGTAACTAAAGATATTAGAAAAAAAAAATAGTTATCTTACGGATAGTATCGTAATTTTCCTTTCTTTGTATCTTGCTTTATTGGAGTGTAAGGTTCATCCGTGGCAACCTCCATCTTTGCACTTGACTCTTTCGGTATTTCAACCACACAATTGAAGATACCATCGCCTATGTGCAGTGGAATGTCATGCCAAGGGGAAACCTACATATAAAAAATAAATTAAAAAAAAAAGAAGCCTTTGTTTCAGCAGGTCAACATCATAAAAGGAGTGTCCCAATCTGCCTCAGAAACCAACATTCAATATTAAAAAGCTGATAATCAATCAAAGTTTTAAAATAAGGCATCATTTCATGCACATTGAGTCGAGAACAGACATGGGATTGCTTTTCCTTAGTATTTTCTTATCTTACTTAAAGCATAGGATGAAGCAAAACAAGAAATTCAGCCCCTTCAAATTCCCAAAAAACTTGTTCTATGATATTTGAAATCTTATTGAAAATCTATAGGCCCTAAATCACTTCCAAACTCAGGGACCTTTTAAATTCAAAAATATCATTTCGCTATCAACTATAAAATAACGACTTTTGCCTAGAACACCAAGAATCAGGATTCTTTCTTTGGTAGTAGAACATACAAATCAACCCTTTGAAAGAGAACTTAAATCATATTACCTGAGTACTAAATGTATACGAAGTGTATGTAGTACATATTAGATGTACTTGTGTAGTACACATTGTTGTATATATAAGAGTAGTTTAGAGTATACATGTAGTATTCTTATAGACTACATTGTAACTAATTGGTTATATATATGTCACTATTACAATAAATAGTATTTAAGTTGGGATTTAAAGTCGGTTTTTTGTTGAAACTAACTTATAACGAATTGTAAGTCGATATGCTTATAAACCGATTTAAAATTTAAAGTCAATTCATGTTAAAAAATGACTTGAAATAAACTTATAATTAAAAAATACTAAAAAAATAAAGTCAACCAACACTACATGTAACGTCAGTTGTACATATCAACTGACGCGAAACCACGTGTAGCATCGGTTGCATACGTCAACCGACTCGTAATTTTGCGTCGGTTGACACGTAAAACCGATTCTACACGTGGCTTCGCGTCAATTTTATGTGCCAACCAACGCTATATACCACGTGTAGCGTCGGTTGCCACGTCAATTGATGCATCATAATCTGCATCGGTTCTACATGTCAACCAACGTTACACGTGTCTCGCATAGAACCAACATAACATGCCACATAAAGTATCGGTTCGTGTCAATTGACACGTAAAACCAACGCTATGTGTTATTTTATTTTTTTCTTCTTCCCCTAGAATGCCGACAGTTTTTGCTTATGTTTCCTCATTTCTCTCCTGAGCCATACGTTACCTTCAAATTTCTTTGTCCATTTCCGTCGCTACCAGTTGGGTTTTGTTCCTCTCCAATTTTTGATCTAGATCCACCATTTTTTTAAGCATAACACTCATTTTTTTCTTACCCATTTTTCTTCACTGTCTCACTTATCAAATACCATTTTCCTTCATTTTCTTATTTGTTTTATTCTTATAAGTATTTCTATGAATTATTTTACATTTATTATTGACATTTTATATTTTTATATAATTTTTGTAAAATTATTTTTTTATTTTAATGTATATTATGTGTTATTGATTATTTATATATATTTTTGTGATTTGTAAGTTCTTTATCTTTAATCAAGTTTAGAAAAAAAATATACTTTTATTAATTTATTTTAACTAATTTTATGTATTTCACGTTTTATATATATTTCATGTAGATTTATTTTAAATTTAAATTTTTTTAAATATTATTATTACATGCATTTTATATATATATATATATATATATATATATATATATATATATTTTGTTAATGTTATAATAAGTTTATTAATTAATATTATATATTATAAATGTTAGATGAGTTTATTAATTTTTTTGATTGTATGTATTTATTTTTATATGATGTTTTGATGGATATTCTAATAATTTATAACTTCATATATAATAATAGCTAAAATATATTGGGGATTAATACATTTATATTTTATTAGATCTATATTTAATATGTTTAATGTCATCGATAAAAAATAGACAAATCTTAGATATCAAAGTGTAGAACTGAAAAGGATTATATTTCTGGACTTAGAAACTTTCTTAGAATTTGCCCAATTATAAAATAACAAAAACTTTGAAACACATGATCCAAAATTCGATGTCAAATCATATTCTAGTTTCATAATTAATGGTTCTAAGTTTACGACACAAACAAGGGACAAAGTACGAGTAAATCAGAATAGTAGTGTGAAGATGGTTGTACAAACTAGGCAGTTTGTTAGTTCAAAAAATGATAATCATGTACTTTCTGATATAACATATTATGGTATAATTCAAGAAATTTGAGAACTCGATTACGAGGTCTTCCATGAAACATTATTCTTGTGTGAATGGGTCAAAGATGCTATCAATATTGGATATAAAATAAATGATTTTAGATTTATCTTTATAAACTTATCCAAGATAGATCACATTGATAATCTTTTTATGTTAACAATTTATAAAAAACATGTATTTTACGTGAACGATGATCTGTCGTGTTAACGCCTCCACAAAAAGAGTTCTACTATTATAATGCTTTAGAAGATGATGACATGCTTGATAAGTTATTCAATATTAGTCATTTTTCAAACAAATTATGGTATGTATGTGATGATCTAGTTGATGACGATGATTTTTCTTCATGGACTCGAAGTGATTATGAAGGAATATATATATACAATCAACAACCTAATTAAACATAATATATATTCTATATTATTCTAACAACTCATGTTTATATGTTTGGATTCAAAATTGTGAATTAATTTTTATTTCGTTATTATTTCCATATATTCATGGATCCTGAGGTGCTAGAGTGTGTAGATCCAAATAATCCATTAGGGCATTTCAAAATAAGAGATTAGGTTATATACTTTATGCTCTATTTAATCCAGATGATAGAATATCTGTTCAACTTGATGCAACTAGTAATCCATTAGGAGAAAATAGGCAACAATTGAAATCTTCTATTGGTAAACTTGTGAAGTCAAATATATCAATCAATATAAATGATTTGAGTAAAGTTGAAAAGTACAAGAAATGAAAAACCATTTATGTAAGTCGCTTCTGTTTTATAAGTAATTACATATTACATCCTTTTTGATTTATATCTAATCTAAAATGTGTTTTCTTATATAATCGTTTTAAATTTCCCGATAATTGGATGAATAAGTGCTATAAAATTACAAATAAAGCATAGAAGGATATAAAACTTCCAAATTAGCTAGAAATTATGTGTTTTCATACTTGGAACCACTTATTGAAGAACTGTATAAAATCCCTAAAGATTATCCTTAGATAGAACCCCAAGTATGGAAAGACTTCATAGATTATAGATGTACGAATGGATTTCAAATCATTAGGAAAGAACATCAAAATATACAAATGTAAAATATTCTTCCTAACAGTACTGGGAGGTCATCAAATCCTAAGTGATAAGAAGAGTGTTGGTGCTTATTGTGTGTTCTTAAGTGATAGTCTTGTGTCATAGGTTCTTCTAAACAAAGGGTGGTGTCTAGGTCCTCAGCTAAATCAAAATATAGAGCACTAGCTGCTCTCTCGGCTGAGATCAAATGGATTCAATCCTTACTTTCAGAATTGGATATTAAGCTCAAGTAAGTTCCTGTTATGTTTTGTTACGATGTGAGTGCAAAGTACTTGAGTTATATGCATCAAAGGTCTAAGCACATTGAGATTAACGTACATTTTATTCATGAGCAAGCTTTGAGGAAACAATTGCTTGTGAAATACTGTCCTCCTCGTGATCAGTTAGCTAATTTGCTTACAAAGGCTCTACTTAGACAAAGATTCATGGAGTTATGCAACAAAATTATGGTGCTTCAACTACTTTAAATTTGAAGAGGAGTATTAAATGTATATGAAGTGTATGTAGTACATATTAGATGTACTAGTGTAGTACACATTGATTGTATATATGAGAATGGTTTAGAGTATACATGTGTATTATTCTTATCGGCTACATTGTAACTAATTAGTTATATATATGTAGTCCCTTTGTAACAACTTCTTCATTCATCGAGAAGTTAGTTACAAACACTCTCAATTCTCTCTTCCATTTCTCTAAGCTTTCTATTAAGCACCAGAATTCAGTTCTACCATTTAGAAATTGCATAAATATTCCTCACAAAGTTAAGAGATCAAACCGACCGCAGTTCTGGGTCATCTGGCTAGTAAGCAAAGAAGGCAACGTTAAACAAGCAAAAGATCAAGTTTAGATTTTGTTATCTATCGAAACCACTTTAATTTCGAATCAACAAACAATTGAATTGCTAAAGTCTCAAGTCTCAAGTCTCTCAAGTATCATGAGAAGTTGCACACAGTTCATATCATATTTCTTTAAATATCCTACATTTCATCCTCACCCAAGCAAAAGAGAAATCCCTTTACCTTTTTCCCAGAATTTTCAACAAGGAAGACTCTGTAATCGAGTGTTTCGGGCTTGCCTTCTTCTTTGATTTGAACCTGAGGGTTGTAGATAGCTCTACAAGTAAAAGACTTCCTAGGTAAAGAAGCTACTCTCTTGTTGAAGTAAATGGTGGAGCTTGTTGCATAGGATCCTTGTTTGTTCAGTAATGGTGTAGCTCTTGAAAACAAACAGCAATGGACTCTCGCAGCCGCCATTATCAAGAAAAAGCTTGTGCAGCGGAGAGCGAGTGACCAAACGGCAAACGCGACTGAAACAATGACTCGAAAGGGCAAGCGCGAGTGAAATAATCTTTTTAAATAATAATTTTATGTACTAATTTTTAATTATTTATAAAAATAAAATAAATAATTCCAAATAAGTAGGTCAAAAAGAAAATTTCTTTTCCTTTTATACTACTAAATAATTTATGTTTATAAAAAAAAATTATTGATTAATTTATAACAAGTTATTTATTAAAGGTAATAACATGAAAGAGATGAAATACAAGAGAAAAAAATTGAGTTTTTTTTTTAAGTATGATGCATTATATTCCATCTTATTCTATAGTATAACATATGATTGTAAAAAAAAAATCTTTTCATGTTAATAAGGGCTTAAAAAAAGTAAAATTATCATTATTTAATGTATTTTAATTGATTAAATAGATTTATGTTTGTAAGATTTTATCATATTTTTATATAAATTTATCTTTTTATAATCACATGTATTTTTATTATTTTTTTGTGATTTATTACCTCAAGTATTTTTATTATTTTTTAGATATTTTCATTCAAAAATAATTTAAAGACTCCAAGAAAAATACTTGAGGTAATACATCACAAATATGTTGAAAAAAAGTAAAAAAAATGAAAAAATTAGACAAAATGAATCAAAATAGTCAAAAATGTCAAAAACTTTGAGTCTCGCACACAGTTAGCACAAGCCCAGCACACATACGCACGTAGCCAGCACATACTCGCACCGAGTCGTACGCACGTTAAAGCTCGTCTACCATACGAGTGCCAACCTTTCTAATCAATTTTTGAGATATTTTTCTACTTTTTTTTTACTTCTCCTCATCTATGAAAGGACTATTTTTCTCATTGTAAAAATCATCCCTCAAATAAAAAATCTTTTCTCTTTCTTAATTTTTTTTTTAGTTTTAAAGTTTTTTTATTTTTTTAGAATAACTAGTTATATTTTTATAGATTTCTGTTGGGAGGTTTTCTAGAAACGGAATTGGCATCAAAATTTTATAAGGATTCTTTTGAGATATAATTTTAAATGAATTCTTTACATTTATTTTTATATTTTATTTTTATATATTATATTTAATTTGTCTATAATTAAATTTAACATAGCTAACTGTTTGTAAATATGATATAATGATAAAGTTGTTATGCTTACGAAATATTAAATAGGTAAAACATTTTTATAAAATAAATTGATTTTTTTATCTAAAATTTTATATTAAAGATGTTAAAGAAAAATATATTATTTTTCATTACAACTTAAATCTGAAAATTAGATTTTAAGGTTTTATTATCCGATTTTAATTAAAGTAGTACTCTTTTATTTGTTAGTGCAATCGCCCAGTAGTGAGAGTGAAGCTCTATTTCAAAAGTTTTTATAAGAATTGTTATTTGAAAATATATTAACAACATATTTTCAATGATGATTTTAAAACTTGAAAGTTAGTACTCGGATAGAATCATCAACTCATATAACTCACCACAAGTTTTCTCTCAATAAGAACACCAAAATCAATCTTGAATATGTGCATAAAAATTTGAATTAATTTAATAAAAACTAGCAAGCATATGGCATAATTAATGTAAGTATCTTAACAATTATATTACACTCCTAATCTTAGTCGTGACAACTAATTTTTATCACTGGGTTCATATGTTTCATATCAAACATGCATGCATTTGATTTTCATATATAACAACTCTTTTAGTCTTAGTACACCACATTGAAATACTCAATCTTATTGTGTCATTTCTCTCCATATTTATTCACCTACAAAACAAAAATAAAATAAAAATATGAGTAAAATAACCTTGGGTTGTCTCCCAACCTGCATCACGTCTAACGTCCTTGACTAAATGTGCATATTAACTTCTAAGATGCATCTACAAGGTTATTATAGATGTTTCATTTGATAATTGATCTCTATGATAATGCTTCACTCTATGTCCATTAACGATGAATTGCTCTTTATTTTATTTTCTAATTCAATGACTCCATGATTGGTGACCTTAATGATGGTGAATTAAACTTGACCATCTACTCTTTAATTTGCCTAGAAACAATTCAAGTCTTGAATTGTATAGTCATACTTTTTGTCCCGGTTCAAAAATATAGTGCACAATTTTCTTGTAATGTCATCTTTTAATCTTTTCTTTGTAAATCTTGGCATTCTCATAAGCATTCCACCATAGTCCATCTAATTCATTTATTTGTAGCATATGTTTCTCACTAGTTGTATCTATGGACATATGTAATTGTTTCAATGCCCAATATGCTTTGTGTTCCAATTCTAGTGGTAAGTGACATGCCTTTCCATAAACACCTTCACTTGCCCACTTGTTTAGGAATGATAGAGAGTAGACATTTTATGCTTAATCCCATAATTAGACAAAAAGGACTTAAAGGGTTTATTGCAAACGTGACTATCTACACCACTAATAATGAACCTTGGTATTCCAAACCTAGTGAAAATATTTATCTTTAGAAATTTCAAGACAACATTGGAATCACATTTAATGGTAGCTATGGCTTCTACCCACTTTGACACATAATCCATTCCTACAAGTATATATTGGTTGCCAAAGGATAAAGGGAATGGTCCTATAAATTCAATGCCCCAAACATCAAATAGTTCCACTTGAAGTATACTCTTTAGAAGCATCTCATCTCTTTTTAAAATATTATCTATCATTTGGCATCTGTCACATGTATTTACATAAATGTAACAACCTTTAAACATCATGGACCAAAAATGACCAGATTAAAGTACCTTTGCTATTTATGTGCTCCCAAAGTGACCTTTATAATCTGAGTTATGACAATGGTAAAGAATACTTCTAACTTCATCATAAGGGATACGCTTTCTCAAAATACCATCATCGCATTCTTTATAGAGGTAAGGGTCATTCCAAAAATATTATTTAATATCATGGAAGAGTTTCTTATTTTGTTTCCAGGTGAGGTATGATGGAAGAATATTGGTAGCTATGAAATTTGCAATGTCTATATACCATAGGATTTCTATTTGAGTTACTGAAAGGAGTTTCTCATCCAGAAAGTAGTCCCCAATCACCATATTATCATCCATTTTTGCTTCCTTTTTTCAATTTAGATAGATGGTTTGCTACTTGATTTTTCATTTTTTTAATCACAGATTTTCAAGTCAAATTCTTAGGGAAGAAGAACCTATCTTATCAATCTTTGTTTAGCATTTTTCTTTGTTATGAGGTATTTTATTGAAAAATGATCCATGTAGACAGTCATTTTGGTTCCAACCAAATAAGATCTGAATTTCTCAAAGGTAGACACAATGGAAATGAGCTCTTTTTGTAGTAGCATAATTCATTTGAGCATCATTTAGTGTCTTGCTTGCATAATATATAGCAAGGGACATTTTATATCTTTGTTGTCCAAGAACAGCTCCAATTTCAAAATCACTTGCATCATACATAAACTCAAAAAGGTTGCTCTAAATGCCTTTAAGCATTTATCATCAAATTTAAAAGGTATGTCTTTTTTTTTCAAAAGATTGTACAAGGGTTTAGAGATTTAGGAAAAATCTTTTATGAATCTATGGTAAAAGCCCGCATGTCCAAGAAAACTCCTTACTCATACATTGTTCGAGGTGGTAGTTTCTTAATCACTTCTATCTCATCTCTATCCACCTCAATACCATTAGCTAAGATTTTGTGGCTGAAGATTATACCTTTATGTACCATGAAATGACACTTCTCCCAGTTTAAAACCAAAATCGTTTCTTCACATCTTTGTAGCACTAGGGAGAGATAATGTAGACATTCATCAAATGTATTTTCAAAGATCAAAACATGGTCTATGAATATTTCTAGATGCTTATCCACCATGTCTAAGAAAATAGCCATCATGTAGCATTGAAATGTTGCAAGTGTATTGCATAATCCAAGCAACATTCTCCTAAAAGAAAAGGTTCCTTAAGGACAGTGAAGGTGGTCTTTTCTTGGTCTTCAGGTACCACAACAATTTGGTTATAACTAGAGTATTCATCTAGAAGGAAAACGAAAGAATGCCCAATTAATCCGTCAAGCATTTGATCCATGACTAGGAAAGGAAAATGGTCTTTCCTTATAGCTTTATTCACTTTGCAAAAAATCCATACATACTCTCCATCATGTGATAGTCCTAGTTGGTATTAACTCATTTGACTAATTTTTCACCACAGTGATTCCTCCTTTCTTTGGTACACATTAAACTGGGTTTACTCATTCATTGTCTAATATTGGGTAAACAATGCCCGTGTCTAGCTACTTGACAATTTTCTTCTTCGCCACCTCTTTCATAATAGAGTTTAATTAGCATTGCACATCCTTGGTGGGTATAGCTCCATCCCTTAGCAAGATTTTATGCATACATATAAATGGGCTTATTCATTTGATGTCGATAATAAACCAACATATAGTTATTTTGAAGTTTCTTATCACCTTCAGTAGTGCTTCTACTTGCTTCATACTTAGACTAGCAGAGATTATGACTAAAAGTATCTCGTTATCACCTAAAAATGCATAATGAAGATGATGTGGTAAAGGTTTAAGCTCTAATTTATGTGGCTCCTCAATGGATGATATGAGCCTTGAGCTTGTCTCAAGACATTCCACGAACACATGTGATACACACATAAGAGGTTTATTTTCCAAAAAGTTGACACAATCCACAATATCAACCTTTGATTCCATACTTTCAACGTTAAAACAAATTGAATTATTTTATGATGAGTTGATGGAATTGTTCATAGCATTATATAAATTTTAAGTGGAGGTTGTTCAACAAGTTTTGTTAAGCTACTAGTATAAATGTGTGCACCTAAGTAAGTATCATGGTATTCATTAGCATTTATGTTCACAGAATTAACAAGTACATACTCTAAAGCATCACTAGGGCACATGTTATAAATCACATCAGTACATCTATTCGAAAGTAATCACTAACATTATCAGCACCATAAAATTTAATTTCTTTGAACATGTTAAATGTTATTTGTTCATCTTATACTCTTAATGTAAACTTACATGTTTGTACATCAATAAGTGCTTTTTTTATTGCTAAGAATGGATAACCAAGTATGATAGGAATGTTTAAGTCCTCCTCTATATCTAACATAATGAAATCTTCCAAAAAGATGAATTTGTCTAGTTTTATAAGCATGTATTCTACCACTTCTCAAGGCCTTTTAATTGACCTATTTTCCATTTGCAAAGTTGAAGAGAATTTGGCATTACCAACCCCTAATCTCTTAAGAATTAATAATGACATGAGGTTAATGCATAAACCCAAGTCACACAGTGCCTTGCCAAAATGGATGTTCTCAATAGTGCAAGGAATTTCATAACTACCTAGATCTTTTAGTTTGTGTGATAGTTTTCTATCAAGGATGGAACTACAACCTTCAGTCAATGTTATTATTTCACGATATCCAAGCCTATTTTTCTTTGATAGTATATCCTTTATAAATTTGGCATAAGACAGCATATGTTCAAGTGCATCTATAAATAGTATATTTATGTGCAACTTCTTGAAGATTTTTAGGAATTTTAAAAATTACATGTCTAACTTTTTCTTTAGCAATCTTTGAGGAAAAAGAATAGTGGGTTTGTAGATGCTTCTCTTCTTTGATTGAATTATTTCCTTTTCAGTGCTCATTTTATTCTCAAGTTCCTCCTCATCCTTATTAGTTTCCTATTTCTTCTTACCATTTTAAATCTCATCTAAAATTTTATTACTTCTCAAGACTATGGCTTTACAATGCTCTTTATCTTCTCTTCTTGGGTTTATAATTATGTCACTTAAAAGGTTACCATGAGGCCTTTGACTTATGACCTGTGCAAGATGCCTCATTTAGGTCTCTAAATTCCAAATTGAAGCCTCTTTAGTGGGCATTTTTGTATTTATTGATTGGATGAAGTCTTTCATCATCCCTTTAAAGCACTTGTATTTTCCTTAATAAGTTGCTTCTTTTCTTGGGCTTATGATTATTGTGGTTGTTAAAAATCAAGTGGTGAAAATGATTAATGGTTGAATTGATTACTATCTTGATTGTTGTTATTACTCCAAGAGAAATTTGAATGTTATCTTCATCCTAGGTTAATGTTTTCGAGTATGGATTATTGTTCTAGTTCATATTACCCACAGAGCATGTTGATTTAGAATTGTTTGGATAATTATCAAACAAATGATCTTCAACACAAAAGACAAAGGAAACCTCTTAATCTTGGACTATGTTTATACTCGCTAGTGAGTTTCGGACCTTCAAAAGATTTACCAAAGATGACACTTGAGTTGTAAGTGCCATGACATTATTTACCTCATACACTCTGGTAACTTTTCTTGTGGCTGTCATTCTATCCATTCGCCATTGATAATTATTACTAGTCATTTTCTTAAGTAAATCATAAACTTGATTGTAGGATTTGGCTAATAGAGCTCTATTAGTGGATGCATCGACAATGGTTCTTGTTTGAGCATTAAAATCATTGTAGAAAGTATCAATTTGGATCCAATGAGGAATACCATAGTAAGGAAACTTCTTTAGCAATTCTTTTTCCCATGCTTTATATAAAGATTCTTTTTCAATTTGTTGGTAGGAGGTAATGTCATTTCTAAGCTTGGTATTCTTTGTTGGTGGGAAATATTTCATCCAAAATTTCTATACCAAATCATTCCAAGTTGTAATGGAATTAGGTGGCAAAGAGTTTAGCCAAATTCAAGTACGAACTCGCAAAGAGAACGAATAATATGATCCTAAATACTTCATCGATCATACCACTAAACTTGAATGAATCTCTAACTTCGATAAACAATCTGAGATGTAAATAAGGATCCTCTATTAGTAATCCACTGAATTGTCTAACTATTTGTAATATTTGAAACATCACTTGCTTTATATCAAACCGATTAGCTTGAATATTTGGCCTTGTAATACTTGGATTCAACCTTTCCAATATAGGTAATGCATATTCATTGATAGCTCTCTCTTTGTCATTCATTAAAAGTATTTAGTTCAAATTTAACTCATTATTATTTATTTCTAATGGATTAGTCATTTTTTCACTTAGGTGGCAATTTATTGTTTTGTTATTTATCTCAAAGTAAACTCGATTTTGAGATTTAAAGGTAAAAATTTTCCCTTTACAAAATCTGCTCATGTAATAGAAACAAATATGTTTCTAATAGCACTAAAGGAAAATAACTAAAATAAAAATTACGAAAAATAAATTAAAATTTCAAAAAAAAAATAACTAAAGTAAAATAAAAATTAGTTTTTAATGTTTATAATCCCTAACAATGACATCAAAAATTTGATTATTTGAATTATGTGCATTGGGTACGCAAAGTATACATATTATAAACAAGTAATATAATGATAAGAAAAAATCGTGACCATAGAGATTGTGTTATTAGAAATTAATTTTAAAACTAAAAGGTAAAGATCAATTTATTATATTTTGAGAAAGCAAAATTAAAAGAAATAATAATAATTAATTAACTTCAAATTGATAGCTAAGAATATATATGACAAAATATTTAAGAATACTTAATCCCTCAATTTTCTAAGCACGTGAATCACTAAAATCCCTCAATACAATTACCAATTAATCACATCATCAATTGAATATAACCTAACATGTATTTCTCTTTTAGATAAACTACATGTTATATAGTAATTAATCTAATCATACTCTCATATCAATTAAGTTGCATACTACTCATGAAGTTTATCAATTATGGATCACATACATAAGAATCATGCATCTACCTAAAAATTATGCATGTTATTTAATTAAAATAAATAATTAAATAATTCTTTCAAATCTATTTAATTACCTCTATAGATTAATTGTGGTTAAATAATTAATAGCATAAAAATTAGATTAAATAATATAATTAAATTGAAATCATAATTGAGGTAAAAAATTTATATCATCACATGTAGAAAATTGAGTTTATAAAACCCCTAAATTAATAAATTAACTAGACATAATTAAGTTCATAAATCTTGTATTTTCAATAAGAAAGTCATAACGATTAATAAAGAAAGGAGAATAAGAATAATTACAATCAATCTCTTGAATTGTAGCACCAATATATTCTTGAATCTCTATCAAATTGTATCTACTCTTAAACTTCTCTCTTTCTTTTTGACAACTATTGTATTTTTTCTCTTAATTATATGTTTTCTGATACTACTTGTATTTTATAGAGGATTATTTTATATTTATATTGAGAAAACTAATCAAGTTTTGGGTTGTATTAGGATTGGTTATACGCAAATCATACGTGTAAAGGACACAAAATTGTACCCTATAGAGTAAATATCATGTACCATGTGTCGTCAAATAGAATTATGAGATGACTAGTGATCACATGGGTGGTTGCGAATAGGTTTTGGATTTTTCTTTTAAGTGCATCCACATATGTTTATAAGTACATCTACCTATCAAATAAAAATCCCAAAAAAATATAACAAATTAATATTTTCATAATAAATACAAAATAAATAATTTTTAGCTCGTTTCACCTATATTAATGTAATTAAACACAAATTAAGTATTTTTCTTGACATTTTAACACAAAACAAGATAAATAAGTGGTTTAAAAGTTAACAAATAATTTTACTTTCGTATAGTTATCTTCCTAAGATGTGCAATCAGTGTACAGTCCCGTCGATCCCATAATAGAATAGCCTAGAAAATATTCTATGTCTTAAAACTCTATTGCATTGTAAAATACCAAAATACTACACCTCTATTAGTATTATATTGCTAGTAACTAAAGAATAAAAATATAAGCTAAGAAAATTATTTTCAAATAGAGAGTTGTGTAGAGAAAAAATCAAAGAGAGCTTTATGATATTATTTGTTACGAGTAAGGTCATTGCCTCTAATTATAGGAAAAATAAAAGCTGCTAGAAAGAAAAACGTGGGAAAGAGTAACGGTTATAAAATAAATGTTTAGAGAAACGTGGGTAGAGAGAGACTTAACCTAACAAACTAAGTCTTCTTTGGCTAATTTAAAAATATTTAATTTCAAATAAAAAATACTATAATGTGTCTGCCACCTCACTCAACTCAATTGGTTGGATGGGAGGCAAAGCGCACGTATGTATAAGGTAGATCAATAATTGTTTATCTCCACTCCCTACTATAAAGATGGGTACCCATTAAGGTTCAATCCCAAGTCTCAACATGACATTTTATAAACACCTCCTACATTCATTCAACTCATTCGCAGAATGCATGACTGCAAGTGCTGAACGATTTAGTTATCCTTTGCCTAATAATAAGAATAGAAGGATAAACTCAACGTCCCCATAATTTCATTTTCAACGAAGAGCTATGTGAGGAAGCCTATTTTAAAGTTTTATTTATTTATTTTTAAATATTAGAGTCATATTTGATTTGTAGTAATAAAAATGATAATTAAAATAATTAAAAGTATTTTTATATTTGGTTATACCGGAAGTAATGTAAAGTATTTTAATCATAGAATGAACTCTTATTCATCCCACAATTCTCGTTCTCACTAATAATAATACGTTAGAATTTTCTAATTTTTTGTACATTTGTATAAAGTTTTTTCATCTTATCTTATTCAAAAATCAATTTTTTTTCGTTTTACTTCGTTCATAATTTTATAAATTTTATTTTAATATTATTATTATTATTATTCTATTACTCAAACAAACAACCATAATAAATAATAATAATAATATTATTATTATTTACATTGATTTTTATTTCTTTTACATTTTAATGATATATGTATTATAATTTACAAATTACAAATTACAATCCTTGAATATGTATATTAATTAAGATTTTTACGGCTTAGGTATAACTAGCTAATGACAACGATCAAGTTTGAGAGGATTAGAAAAAGTTTTCTCAAATGATTTTTTTTTTTTTTTTATAATCTACTCGAATGAATTAGTATTTGGTGGTAGATGGTGGGTACTTACTATGAAATTATCCACATTACATTTTCATTTACTTTTTTCCCATTATTTGAAAGCATAATGTAATATGTAACTTTTTTTCACATTACAAAATATTACGTTTTGTTTTCTTCATTAATTTTCCGAGAAAAGTAGTTTAGTTCCTAGTTTTACTAATATTAATTTTACAATAATGCATTTAGTCATTTTGAATATATCAATCGATTCTTGTTTGATTTCAAGCAATAATTTAAAATGGAGAATGGTGATGTGTAATTTAATACAAAAAAATACTGATAAACCATCAGTGGAGGCACCACGGCACTAATATTATGTGAAGTTATGTAACACATTAATGCATCCGTTTGCAAATGTGATACCAAAATAATAATAATAATAAGTTCATGTTTTACTACAACAATGTTCAAGACGTCAAGTTTCCACAAACAAAGATTATTCAACCATTAACTTTGGTTGACAATAAAATTTATACTTTTATAAATGTAAGATGCTAATTTTAATAATTCATGAAAATTTTTGATTTATTATTTTTGTGTTAATTGAAAACTTAAGGTTTTTTTCAATCAACTATTTTATTTTAAAAAATATATTTTTTATCTTCCTACCATCTTTTCTTTCAACATAACTTAAATTCTAACCTTTATCTAAAGTTTTAAAATTCATATTAATAAGAGGAGATAAATTATATGAATATTACTTATTTATTTCAAAAAATTTAAATAAAATAATTGATTGAAAAAGATTATAATATCATAAGTAACCCGTTGCAATAAAAAATAATAAAAATAATAAATTAAAATTTTTCACGTAATATAAATATCAAAATAAATATTTACCTGGTTATAAATAGTAACCAAACAATTTTTCGAAAGAAATTTTTTTTCTGATATAAGACATAAATGAGTTTCGTATCGTAATGGTACCATTTTTAATCAAAGAATACTTATATGAATTCATATTCTCAAAGTATTACAATAATAATATTTCATTTACTTTAAAATACATATATGGTTTAATTTTATGTTGTAAATATAATATTTCATCACTTACGTGACACATATAATAAAGTTGAGGATCATTGTATCATTCAAAGGGTTTGGATCCTATTAAAAGAAAAAATATACATGTGGACCTATATTTACATGAAGTACATTAGTAGTATCTACAATTAATTTCAGGTACATTAATAGTTCTAAATTAATATTTAATTAAAAAATTTAATATATACTACACTTATTGGCAAAAAATATTAAGGACAAATTGATATTTAAAATAATTAAAGAATTAAAAAAAATTATTAAAACATTATTAACCAAAAAAGAATTTAGTTTAACTTCATGATAAAACAAAATCATGAAAAGTTGAGAGAGTCTTAAAAAAACCTTAAAGAAATTGTTGAAGATGATGATTTTGTAAAAAAAAAACATGTAGGTGATGAGCTACATTGCGTTAAAAACATAAGGTTTTTATTTTATATTAAAACATCTAAGTAGAACATTAGTAGTACTTACATTTAATTTTGGGTATATTAATAATACAAAATTAATATTTAATTAAAAAATTTAACATGTACCACACATATTGGAAAAAAATTAAGTGCAAGTTTATCTTTAAAATAATTAAAGAATAAAAATAAAGTTCATTAAAATATTATTAACCAAAAAATAATTTAGTTTAACTCCATAACTAAACAAAAACACGAAAAAATGAGAGAGTGTTGAAAAAAACCTTAAAAAAAACTAAATCATGTTACAAATGATGATTTTGTGAGGAAAACTTAAAGATAATGAGTTGCATTGTGACAAAAACATAAGATTTTTATTTTATAGGAAAACATCTAAGACAAGAATATTTAGATTTAAAAACTAGAAACAAGATTTGCTTATAAAAAGTAAATAACCCAAATTATTAGGAATATCAACTAAATATATTAGTTTAGTCACAAAAATACATGCAAGTTAAAAATACTAAAGACATAAAAATACACATAACAAATCAGAACAAACAAGAAGTATATAAGAAATATATGAAAGCATTCAAGTATTTAAGTTTAAAAAACATACGTTAGTTTACTATAAAAAATAAACACTAAAGAGAATAAGGTAAATTGATAACAAAAATAAGACTAGCTAGGCAATAAAAAGAACAACATAATAAATAATAGGAGATACAAATTATATGATATAGTATATGAATGACATGAGTGTAAAAGAAAATATCCTAATATTTTCGCACCACATGATGAAATCATATCTCATGATACTTATGCAAAATGATACAAAAGAAATGATGATATAAAGACTAAGATAGTTTACTACGGGAAAACAACTATAAAGAGAAGTTTGCTCTTATGTTTTTGCTCATTTGTGTAGTATATGTTAAAATTTTCAATTAAATCTTATTTTTAGACCACTAGTATATTTAAAATTAAATATAATATAGTATATTTTTATGAAAATATAAGTTCACATACGTATATTTTGTTATATTGGGATATTATTAAAATATCAAAACTTCTAAATAACACAATTATTCTTTACTTATATCAAATGTGTAAAATATATAATAAAATTCTCAATTTAAAATATGAAATTATATATTTTTGTATCTTAATTAAAATAAATAGAGGAATATTAATATACAATTTTAAAAATATAAATTCATATAAATATTTTTTAGTTAAAAAGCATACCACTGTATTATCAAACTCAATTGAAAGTATATCTTCTGTATAAAAAGCAACGATAAGATATGAACCACAAATTTTGGTAGTTCTACATATATACTAAAATTCCATCATTGTTATTTTTAACAAATTGAATATTTTTTCCCTCTTAAATGGCACTAATAACACGTAATTTTAATATATATATATATTAAAAACCTACCTTATCAAATCGATAATATTTGAGGTGAAATTAATTATGAAGTATTCAAATTTTTTACACAAAATTATATGAATTTGTTTTACAAAAAATATCTAAAATTTTATTTTATTTATATATAAATACATTTGTTATTAAATTATGCGACCTGACAATTACCGTCATTAATTGACGTTATAAAATTTAATTATTTGTTAAATCAATTAATTAACACTAGTTTATTAATTAATTTACCTAACAAAATTTAATCACAAAAATATATTTATGTGTAAACAAAATAAAAATTTGGATACCTTTTTGTAAATAAAAAAATGTAAACATCTCATTTTAAAATTAACCAAAATTTAAGTAACTAAGAAACTGTTTACACAATATTTTAATGTGTTACTTTTTTAATAGTTTTATAGATTTTTCTTGTATAACAATGAATAAGAAAATATTTATATAATAATTATACTTATTATGAATAGTTAAATGAGAAATTTTAAAATATAAAATCCCTAAAACTTATAAAATAAATATAGCATCCTATAATATTGAAAGAGTATTAATTGAATGCTATTTAATATTGAATGGATTTAAATGAACATAATTTAACATGAAATGATGTACCATATTTTTTTTAATAGTAAAAATATATGAGATAAAAATAAATTATGTTATTTTTATGATTATAATTTTAAGAATATTATTATTATTATTATTTATCTAGTTATTTTGTCAGCTTTATTTTATATTGATTATACATATATCATTTGGATGATTATTGTAATCACGTTATGGGTGACTATTAATTAACATATTAATTTCAGTCAATGAGTGAATTATGCTTGTATCAAATTAATTATTTTTGTGTTTTTTGTTTTTTTTGTGTTGAGTTCACGTCACCTCTCATATCCAATAAAATAATTCAAATAATATAAATTATTTTTAAACAAAATAATTCTTATAAAACACTTATTAATTTCGATCAAATCGTGTATATTATATTCTCGTAGAATTAATTTTTTTGATAATAATAAATATTAATTAAATAATTTCATATGTTTTATATGTCATATATTTAACTTATTTATTAAATAAAATTATACAAATCTAATAAATATCTTATAAAATCATAATTATTTGTATCATATATAGATATTGTAGCTTATAAATTAATTATTATTGTATATCTATTTATTATTAAAATAATAAATTAATTAATTATTTGTTTTGATGATATTTTTACAAACTACTTTACAAAAAAAATTAACATTTATTTTTAACTTGTTATAATAAAATCAACCGAAAATTTTATGTAAAAACTTAATTTTTTTCTTCTATTATAAAATAAAAGATTTAGTAACATTATAATTATTGCTAAACAATTAACAATGTAATATGTTTATCAAATTTGAATCATCAAATGGCGAAGTCAAAAAACTAAATTTATTATAAGTGGGAATATTTTAGTCCTGGTGTTTACCCTTTTTTTTACTGCTTTGCTTATTGGTTTTCCTTTTACGTTAATAAATATTAAACATCCATTTAATAAAAAAAATTATGAATAATTATTTTGTTATTTTATTGTGTATAATTAATTATTTTAAACACGTTAAAGTTGACAATTCATACGTTTTATGATTACTCATTAATGAATAAGTTATTATTTGTATTGAATTAATCATTTTTACATCCATATTTAAATCATTTCATATCTCATATTAATTTATTTATAAACAAATCATATTTATATTAACCTAATCATTTTTGTGTCAAAATCATATCATATCTTATATCAATAAAAAAAATAGTCAACGAATATACATTATTTTAAAATAAAAAAATTTATAAAATACTTGTTAAATCCAATAAAGTTATATCTATCATAAAAATTAACTTTTTAGATAATAAAAATATTAATTAAACAAGTTAATATATTATCATATTATATTTGGTTTTTTAATTAAAAGTTATACAATTCTTATTAATATCATATCAAATTATTCACATTTGTATTATATTTAAATTCTATTACTCAAAAATAATTACTATTATATATTTATTCTTTAATTAAAGTATTAAATTAATTAACTGTTTATTATAAGAGTATTCTTACAAATTACCTTAACAAAACTTTTGAACATCAAAATTTTAGTGATAATAAAAAAATTCTAAAAATTTATACTTGAAAACTTACATTTTTCTTTCATTTTATAAAATAAAAACTTTTAGAACAATATCAATATTGCTCAACAATTAATATAATTATATACTACATCAAATTACTAGATTACTATATACTAGTATTGTTATAAGAGATGATTTGTAAAATCCTTCATAAAAATGACAAATGTGGATGACAATATATCATGATAGTCTAAATCAAGATTCAAGAATGTTGTGGTGGTATCTAAATAATTACTGCAAATTGGGGTTTGCAACCAAAAACTCAGCAAACTTCGTCGAGAATAATTAATGCCAGAGTTTCATGCAGAACCCAGCTGGAACGACTGACAATCTCTTGCTTGAAATACTTTCTGAAAATGTATCCATAAGTTGACAAGCAAGAGATGCTGGATCTTCAATAAAAGTATCAACATAAACTTTTACAATATGTACCTCCTGTGGCGTTGCCCTCAAGCTAAACCAGGTCAGAAATTTCTGTCTGAAATTCTTTTCAATATGTCCCTCGCATTCTAACCATCTTATCACCTTAACATAATACTCAAGATCCCTATCTGAAAGACCATTTGCTGCATACTCCTCATTTGGCCTTTCGCCACTTCTTTTCTTTGATGTGCTTCCATCCTGGGGTTCTTTTCTCTCTGTCCCATTTTCCAGATCCTTGCAACTGGATTTTGATCTCCTATTCCTTCCAAGACCATCCTTAAGTATATCCAATTTGCAAGGAGTGATTGGCAAGCCAGCTTCTGAGCTACCAACATATGGCACACATTGCCATCCAGTACGAACTGGAGAATTGGACCCATTCTCAGTGCTCAGGCCCTCAGGTGAGTTCTTATTTGTACATTTTAAGACATGATGACCAGACACGGAACCTACTGTTGCCAAGGCATGTTCCTCATTCAACAAAGAAACAGCACCTGTCATCTTTCCTCCCACATCAGTGAAATTACAGTCATTTGATAAATTATATGAAACCACTTTTTCAGTGTCCTTGCGATTGGAAAGATAATTCTCCGCTTGGTTGTCAGCATGATGAGAAAAGGGTGTAATGTTATTAGTTTCATCTTCAACTGATGACGGATTAGAAAGGCTGCTACAGTTAGTTGCCGGACTTTGACTTCTTTCTAATGCCGAGCAACTAGGGACATCATCAAGGGTACTGGCAGTGCATGTTGACAGCTGAACTTCACAGTTATGCAACTGTATTGAGCTGCAAAAGGAAGCAACTTTAAAACGATACTCCGTAGCAGGAGCAAGTCCTGAAATGACAAACCTCATATTTGATGCTACCAATGTACAGGCAGGCTCGAATGGATAATTGTTGTCATGAGCTTTACAGTACCATAAGGAATAAGCAATATTACTTTTAGGCAGAATGTCTTCAGAGCCTAAAATCACAGTTATGGAAGTTGCACAGACTTCTTCGAACTTAATCATGTTGGGAGCATTCAAATATTTATCTGAATTTTTTTTTACACATAATAGCATAAAGTTAGCACTTGGGATAATTAAGTTCCAACGATAAATATACATAAGGTACGTAAAATATTTCTTGAAACCTTGATAAATAATAAAAAAAGTGTAACAAAGAAGCAAGATTCTACAGTATGATCATGGAAATTTTGGATTAAAAGGACAACCTTCTATTAAAGGATTAAATAGAGGAAACACGGTTGCATTGCAAAGCAATGAATCCAAGAAGTCCAATGCAGAAGCACACAATTTTTGAACCTCTGGTCCAGAAGAAAGCCTGTTGACAATACCCCTACCCATCTTTACAGGCAAACCAGTCAAGGGACCCACTTCAGCTTCAAGCCTCTCAACAGCTTCACCAACAATCTCAGAAAGCTTTTGATACCTTTGTGTTCCTTTTAATAGCTTTTGGCTTAAGGAGATACGGTAGCAAAGTATGTCCACCCGTCTAGTTTCCTTTGCCGTAGACAGTTGCTTTCTCAAGCACCTAGTGGTAACCAAGCCAAGAATTAGATTGTTATTTAACTTATGCATGCTGAAGCATGAATTCAAAAGGATAAGTTCAATACAACAAACAGCAAACTAGTATTAGATTATGTCTACTTTTAGATATAGATTGTTGACAGACAGCATGTATTAAAATATATATACACCAACATGGTAAGAAATATTTATGTCGTAGAGAAATAGCTATAAAAATTGATGTAGCCAATTTGTAAAAAGTTTCTATTACTAGCAACACCTAAGTCAGGCCATAGTAAAATAAAAGGAGCAATCTTGTAATATCTTTTGTAGGCACCGGGAGTGCGTGAATTCGAACATTGCTAATGTATATGTGTATCAATGTTATTTCCCCAAAAAAAAAAACGAAATTGAACCTACCATTATACTTATAGTTTAATTACCTATATTTTATAAAAATTATCTAGCTCTTTATTTCAATAACAATGCAAAAATATATATTAATTTAAGGTTGCATGACAATTATATATATATACACACACATTACATGTATTCATAAAATGAGAGCAGGGATTGTGAGTCTGCAAATGAAGTGACTCAAATTGAAAAAACATTACATTTAACCCTAGGGACCATCAAGAAAGGGTCATGGTCCCTACAAGTCCTGTAATTCTTCAAAAGATATACTTTAATCTTTTAACTTTTAAGGTATACACCTAGGATCATATAATTCATCAAAAGATACACTTTTATCTGTTCCAATTCACTCTAAATATTTTTTGTTTTCAAAGGAAAAATTAGGAATTCTAAAAAATAAAATACAAAATGTAAAAAAAAATCAATTTTGAAAAACCATTAAATATAAGAAATAAAAAAACAAAAAAACATATTCAATATATTTAGAATAAAAAACTTAACTTTTTATGTTTTAAAGTTTTTAATTTTTTTTTAACATTTTCTGTCTTTTCAGAATTTTAATTATTTTAAAATTCAGCATTTTAAAAAAAATTAGTAATTTATTATTTTTTTTTTTACTTTTTTTGTATTCTAAAAATAAATTTTTTAATATACACTTAAAAAAAGACATTATTTTGTGTTTTATTTTTCAAATTTTCGAATTTACCCTTTGAAAAAAATACTATTTGAAGTATATTAAATTTTAAAAAAATTATAAAACTCTAGAGACATACCGTAAAAGATAGATGATTAAAGTGTATATTTTGATAAATTATAGGACCCTAGATGTATAGCTTAACAATTAGAGAACTAAAGTGTAACTTTCAAAGGATTACTGAACTTGTAAAAACCTCATACCATAAAGAAAAGTATAACAAACAAGTTTTTTTATGCATTACATCAGAGCAAGTTTATTTGAAATACTATCCTTAAGACTCCAATGAAAAAGGTATGCAGCAGGCAATAAAGGGTAAAGGATGGCCTTCAACACTGGGAAACAATGATGCTAGCAAGCTCTTTACCATCTTCAGTTCTTGGACAATAGAAATGATGCTGACAGCTGATATACCCAGCAAATTAGGTGTTTATCATACTATCAACATAAACCATTTACACAATCCTGAGACAAGTAAACCCAAGTTCTTCACTTCTCACAAATATGACGATACGTTTGTGAGAGTGCAAACTGCACATGCTAAGTAATTCTACCACACAGTTCTAAATATAATGTGCATTTTCCATGTTATGTAGTTGCAAAATATGCAGCTACACTAACAGGTGGAGGTGAAATGTGATATAAGGGGTCGATTGTTTTTAAAAAAGTCTGATCAATCCTTAGAATGAGATTTTAGTTTTAGTGAGTGCAAACTCAAATAGTTCAATGAGAAATGAGATTTCTTCAAAGAAACACATTGTGATGAGTCGTGCTCATGGAATGTATCATAGTAACTATCAAAAGTCAGTGGGCTGTAAATGATATAAATGTGAAAAATGAAAATGGTACATGTTTTGAAAAATCACAATGAAAACTATATATTTTCCGCACAAAAACAGAAACTCCAGATATAATTTGATAATGCAAGTGGCAGCATCCTTGATGGTCTGTGCGTTCATGAAAAAAGGTTGGAGACACTTACCCGAGCAAATCATTTATTTTCCGACAGAACACACAATAAAAGCTTCCATCATGTCCCCGGTGTTCCCCCATCTTACCAATACCAGACCTTTCATGTTTTAAAGCACACTCAAGATGGCATGACAAACCACATGAATCACCATGAAATGGCGGCTCTGAGCTGCAAATCAACCACAAGCTGGGATCCTTGTTGTCATCATACTGGTAACAAATACAACATGAACACCTCTTGCAAAAGGCATCGACTTGGCATAAGGTAGCTCTGCAAGCTGAGTTTTTGCAGTATACAGCATTCTCTAGATCACTGCTTCCATTATTTACTGATAAATTGTTTGCTGCAGCATGTAATCGAGATGGCTGTTCAGTTTTCCTCTGCCTTTTAGTAGTTCTTTGGTCAGTTGCAGGAGAAGACAGTGAATCAAAGTCTGTTACACCCTCAAGATCCCTCAATTTCTTTTCAGATACAATTTTTAGAAGGTGTTCTATGATTTTTAACTTAGTTAAACCAGTGTACTTCCTCTCCTTTCCCATCTCTGCACAAAGAATCTGTAATATCTCCTGGCGGCTCCATGACTGCAGTACTTCAGAGGCAGCATCATGTGACCAATTCGATATTTCATAAACAATTTCCTTCTTCTTCTCCATACTTAAATTTCCACTTTTTGCTAGATCGAAAGCTTCTGAGAGAGAAAGAAAAGAGAGAGAGAGAGAGAGAGAGAGAAACAATATTTGAATGTTATAACTTACTGGGATGGTCAAATGTATACAAACAAATAAAATTATGAATTTAATATTACAAGGCAGTTGGGGAGGAGTAGGGAACAATAACAAATCAAGAACCAGAAAAAAAAATACTTCATATCAAATTCAGTAGCCTATATATATATATATATATTATTTATTTTTCAGCATGATACGCTACCAATCATCTAAAGTCAGCCGCATTACAGTCAACTATTCCAATCATCATCCACTCCTGAAACTCATTTGAGAATTGAGATGCCCTATATAATTCTTTATATTTGTTCCCAGATAACTATAAAGAAATAAGAATAAAGCTAGAAACTACACCCAAACGAGCAACATATGGTTGAGTTGACTTTACAAAGACAGTCCCTGACTATGTCATATAGAGTACTGAATTTACATGTTACACTATACATCATGGGCACAGAGGCCTCAAACCCTCATTTGAATTCAAAATACCTCTTCCATCATATTCTTATAATAGTTTCCACATGGGACATTTGACCGAGTAAAGTAATCGTGAATGTCACTCATCAGTCATCATATAATATAATCCTACTTCTTTACACCAAGCATGTACAAATATTACAACTTTATGTAACAAAAAGGACACCACTGCAAATACTATTCTAACCCCAGATTAGATAAAGGCAAAATGCCTAGACAGAAACACACCCTTCAAACATTGAATCAAGCATCATATAATCAAACATACTGTACAAACCACAACCATCTTTAAGAAAAAACAAACAAACAACTAAAATATGTTTTTCCCCGTCAGAAACAATCGTTAATTTTCAACAGTACCCATGAAATCCCAGAAGCTCTAAATCAATGCTAAAAAAATAATACAACAAATAAAAAATTGTAAGGAAATCTGCGCAAAATGCAGGTAACAAATCCTTTGACAGATTCGATCTTCAACCGCATAAACAAAGATTGCAAAAGCCTCTAAATTACCAAGCCGCAGAAATTAGAATCTACCAACATTCTGATTCCTTTAAAAGAGAAAACAAAAAGGGAAGGATTGAAGGATTGTTACCCTCAAAAGAAGAATCCATTGTCATAGTTGTTGAGTGACACAAGTAACCAGTCAGCCCACCACATTAACACAAAGACCCAACTTTTGGAAAACTGCAAATAAGAAGACGACACTCAGGTCGCTACCCAAAAATATTAATAAAAAATTTCCAACATAAAAAAATAAAAAATCCCAACAAAAAACAGAGATAGAATTGAAAGACGATCATGACGATGATAGAGAATGGAAGAGAGTTGATTAACAAATACCAAGGAAGTAGGCTTGAAATTCAGCTAGAGCCATCTCTTTCTCTTCTGGGTCCTCTATCTCTTTCTCTCAAGAGTTTTGCTGCGTGGGCTTTGCTTTCATGAACTCGAAGCCAAAGGAGACTAGAGGAGGACCATTTTCTTCAACTCCTCTTTCTCCAAGAAAGAAAGATTGTTCATTGAGAGAGAGCGGAGAGAAAAAGGACGAGAGAGAAAAAGGACGAGAGAGAAAATATATTTATATATTATATGAAGGGGATAAATAGCAGCAGTATTTTATGTACAGTGATGATAAGATAAGATAACTGACTTAGTTAAGTGAAAATGAGCAATTAGTTATTTTTTTTTTGTAATAATTTAATTTCTTTTCAATAGTGATAGATAATTCTTTTATTTTATTTTATTTATTTATTATATATTTTAATTATTATTAAAATATCAATTTTATAAATTATTTTTAATAATAAATAATAATGGCTATAAAATTAATAAAAATAATTTTTTAAAAAGATTTGATCATATTGTGACGTTATCTTTTATAAAAAACTATTAAACTACTACACAAAATAATAAAAACTAAATTACTCTAATAAACATGACTAAAAAACTCTAGATATAATTATTTGTTTATTTAATATCACAAAAATAATTCTTTTACATTAAAACCCAAATCTATTTAACATTAAATTAATTAAAATTTATTTATTTAATATTATCAAAATTTTAATTTTATTAATATAATTTTAATTTTTGATAAATAGTAAAGAACTTTTTTAAAAATAAAAATACCATATAATAAATATCTACTCTATTTTTCTTTATATCTCAAAATATCAAACTATTTACCATCAATACATCTAACATATCTATGAAAGAATATTTCAGAATCTTCAATATTGACTCTTTATTCTTTGTCACTTTAATGTTTAAAGAACATTTTAGAATCTTTGATTCTTTATTCTTTGTCACTTTAATGTTTAACCATAACATTAAAACAAACACATAATTATAAAAAATAAAAAATCATGATAACCAATTGCAACCATCTTTATATAAAACTTGAAATCTTCACAAAAATGACCTATGATTTATTGAAAATCTACTGTCAAAGAAGTACTAAAATTCTTAGTAATATACTATATGAATTTCATAAAAAAAATGTAACAAAATAAAGATGTAAGATTATAAATAATATATTATATTTATAAATATAAGTAAATACAAATATATTGAAAAGAGTATTCTCCTTAAAAAAACTCATAATTAAAAAACAAAGAAGATTAGTCGAAAAAAAAGAAAAAAATAAAAAATTAGAGAACAATTTTCTATTTAATTTTTCTCTAAAAATCAAAGTGAAAAAATATAAGTATAAATTTTAAATATATTATTTTATATAATTTTTATATTTTTATATGCTTTGTTATAAAATTTATGTTTTTAAATATATATATATATATATATATATATATATTTAAAAACATGCATGTATGTATGTATCACTTTTACTAAAATAAGTTAAAAATTTAACACAATCTATTATCTAATCAACTAACTAGGTCTTTAATTATTTAATTTTTAATTTTGTAATTTTTTAAGTAAGTTTTATTATTATTATAATTTAAAAATATAATTAATTAAATTAAAAAATTTAAACATTAAGATTTTTTAATTAGTAAAATAGAAAATCTATATTTTATTGATAAAAATATTTAAAGTAAAATAATAAATCTATATTTTATTAATAAAAATATTTAAAAAAATAATAAAGAAAAAAAACCATGTGATCCGTCCCCCAATATCTTTCTCTCGCCTTTCTCTACTATGTTTCTCTCCTTCTCTCACATTCATTTTTTCTTTTTTTCTTTCCCTCTCTTACTCTTTCTTTCTCAATTTTATTTTTATTAACAAAATAATTATTTATCTCTCCATCATTTCTTTTTCTTTTTCTCTCCTCACTTTTTAACTTTTTATCTCTCGATTTTATTTGAAGAGAAAAAAAAAGAATAGAGAGATAAATATTAGAAAATAAATGAGAAAAAAATAAAGATTTTTTTATAATTTTTATATTAATAAAATATATAATTTTTATTTTATTTAAAAAAAATTAAATTTTAAAATTTTTAACTTAATTAATTATATTTTTAAATTACAGAAATAATAAAACTAAATTACAAAATAATAACATATAAATCATAAAATATTATTGTTATTATTTAAATAATTCTATTATTTACTGATTAAGTATTATAAAAAAGTAATATTTATTTTGTAATTCATGCGTTCTATTATTTATAATAATAAAAATAAATAGAGGAGTATAAGTAGCATAAGAAATAAGGAATGTAATTAGTCAAATTAATATATATATATATATATATATATATAAAGTTTAAATTAAAAGAAATAAATTAAATAAGTTAAATTGAAAAAAATTGGCACATTAAATTTATCAAATCAAAAGATAAATGATTAAATCGTTTTAGGTAAAAAAATCTAGAACACCAAATTGAGAGTTAGGTTTGAACAAAAAAAAGTTTATTATTAGGGATTTTCTTTTGAAAACTTAATCGTATTTTTAATATTTATTTAACATTGGAGAAAGAGAGTCCTTTATTAGAATAACTATTTCTCATAGATTATTGTTATTTTAATTTAATAAATAATTTATATTTACATATTTATAATTGTATCTCAAATTATAAAATTGTTATATTTTTAAATATACACAATGTGGTTTAACATTGCTCGTTGACGCACCAAAAAAAATATATTATAAATACAATTGAGTATTCTAATATTTCAATTTGGAATATATTTTAAGTTTTTAATTTCTTATTATCATTTTCTTTTATTTATACACCGTTTGTACCAATATAATAATAATCTCATAAAAAATTTACTAAATTAAATTAATAAAGGTTAATAATTTACTAATAATCTCAAATTTGAAAAAAAACTTTGAGATATTATGCCTAGTTTTTTTTTTGCTAAAATAAATTAATGAAGGTTAATAATTTTTACCTATTTTCGAATACCGATAATTATTATAATATTAAACTTAAATTTAAATAGTTTAATTTTAATTATAATTTATATTTAAAATTTTAAAATTATACTTTTAACTTATAGATAACTTATTTATTTATATTATTTTACTTTTAACATTCTAAAAACTATATATTATTTACGTTATGAAAAAAATAAAGTGCATAACATAAGTTTTTTATGAAAAATATTTTTTTATATTAAAAATAAAACATTTTTTTTCTTAGAAGATTACAAAATAAAATACAATCTATAAAGAAAATTATTTCATTAAATTAAATCTAAAATTATTATATTTAGATAATTAATAAACAAATGGGAAGCGTTCTCCTTACAAGCCATAGCAATAAATCAGTTACATATCTATGTCTTTTGTCGATAGTTCACGTCATTTATTATTTTTTTTAAAGAGTACAGATGTTTTGTCTCAAATTTATTATCCATTTTATGTTATATATATGTCAAATAATTATAGTTTTTATCTATTAATTCGTTACATATTTTCTTTAACTACAACTATCTATTAATTAAAAATAATTATATGAAAAAAATATACTATTTTTTATTTATTTTTAATTAAAAAATATTGAAGGTTAAGAAAAATATATAAATGATTAATGGGTAATAAATGTAATTATTTGACTTTAAAAAAAACAATTTGAAAAAACAGAAAAAAGAGCGACATCCAGACTCTTTCATAAAAGCTTTAAATTAAAATGCAACCCATAAAAAGAAATATATTTACTTACCTTTAAGAGAATTCATGTAATCCAACAAAATAATTCATGATATCGCTAATATTTATTATCTTATTTATTTTTATTTTTTCGAATGTTGACCTATATATAAGCTTTGTAATCATTACCATAGAAAGATTTAGATACATTCATTGCACAATTGGGACCCAAAAAAAATACTTATAATAATAAATAATATAATAATAAGAAAATATTATTATTGCGTATATTATTTTATTAAAAATTAATTTTTAATATTACAAAAATAAAATTAATTTTTTTATTATTATATTTTAAGAAAATAAAATTAAAATAATTAAGAATAAATAACAATAATTAATTAAATTAAATTTATTAACTAATAAAATATATAATAAAATATATAAAAATATTTAATCTTTCGATTTTCTAAACATGTGAATTACTATAATCTTTCAATATAATTAATAATTAATTATATGATTAATTGAATATATTTTAGCACGAAAATATTATACATTAAATTGTATATTATACATTAAGTTCATCAATTATCGATTATATACATAAGAATCGTACATCTCTTTGGTTCACTCAACATATGATTCATCCATAGGAGATGAAAGTATCACAACCTAATATATTATATCTCAACAATAAAAAATGACACAAAACTTTGTTATTTTTTTACTATATATGCTAAGAAATCAAGAGTTTTTAAGAAGAAATATCTACCAAAAGTACTCTTACTATTATCATCTCATCCATCCTAATCAACCCTAATCAACATCAAAATATTCAACAAGTTCAACTATCATATAAAGAGAATTCCAAATCCCAAACTCAAATGTTCTACTAGTATACTTAATAATTCTCTTCACCAACATCATTGTAAAACTCATTGGATAAGCCTTAAACCTTACACAAACTTCAACACTAAAAAAGATATCAAGATGACTAGTAGTTAAATACAAAAGATTACCAAATCATATTCCTATATAATGTCTATTCTAACATTTTTTCCTCAGAAAATCTTGATAAAGCTTAAAAGAAGTGTCCATCGGAGTATGGGCTGGTTTAACCTTATCCAAACCAAATTTTTTAACAAGTTTATTGGTATACTTCACTTATGAGAGAAAAAGATTCTATGTTTTAACTAATTAACTTGAAAACCAATGAATAATTTTAATTCTCAAACTCATTTTGTATCATCAGAACAAAATCTCAAGTAAGATTTTCGTTCGTAGACACCAAGTTAATATCATCAACATATATTTTGGCTACTAGAACTTCTCCTTTTTTCTCTATGGATAAAAAGAGTCTTGTCACCTTCCATTCTTTGAAACCCATTGTTAAGGAGCAAGGTGTCCAAGCGCTTATACCAAGAAAGAGGATATTTCTTTATGCCATGCAATATGTACGAGCACTTTAAAAATAACATATATTATTTGGATTCAAAGTAGGATGAAATGTTCTCTTTTATTGAAAATATTATAAATAAGTAAGTTATATTTTTTTTGACTACTTTTTATGTTTTTGGAATCATTAAGTTGTAATTTTTCTTTACAAATAACTTCTAATTATATATTCATATTTTTTAATATATAAAATACATATTATATTGAATGGTTATCAAAATCAAATGAATCAAAATTTGTCAATATAATTTAAAATAATGGTAAATTATATATGCATGGTTTGTCGGTCTCTATAATTTCTTATGCGTATCAAGAAATAAACTAGTTATCGACCATAAAAGTAATATCTTCTTAATTATATATTTTTTTTATTTTTTTATTGAAATATTAAACTTATAATCAATTTTTTATAGTATATTATGTCTTAAATAAGATGATTTTATGAATTCTGTGTATTATATCCTTATATTTATAAAAATAATTATTGGCAATTCAATTCCTTTCATGGTTGATTTGGTAATAATTAGAATTACTTATGTATTTTTCATATTATCTTGAAGTTTGATTTTATTTTTTTTCTTTATCAAAAGATATAGTTAAAAATAATTTATAATATGTGTACATATTTAGCTTAATCATGAAGAAATTTACACCAATAATGATATTTACGAAATGTGAAATGAGTAAGAAGAGTTCACAAATCAATTCTTAAATCAATGGTTAACCAATCTCTATTCACTCTTAATTACTTTTGATATGTACTTATTTCATTGACAAATTTGTGATATAATTTGGTTAATTAATTTATTAAAAAATTCATTTATTACCAAAAATGAATAATTGATGCATAATGTAATGTATAAGGTCAATGTTTTTCATTAAAATTGTGGTAGTAAATATGTAATAGATCATGATTTTAGTATAAATCGATAACAAAAATGAAGATTACGTTTCAATTATTGATAAATAATGACCTTATAGATTAGGTCATGGTTTAACATAATATCAATGATTGCAAATATTTAATAGATCACAATCTTTTACAAATTCGTAACTACATAATAATATATTTATGGTCATGATTTTTAATTTTGATCATATATAAGAGTCTATTGACTCTCTCATCTAATTCATGATTTTTATAAACATGATAATAAATCTATTATTATAGTTAAAAATTATGATTGCATATTAATATTGTAGTAACGAGAAGGGGTTAAGGATAGTCAATGTTGAATCACTTTCTTAGCTTGCTGCTTTCTAGCTTACTCACATTTTATAACTTATGTAATTGTTGAGAAATGTATACGGTGAAATTATATTTACTCAATTAATTTAAGTTATTAAGAAGTTATCGAACTAAAATTATATACCATGAGCACCAAATTATATAAAAATCAGAACGTATATCTTGACTCTTGTACATGTAGCTACCTAACATTGAACTAAATTGAGTTTCACTGTACACCGTCTTACAATAGTAGGTTTCAATTAATGTACACACATTAAACATTAATAAGTATTATTTTATAAATATTTTTAAATATCAATTCTTATATATATATATATTATAATTCATTAAAATTATTTATTTATATTTATTAAAAAACTGTTAATTTTTTAGATTTTTTTAAAGGTTTTTAAATTAAGTGGATTAATTAAAAAAAGATGTGAATGTAATTAATACTGCAAATAATTTACTCGAGTCATCAAATCAAATTAGCTTATCTCTTGCTTACGTAGTCTTTTGCCACGTGGCGTTATAACCACTATCTTCAGCGTGAATCTCGGGTACACCGCGTGATTTTTGTGATATTCTGTATACCATTATTCCTAATGGAATGACTAAGTTTTTTTTCATATAAATATCTAAACAACGTCTCATAAAATATAATTAATATTAAAATTGTATAAAATTAAGAAAAAAATCCAAAAAAATATAAATTCAACAATATGCCAGAGTTTTTAAGGGAGATTAATAACAAGCAAAGATATTACATGTTAATTTAATATCATGATAGTTAATTTTAATTTTAATTTTTGATTTTTGATTTTTGATGTGTGAAATTCTATATTTAAATGTTAATAACCAACTAATTTATTGTATGAATATATTTATATATAATTTAAGTTGTTAGTAAATAATTGCGAATAAATTTATTCAAAGTGTTATCTTATGTTTGTTATCATATTGAATACATTTGTTAATGGTTAAACGATTGTTATGATTTTATCTAATTTAGTTATTATCTTTTTAAATCTTGATACAATGAATTAATTAAATCTAGTAAGTATATCACTAGATAATTTAAGATTTAAATTAGTTAATAAATTGTGTAATTAATCATTATACACTAAGAAAATATAGGAAATCTTAAGTAAACATATACTTCTAAAACAAAATTTAAAAATTTAAGAACACTTTTAAATTACAATAGCAATTTAAGATTTAAGAAACTAAATATTAATTCATGACATAATTAATTGAATTATAGATTAGTGGTAAGTATAGTCTCATAATCACATATTTCTTGCATTCGTATTTAATTTATATTTATTAGTTTTATGTTATTTTCTTTAAAATCAATCAAAAAGTACTTAGTAGATTTAATTAACTGATTAATAAACTAATAAGTAATACTAGAGATTGTTACAATTCTTATGGGTATGATAATATTTATTCTTAAATTATCATTTATATAATTGATCACGTATATTTACATATTTTCAATTATATCAAACATACTTGCTTATTATTTGAATGATTGAATCATCTTATTGGTGGATAAGTTTTCATCTTTTTCTTTTGCTAATATATTGTCACTCAATAGCATGAAGCCATGAATTCTATTCAATTATAAGTTTAAATCTCAATTATATAAGTGAGTTTGTGTTATGTAAAAATAATAGCTCCCGTCTATTTATTTTAAATTATAAATTTTAATCGCGCAATGACATACCGTTTAGAAAGAAAAAAAAAACACTTTGCAAGTTCTTTCCTTGCCAAAAATCTTTACATGTGATTCCATTCGCACTTGAAGTACTTAAAAGGAAGTTGAGTGGCCGTTATAATTTGATTTTTTTTTATATTAGAAATTAATATATACATAAACTTATTTACTAGTTTCATACTTGTCTAATATTTCATATTTTTATATTAATTGATACATATATTATTATTCATAATCGTCAAATGGCAAGAAAAGTGAAACAAAAAAAAAATAGTAGAAATGAGAATTTTTTTTTAATTTTTTAACATTATATTTTGGTAACAAATATAATAATTATTATATTGCTATATTTCTATTCTCGCAAAGGCCAGGGAATTGTTATGAAATATATTTATATTCTATTTAAAAAGAAAATTGCAACATAATTATATCTCAATGTACACTTCTATGCCATTCAAACTTTAATTCCCACTAATTTTTCTATCCTTCCATTCCATAATTATATTTATAAATCATATTTATATATAAGCAGTGATTAGAAAAAAAAAATAAAGGGATAGATCATATATTTATAAGTAAAACACAAACACAAAGTCATATATATATATAGTTCAGTAAAAAATAATAATAATAACTGACGCGCGCGATCAATTGATCATTATTATGATAAATCAAAATTCAAAATCTCGTAGCATTTATGATGGAGTTCGAACATTTTCAATCACATTTCTTGAGTCCTTTTGCTAGGTTTTGAATTTTGGAAGACTGAAAGGAATTACTAAAAGAATAAGTACTTGAAGATGATGAAATTGAACCACAAGATGATGTAAAATAATCATTATTCTTTGGTAATTTAGTTAACTTGAATCCCTTCAAGTCACTAGTAGCATGATCATCATGATCACGAGCACGAGTAGGGTTACAAGAAATCCCCATTTTAACCTTGTTTTTAATGTTCAATTTATTCCAAAACGTTACTCGTGCACTAGGTAGCTGTAACCGAGCACGAGGAATAGTAGTCAAGGAAGTGTTACAAGTTGGTGGAGGGTCATGAACATAATAGGATGAAGGCAAATAATGATCTATTAATTGCTTTGGTGGATCTTTGGGTAAGCCAGGTTTCAATTCCCATTTGAATGGAATCTCACCAGGAATAGCACAATGATCAAAACATGAAGAAGCATTTACAGATGAAGTTCTTGAAAGAATCTTTGTGGCAAAGTAGTTGTTTGTTTGGATTAAGGATAAGGCCTTATCAGATTCTGTACACGATTTCTGATTTTCAATTTCCATTTCTTTTATTTATTTTTCTGCTTTGTGTTTTTACTGATTAGGCATGTGTTTATATACTTGAGATTTATCTCGATTAATAGAAAATCAATTCATTAATCATTGCTTACCAAAATCCCATAATAATCTCAAATTAACCTTTGACTTTTCAATATTGAAATCTTTTGACGAGATTAGTGTTGGGCGCTGTTATATATATATATACATATATATACATTAACTTTTTTTAAAATATTTATAATTAAAAATTAAATAGATAAAAATAAGTGGTTAATAATTAAAATTAGAAAATTATAACTTACTAGTAATATCATGTATTAGCATTAAACACTAACTTATTAGATTTATGATTATTTTAGTTTATATATATATATATGTGTGTTTTTATTTTATTTAAAATCATATATTTTAATTATAAAACATGTTATTTTTATCCTTTTTGTCATTCTTTATTTTTATTTTTATTACTAGTTGTTATATATATATTATTCTTTTAAATTATATATTTTTTATTGATAGGTATATATATATATATATATTATAATTATTTTTATGCAGCATTAAAATGACCTGCATTTAAATTTCTTCCATTATAAATAAGTGTGTGAAGAGCTAGGATTATCTCTCTTATTTGGTTTAATTCTTTATTTATTCTTATTTTAAAATCTCAATCTTCGAATATAATTATCTAGAAGTGTACATTTACGTGGTATCTAAAAGTGTTTATTATACCACATCGGCAAAAGCTAATTAATATAAAAAGAAATATAATCTTTTTTCTTAAAGTACAATTCCAACACATTCAATTGTCCTTCAGATTTGAACCCTAAATTGCTTTTATATGCTCATTAAATTATATATATATATGTGTAAACAATCTAAGGCTACATAAATTTTGAATAATGGAAAATATATTATTTTATGTTATTTTAGGATAATTACTATTAATTTGTTAAGGATATTATTATTATTATTATTTCCTTATGATATTATAAACTTTAATGTAAGTTGATAGTCATTTTCCTCCTTCATTACACTTATTATATATATATATTTTATTAATTATATTTTATCTTCACAATATATAAAATAATTTATAAAAATATACAACATATTTATTTTATTATAATTATGTTCAAAACATATGAATAATAATAATAACATATCAAATTTTTGACATAATTATATTATTATTTACATATAGTAGATATAATTATCATTTTAAAAATACATATTATTGTTCATGTTTTTATTATTATACATACGTTTTAAGTATAATTGTAATAAAGTAAATTTTTTTTTAAATTATTAACTACTTCGTAGACATAAAATGTAATTAGTTATATTTTTTTAAATCTCTTGTTACTGTTATAAACAGTGAGTTTCTATTGGATTAAAAAATAATATTATATCCTTAACTTTTATAATAGATACATTTTAACTTTTAAAAAGATTACATGTTATTATCTTTATATTTAAATTTAATTTAATTAATAAAATAAAATTTGATTGACTATCTTTTCAATTGTATTAATGAAAGTATTAATTTAGTATTATTACTTTTTAAAATTTAAATATAATATAGTAGGACTCTTTACCCATTAGCATAGAATAAAGTCAGAATCTTATACAATACTCTTTTTTTTCATTTAATAAAAAAGAGAAATTTAATGTCCCTTTTTTTAAAAAGTGCCCATTTATCATTTATCGTTATTGTTGTTTTAACTCTTTTCTTACATATCCAATGGGTTTTTGACATTCTGACTGAATTAATTTCTTAGTAATTATTTGCTGTGCTTTCACAAAAACTAATATGAAAAGATTTTTTTTTCAAATTTTTTTATTAAATCTAATGGTAAGAAAAATACTATCTATCCTTAACTTTTATAATTAGATTAATTTAATTTTTAAATAGATTACATATCACTAAATTATTGGCTGTATCCTTGCATTTAAATTTAATATAATTAATCAAATTAAATTTGATCGGCTACTTTTTTTAATTAAATTATTAATTTATATTATTACTTTTAAAATTTAATATAATGTCTCTATTAAAGTATCATTTATCATTAATTATTAACCGTTTATATTCATCATTTTTGAACTGTTTTCTTATATATGTAATGGGCTTTTAAACATTTTGATTGAATTAGTGGTTTCATAAAAACTAATATAAAAGGTTACTTTTTTATATAATATTTTTATTAAATTTAATGGTTGATGTGATTTAAATGTATGAAGTAAAAAAAAATAAAAAAAATAAAAGAATATAATATTATTGATACACCATTAAGTAAATCATTATAAAATAAAACTATTGGAATATTAAATGTTAAAGAAGACTTTCTATACATCCCTTCTAAATTATTAAATACAAAATTATAGTAGAAAATGTTTTGTAATAGTTATCATATCATTTAAAGTTTGTATTTTTTTCAAAAACCTTTCTTCTCCTCCTCTTATAATGGAGTACTACACACTTGAAAAGCAATAGGAAGAAATATAAAAATCATGTCTTTAGCTTCCTCCGTATGCTATAATGATTTGTCAACTTTATATTTATTCACAATTTATCTTTGTCTCTTCTTCCCTGTAATATAATAATTTAATAATTTTATCTTATTAATGTATTAAACTTTGTCTCTTATTTCAAATTATTAAACATGATTTTTTTAAAATAAGTACAACTTTTCTCCACATTTTTTACATAAATTTTCGTTGAAATATAGATGAATCACTAAAAGGTATAATTCATTAATATAACAAATATAATTAAAATTTTACGGTTCTTTTGCTAGATAAAGATTTTTGATATTATTTTTGACTTTCCCAATGTTAAAACTTTATTATAAATAAAAATTGTAAAACAACATGTTGGAATCTTTCAATTTATACATACATGAAATTTTTAATGCCGTGAGCTTGTAAGACAAATTTTGATATTACTGCTATATTTTTCGTACATATATATATATATATATATATATATAAACTTAATTATGTATATTTCATTTTTTTTATTATTAATCAATTTATTTAAATTACATAATATATTTTATATATAGAATTTTATTTTAAAACACATTTAGAAAAAAATATATATGTTTTTTTAACAATATAAATGTGTTAATAAGTCACATTTTCTCTACTAAATTAGACCACATATCTTTTTCTTCTTTAATTGTATTAACTATTTATTATAATGGATTTAAATTAAATGGTAAAATTTTGATAAGCCTTAAATTGTTTAAATTAATATAGATTAATTGAGTAGATATTAATTTATTTATTTTTACTCAATTAGAGTATTATGGAAATCTTAATTGAATAATATATAAAGACCATTTTTGTTATAGTCTTCAATATACTAAATTATAAAAATAATTTCTCTTATCCCATCCCAATCTATAAGAGAGATGACCATTCTATTGATGTTTGGTTGATGAAGATTATAAACCATTCTATTCGTTCATGTTCATCCATTCGTGATCAATTATCATAATATTTTTACAATAGTAAATGATTATTTTCAATAGATTTAAGTATTTTACTCGAATCCATAAAATTTTAATAATTTAACATGATGTAAATTCTAAAAAAATTGGTATTTTGTTCTATAATGTTTGTATCTAGGATCCGTTTATGGATTTCAATATAATTTAATTCTAATAAGTAGTATTAAAGTAGTCATTTGTTGTTAGATTATTAGGATTTGTAAATATTTTATTCATATGGTGGTGTTTGAATAGAATATTTATATTTTGTGTAAAAAAATTTAATTTTTAAGATTTTAAGATTTTTTTTAATTTGATTCCTTGAATTCAAATATTTATTCCATTAATAAAGTATTATTATTATTATTATTATTATGAGATAAAGCTCTACCAACTTTCGGGTCACTATTTCAAACAACGAATGAGATATAGAAGAGAAATTAAATTGTTGAGGTTATTATATGATGAGATATATAAAAGAAATTCTTATGAATAATAATGGAGGAAACTTTCTTGTATTAGCACTTATTAGATAAAAATAAGAGGTTAATAATTAAAATTAAGCTATATTAAGTGGCACTAACAAGAGTACATAGAAACGGCAACAAAGACTCCTTTTGATGATCGTCTTCTTGTATATATATATGGACACCAAATTTGACGAGTCCAATAGTCGAGGACAAGTTAATAGCATTGTATTGCTATCTTTTTTCTATAATATAATTTTTTTATTTTATTATTTGTGTGCACTGTTTTCGATTTACATGAAAGTTATGTGTTGAGAGACCTTTCGTGTAATAATTGTTTATTATTATAAAATAAAAAGAAAAAATTCAAAAATATTTTAATATAAATTTTCATTTTATTGTTTGCGTGCACCGTTTTTCTATACATTAAAGGGCATCTTAAAACCCTATCAACCACAACTTTAGTGATAAAAAAATTGTGGTTCAAGCTTTATTATAATCATTATTTGTAATTTACTACGCTAAAAATAATGGTTTTCAAAATCACTTGTTTTTCCCTTGTACAAATGACACAACAAAAATACTCAGTAAAGAATTATTAACTTAAAAAATTATATTATATAAAAATAAGAGATTAATAATTAAAATTAAAAAATTATTAACTTACTAGTAATATCTTGTATTTGCACTTATCATATCATTTAAAGTTTGTATTTTTTTCAAAAACCTTTCTTCTCCTCCTCTAATAATGGATTACTACACACTTGAAAAGCAATAGGAAGAACTATAAAAATCATGTCTTTAGCTTCCTCCGTATGCTATATTTATATTTATTCACAATTTGTCTTTGTCTCTTCTTCCCTGTACTATAATAATTTAATAATTTTATCTTGTTAATCTATTAAACTTTGTCTCTTATTTCAAATTATTAACAATTTTCATTTGCTTTTATTTCATCAATTTTCCTGAACTAAAGAAACCTTTATTTTAGTATGTTAAAAACTAGCGAAATAAATCTTTTTGTAGTAATAAAAAATAAAAATCAATGTAAATTTATTTTATATATGTAATTTATTTATAATTTTATAAATATTGCATCTGATATTTTCGGTACGAAGAAGTGAGAAAAGCAAATGACTCTTTTAATCGAAAAATTTGATTATATTAATTTTTAGATCGATCAAATTAGATATGATTGGTTTAATAATCATATCAAATCGAAAAAAATGGATCAGATCGAACGATTTTATAAATCAAACAATTCGATTTAATTTGTATTAATTAAAATCGTTTTCAAACGATTCGATTCGAATAATATAAACGGTCCAATCTAATTAAATTTATTTTTTTAAAATGGAAATGTGTACACACTAACTAAAACCATACATTTAAAAAAATCTATAAATCCCCCGCCCTTCCTCGTTCTACAAACATAATTGATGAGATTTGTAGAAACCTTCGTCTCTGAGTTGAAGTATTGAACCAGCAATCATGTCATGTGTCGCAATTCCAACTTCCAAGCAAATGGTCAATTTGGACATTTACCATGTAAAGTACGAATTCATTTATTTCTAATCAATGTATGCATGCATTCTCCCTCTAATTTCAAGGCTTTTGACCGTGCCAATTTTCAAAGATGAACAACTCCCTACTCTCGTAATATTTGACTTATTTTTTTCTTCCTCAACCTTTTATTATATTGAGTGTTTTTTTTGTTTTAATATAAAAAAATAATGATATAATTATAATTGATATAGTAATAAATTATTGATTAAAACAATAATTTTTTTAAAATGTTTAATTAACTATTATATTAATGTTGATTATATTAAATATAAATAAATATTTTATTTTATATTATATAACTGTTTTAGTCAACATTATAATATATAAACTATTTGTTTTTCGACATAATTAATATAAGTTTATTCACGTATTTTTATTATCTGATCTAAATATATAGCCCACAGTTTGGACTATATAAATGCTTTTATTATCTGATCTAAACATATAGCCCACAGTTTGGACTAAATTAATGCTTTTATTATTGCATAATTGCGTCTAAATATCTATGAAGTCTGGTTAGCTGCTTCTAACAGTCAAAGATGAAAAGGAGGATAAGTTATCGCCTTGGATTTTAACTCAGTAGGGTACAATTATTTTTCAACATTAATTATTATACGTATATTTTTAAAAGTTAATATTGCAAAAAAAAAAGATTTCAAAATTATAAAAATTATTATGTATTTAATAAATCAATGTTATTACATGATATTTGATTATTAGTTTTCTTATCCATGGAAAAAGAAAAACTACAAGTTAAATAATTAAAGACTTTATATTAAGTAGTAAATTTGTAGAAATATTTTTTCTTTAATATTATCTCATTAAAAACATATATTTCAACTTTTAAATTTTATTTTTGTAGATATTTATATTTTATTTATAAATAAACATGAAGAAAATTTTAAGTAACAAAAAAGAAAAAGAAAAGAAAAGAAAAGAAAAGAAAGCATCATGCAGAAGATTTGAAGTTTTTGTTTTTACTTCAAAGTTTCTCCAATAACAATTACTATACATTGCAACTTTGTTTTACATTATAACAAAGTTAAATTGAATATCTTTCCTTATTTACTATTTAGTTTTTAATTTTATTTGCATTTTAACTTATAATTAATGCTCGAAAAAAAACCAATTATTAATTTTATTTTATTTTCTTATATATTTGACAAAAAAAACTTTTATATTAATCCTTATCTAACCCTATGGATTTTTATCTTTTAAACATTGTCTAATTTTATGTAATAAAGTATAAAATTCTTACTTAATAACTTTTTCTAAAGATGGATTAAAATATATATCATTTCATAAAAAAAAAACTTTAATTAAAGATACTAATAACAAGTAAGATATTTACTAGTTATTTGTTTGACACACATAATATATGTTTAAATGAATTATTAAAAATAAAAATAAATATTTGTATTTATATTATTTTAATATAACAAATATTTTAAGGGAAGAATTTCATTTTTCTCAAAGCCTCGAAATTCCTTCAGCAGCCTTTGATTGAATGCTCTTTATTTTAAGTTGAAGACCGAGTTAGAAATCAAGTCACATTTGCACATCAAGAAATGCAGTCACAATTTAATTTTTAAGGGGGCAAATGAAAGAATCATAATTTTAAAAGAAATATAATTAAATATTAGTTGTTATGCAATGAAATTTGGTTGCTGTCGTTGTCAATTAAGCACTATGAAATCCACCCCACCCATAACAAATGTTGGGTATAAATAAACACACAATGTGTCACTATATACTAAGTTTAGGATATATATCCATAATTAAATATTATTGTTAAGATAGTAACCAAAATGCAAATATACTTGTAGATAAGCATATATTCTAAATATACCTTTAAGGGATAATTAATTGTAATATTGTTAGAATAAGATTACTAAATACAAATGTGTCTGTATTTTAAATTTTTCTTAATTATAATAAATAAGAGAAATATTTTATTTATTTATATGTGTTAATATATTATTTAAATAAATCTTTAAAAATTATTGATTATATATGTTTATGAAAACTAAGTGTATAAGCGAATATACAAAACTATTGAATTTAAGTGAAATAATAAAATAATATATAATAATTAATTAAATTTTATAAAAAGATCTTTAATTAAATCATTACTAAGATTGATATCCATATGGAATGGGACGACTAATGTGAGACAACTAGTTAATAATACAAAATTAGACCAGACATATTCTAGAGACTATTAATATCCGTGTACCCATAAATGTTTCTAAGCATGCCATTCGATTACCATGTATCGGATAATTTTAATCTTACGTGATTTAGAATTTTAGATGAACTCTTATTGTGGCACCTAGGTTTTTGACTTACTTTATGATGCTTGTAATAGTGAACTGAGATGACTTTTATCTTGCTATCTCAATGTTTATAGTGTGATGGTAGGCCATCACAGAGGATGTAAAATCCATTTTATCTATTTGCATATTTTAGATATCAATTTTATTATTCAGTGATCTAAAGCATGGATAACTATACACAATATATAATATGATTATAGATAGTTGTTTATACACATCATTGGTACTCAAGAAAAAGACGTAATATAGAAGATAAAACGTACTTAATGAATTCGGTTGTATTACGAACTATGCGGAGGATTGAGTTATATGTATCAATGTATTAATCAAATACACTAGATTGGGTAAATATCAGCTATAATATTCGGGAGTTCAGTCTCAGGTTTATAGTGAAGTAACTCTGAGATTAATAAATATTAATAATTAATTAAGTGGTTCATTAATATATCATTGCTTTATTTGAGTTTGAAATAATGGTAAAGTGGTAATCACCATCCCTCACTCTAATTTGCCTGTATCCACTTTTCAGATTAATTTTTGTAAATATATTTGAACTATGCAATTCATCTAACATGTCATCTAACCTAAGGATAGGATGTGTATACTTTACCGTAATGTTGTTGATGGCTTGACAATCAACACATATCCAACTTGACCTATCATTCTTTGGCATAAGTAATACTAGTACTACACATGGACTCAAACTTTCCTTCACTTGTCCCTTGGTTAAGTACTTCTCAACTTGCCTTTGAATCTTCTTTGTGCCCTCTAGATTAGTTCTATAGGCTGGTAAGTTTGAAAATGATGCCCCTGATATAACAAAGAAACATTAACAATAGGTAAAGAATCATTAAGTTTGTTAGTGAAAAAATAAGCCATCTTGTACAAAAGTACAAGTATGGGTCATTTTGCCAAAAAAAAAACGCTTTTTTGACCTTGTTTGCATTAGTATAAAAGCTCATGTTCCTACTTTTCTCTCATTTTCTTTTCTACTCTTTTTTTCTCACTCTTATTTTTTCCTTTTTGTTTTGTTTTCTCATTTTTATTTGATCTTTAAAAACTTGCTTTGGGATAAGGGATACAAGAGTGATATATTTGCCATCTTTTACAATTGTGTACTTTTTCTTAAACCCATCATGTGTAACTTTCCTATCATATTTTCATAGCATACCTAACAAGATATGCCCAGCTTGCATTGATACCACATCACATAACAGGAGAAATACATTAATACTTGCCTATTTACCCTTATCTCTCCACTATCATTCAACCGCTGTAACTTATATGATGTTTAAATATAGGTAACCCTAAATTCTCTTTGTTTCTCCAAGTCATCTTCTTTAGTTTGAGCACTTAATGCTCTCCTTATTACAAGTGTTTCACCTTCCACAATAGTCAATTCAAAATCCTCATCACACCATTAGTTTCTACCTCCCCATTCACTTGTGTTATCATTGTCCTCTTGTTTGGACATGAAGATGCTATGTGGCCCCTACCAAGGCAATGAAAACACTTAATATCATGATTATGAGTTGGGATTTTATTTTTACCTTCATCATTGCTTATCTCCACCTCTTTGGGTTTGAATGATTTAGATATAGGCTTCTAAAGTGTAATAGGATTTGGCCTTTGTGTACTAGGGTTTGATCTTTGTGGTAGCGATTGGTTACCCCTCTTTTTTGGTCCAATCCATTTAAAAACTAAGCTATAATGGTCTTCCTTTCTTCCTTTACATTAGCTCTCATCACTACTACTTCAATTTCTTTGTAGTAGTCATCTATTGTCTTAAATCCTTGATTAAGCCTTTGTAACTTTTTGTATAGCTCCTTATAGTAATACCAAGGAATGAACCTATTCCTCATGATAGCATTCACGTTTTCCTAATTTTCAATTGGAAATTCATGGATCTCTTTCCTACCAATTACTATTTGATCCTATTAACTTAGTGTATAATTAGTAAATTCAATGACAACAAGTTTTTATCTTTTTCTCTTTAACATAGTTGTGTCACTTGAAGATATGTTTCACCTTTTTCTCTCATTCTATGTATAATTAGGGTCATTCTTCCTTTGAAAGAGTGGCATCTTCATTTTGATGCTTTTCAAATTTCGATCAATCCCATCATATGGCCTAGGTGGTAGTCTCCAATTACATCCCCTTCCATTTCTTCCTCCCTTATTTCTATATCTCCCTTCAATGGGTATCATATCTTTTTCATTCCCAAAGTCTCTACCATCCTCCCAATTTTCATCTTTAAGATATTCCTCTACATAGGTTTGTCTATTTGGCCTACTAGCATTGAAAATTCCTTGTGGTGCTCCTTGTTACAAGGTTGTTATTGTGGCCTCCTGCCTAGCCACCCTCTCATCTATATTTACCATCAGTGTAGTCATCCTCTCAAATGATTGTTGCAAAGCCTGCAACGTGAATGTTGTATCCTTTCTTCCTTTTAGACTAGGTGATCTGTTCTTGATAGACATTATGTAACAACTAGCATACACAAAAAAATATTAGTAATAAAAATAAATCCTTTCACTTTTATCTCTCGTGTTTAACACTTAAGTTGATTGCTTAATCGTCTTTGGCTCTTAAACAAACTAAAACCTTAGTTAAGAAATTCCAAACAATGTAGAACTCAACTATCACCAATGTCAATCCAAAATAACCAAGAAAGTAAAGGCACTATGGAATGATATTTTACGGAATTGGATCAAAAGTGTTAGACTTCTAATGCTAGAATAGACAAGAATTTTCTTTTTGACATAAGAATGGATAGCAAGATACAATTTGTTTTAATTGCTCGGGCAAGAATTAAGGAATAAAATAACAAAATTTTTATTTTTTTTATATCAGAATATTCTTTCGAATCATATCTTTTCTTTTTTTCTTTTTATTTTAGGTCTTCATTTTTTTCTTTCTTTTAAATATGTTCTTTTTTTTACTGAATTCAACAATAAAAAAATAAAAATTGATTGAAAATAACGAAACAATGACATAGACAAAATTAACTATATGAATAGATTTGAACAATGGTAGATTTTGTTTAAAAAAAATTAAGAAACTCAAGAATACGAAATAAGGAACAAAAATAAATAAGGATATGAATCTAAAATTAGAACCTAGGGTTCTGATACTAAATGATGAGAATTCATAAACTTGAATCTTGAAACCTTTAAACACAAAATGTTTGAGAACTCCAAGAGAAACGGTCAAAGATCCAATGAAAAATTGATACATTCCCAAAAATTTAATATTTGGATTGTAGTAACACCCTGACCTATGGATATTATGCATCAAAGATCCAACGGTGATAGGACACCATAAAGATTGTAAATTCTTTGATAAGTTGGTTTGAAAAGAAAAAAAGAGAGGCAAAAAAGCTTTCAACTTTGATTAAAAACTAAAGTAATATATATTAAATTATATCGATATCTCAAAAACGATTGTCTATATACAACTAGAAAAAAAACACTAATGAAATAGAATTGAACAAGTTAAAATGCAAGAAAATTGAAAATATGTGTGCAGGACATGATGCACTTTAAATTATGCTATAACATGGTGTAAATAACTAGAAAAACCAATTGAATCTAATAAGTGTGTCACAACATGCCTTATTATGTTCCCATAATGCGTTAAAGCTTGGGAAACCCTAGACTGTCATGTCTCAACACCCATCTTTCCATACCATGACAGGTCTTCTTTTCCTAAAAACATTCGAGAGCTTCATGCCACAACGCGCTTTATCTATGCCATGGTGCACCTTCAATTTACTAAATTTGCACTCTTATTTCGTTATCTGGTTCATGCTATGAATTGTGCTCCATTTGTGGCACACTTTGATCATGATTTAACTCTTAAATAAGCCCATTCAACACTTCTTCGAGTTACTTTGTCTTTGATTTTGTGATAAGTCTACTTAAAATTTGCAATGATTCGTGATTCTCATCATGATGGCGGGGAAGAGATGGAGTCGATTGGATGTAAAAAACTCTAAGAGTGGAAAGGAGCAAACGTCATAACGACCATGCTTACTCCAAGTATTCTAGATTAAGCTTGTGTGACCTTGCTTGAGATGAAGTCTATACGGCTCTAATGAACATTGGGTGTTGGGACTTTTCTCGATAAAGTTGTCCTATTATTGGTGGCAAGTCACACTTTGGTAATGATGTCAGATAATGTGGTGGCTTACATTTACCAATGATAAGAACTATATATATTATGCAAGTTATGGATTCAATCTAAAATGAAAATAATGTTAGAAGTCACATGAGCTTATTTTTCAATTTTTTATGACAACATCATGCATGCATTAATTTACATGGTACAATATAATTGACTATCTATTATTAAATAATCATATAATTATTTTAATATATTATCTCGTTGATTTAACAATCTATTCAATCATAGGATATCACTTAATAGAATGACATGCATCACAAGTTACTTTATTTTACAAATAGATCACTTAGTCACCTTCCTTTTCATTAACCTAGCTCAAATTACTTTGTTTTTAAAAATTAATAATTTCACTTTAATTTATATTATTATATTTAAATTAGAGTAAAATACCTATACGAGAAAAGACATCGTTAAAAATCAACTAATTTCTTTCATTTTGATCCTTTTTATAAATATTTTCTTTACACAAATTCATGTACCTTTATGAAATTTATTTTTGTTTAAAAACTTGCATATTATATATAAGGATAAGATTGTTACGTTAAAAATAAAATATTTTTTTAATGATAAAAAATTAAAATAATTATTTAATTTTTAAATTTTTTTTTTATATTTTTTAATTTAAATATAATAATATAAATTAAAATAAATTTACTTATTTTTAGAAAATATGAATGGGAACGAGTAATTAGAAAAAAATCATTAAAATAGTTCATATATAAAATAAAATTACTTAGTTATATCGCATAATAACAATTTAAAAGAGTATTTTAACCATGGTTAAGCGATTGACTTTGGTATGATGTCAGCCTGTCAGGTGTGTTTGGTGGGTTTGACTAGTCTGGTTTGGTAGGCGTTGGTTTGGTCACACGGACAAGGACACGCATGCGAATCCGCGAATCCAAACACTCTCCTTCATCGTAATAATTCCCATTCCCTTTCAGACTCCGTTCCTATTATTGTCTTCTTCCTCCCCAAAATATATACCCGCAATCCCATCACCTCACACAGCACAAAAGCTCTGAATTCTTTCTCCAGCTCCTGAATCCTCATTCGTAGTAGTTCCTGCAGTAGTTCATTCATTCCTCCCCCGGAATCCGGTTTGCTCTTCCCTTTTCATCATCAATTCCACAACTGGATTCCGGACTCATCTGAATAATTCAGCAATGGATTCTTCATCTTCAAGCTCAATGAAGGTTTCACCGTTGGATCTAATGGCGGCAATAATCAAAGGCAAGATTGACCCGTCCAACGTATCTTCGGACTCTGCCAGTGGTGAGATGGCGTCGATCATATTTGAGAATCGTGAACTTGTGACGATCTTGACAACTTCTATAGCCGTTTTGATTGGTTGTGTTGTCGTGTTAATTTGGCGACGATCTAGTGGACAGAAATCGAGGGCGGTTGAGCCCCCTAAGCCCTTGATTGTGAAAGAACCTGAGGTTGAAGTTGATGATGGGAAGAAGAAAGTTATTGTCTTTTTTGGTACTCAGACCGGTACTGCTGAAGGATTTGCTAAGGTTCAGATACGGATAGCCAGAGCTTTTAGATGTGTTTAACATTTAATTGTATATTTGTATTGACGAGTTCGTACGTTTGGTTTTCTTTGATTTTTTGATGGAATGTTTGGTGTTTCGGAAATTTTAGGCTTTGGTTGAGGAGGCAAAAGCTCGCTACGAAAGGACCATGTTCAAAGTTGTTGATTTGGTATGATTAACTATCTATGACTAAATATTGTTTTTATTTATATTTTGAAAAAAAAAATGGACCTTTGCTCATGTTTTGTTATGAATGGTAATTAAGGATGATTACGCCGGCGATGAAAATGACTACGAGGAGAAATTGAAGAAAGAGACTTTAGCTTTCTTCTTCTTGGCCACGTGAGTTTCAATTCCAATGAAATGTGTAATTGCATAGTATTTTTATTTAGTTGTCTTTTTTCGATTTATGAGTTTTCCTGTTATTTGCTAATTAGTTTTATTCGTTGAATTTGTTTGGTGTCGAATATAGGTATGGTGATGGTGAGCCAACCGATAATGCTGCAACTTTTTATAAATGGTTCACTGAGGTGAGAAAACTTGCCCTTTTCTTTTCCTTATTATGTTGGGGAAGCATTGCAATGAGATTATAATTTGTTTATATTAGACTAACTTTGTTTATGGTAATTATGGTGATGGGGTGTAGGGTAAAGAGAGAAGTGAATGGCTTCAGAATCTTCAGTATGGAGTGTTTGGCTTGGGGAACAGGCAGTATGAGCATTTCAACAAGGTTTGGGAATATTTTAGTTTGAGAATATTACTTTTGAAGATTGGTAGTAGTTGCTTGACATTTGATTTCTTCTTGTGCTCGTGTAACAGATTGCGATAGTAGTGGATGAGCTCCTGGCTGAGCAGGGTACATTCTCTCTCTCTCTCTACTTTTTCTCATAGATATCACTGAAAGCTTTATAACTATATTTTCATGTAGTAGAAACCTTTCTGAAATTCTTTGTTGGTGGGAATCTTTCTATTACAGTAAACTAGAGCTTGTAAAGATGCGCTCTCTTTGTGATTGGATATTGTAAAATAGGCTGTTGAATGAGTTTATGGTTAGGGTTGAATGGAGTCTTTGAATGATATTTTTAGTACTTTATTCACTTTCAAGTAGGTTTACGAATCGCTATTGATTTTCTGTTATGAAAACTAGCCATTCTAGCTTTTAAAAGAAAAGGGTAAATAACTTAAGATAATATACTTGATGAGCTTGTTGAAAGTGATGGTAGATAGGTATCATGCTCTGTAGCTTGAAATAGATGTGTGACGAAACATTTAATGCTGTCCAAGATTTGAAATGTAAGCTAACATGATTTGAGATTTGCATTGGCAGGTGCCAAGCGCCTTGTCTCAGTGGGTCTTGGAGACGATGATCAGTGCATTGAGGATGACTTTAGTGCATGGTATTCAGAGTGCCCTTAACCAACATAAAAAGTTTTCTGCTCCTCTCTTTATTGTTACAGTTAACAATATATTCCACACTGCTTGATGCTTTTCCAGGAGAGATTCAGTGTGGCCAGAGTTGGATCAGTTGCTTCGCGAAGAGGATGATACAACAACGGTTTCTACTCCCTATACTGCTGCTGTAGCAGAATATCGGGTTGTAATTCATGATCCTGTAGATGCATCACTAGAGGACAAGAGCTGGGGTAATGCAAATGGTCATGCTGTTCATGATGCTCAGCATCCATGCAGGTACTACAGAAATATAATACTTTTTTCAAATACTTGGTGGTAGCTTACCTTATATATATAATCTTATATATCAATTGGCTTCTGCATGAAGGGCTAATGTGGCTTTTAAAAAGGAGCTTCATACACCTGCATCTGATCGTTCTTGCACTCATCTCGAATTTGACATTTCTGGCACAGGACTTTCGTAAGTTGTATTTTCCTTGTTTTTGTATTCCATGATCCTCTTTTATTATTTTTCCTTTCTTTTTTGTTCCCTCATCTTCTATGAGTGCTTTACTATTTTTCCTTACGATTTACTTACAATGAGAAGCAATTTTCTGTTTGAACATTTTTAAAGAGAATGAAAAAGATAAAGCTAAACACATGCGAATCCATTATCAGGGCCATCTTACATTCTCATTCCCCCCTTTATGCAGATACGAGACAGGGGATCATGTTGGTGTTTACTGTGAGAATCTTGATGAAATCGTGGAAGATGCACTGAGATTATTGGGTTTGTCACCTAATACATACTTTTCACTCCATACTGATAGAGAGGATGGCATGCCAATCAGTGGAAGTTCGTTGCCATCTCCCTTTCCACCCTGTACTCTACGAACAGCACTGGCTCAATATGCAGATCTATTAAGCTCTCCCAAAAAGGTTGGTTTTTGTTTGTTTTTCATAGTTTTGTGTCATAATTTCCTCTATAATTTGCTGAATAAAGTTTTGGTAGTACTTTGAGTAATTAATATTCTTGATAATCTATTTTATAGTCTGCGTTACTAGCATTGGCAGCTCATGCTTCTGATCCAACTGAAGCTGATAGATTGAGACATCTTGCATCGCCTACTGGAAAGGTAGCAAATCGTATCTTGTATTGTTTTTTTCACCTTCCTCTTTCCCTGATAATACCCATTAACCTTTATTGTGAATTTGATGCAGGATGAGTACGCACAATGGGTTGTTGTTAGTCAGAGAAGCCTCCTTGAAGTCATGGATGAATTTCCTTCAGCCAGGCCACCACTTGGCGTATTCTTTGCAGCAGTTGCTCCCCGCTTGCAGCCTAGATATTACTCAATCTCTTCATCCCCAAGGTACACATCTTCCCTACTCAAATCCATCACCGTCATGTTTCTGAAACTTGAAATGTTGGAGCTTGGTTGAACGCATTTAACCAAAGTTCTTTGGTACACTCACAAAAAGCTTATGACCAACATTTGATACTCTTGGTGCATGCAATGTCAGATGAAAAATATGTTCAAAATTTAATGCCAAAACCACTTTTTATTGCAATTCATGCAGCTCTCTGCGTAGGCTTTGGCTATCAAGATTTCCTTAGTGGAACTATTCTTTGATGTTAAGCAAATAGAATCTCAAACTTGTGCCTTGATGGAAGAAAAAAAATCAATTAATTCAAAATTTTTGTTTTAAGTTGGTATTCATTCACAAATAATATACTTTTCAAAATTATACTGATGAATCAGAATTTTGTTGGATGCACTTGGATAATATGGAAGTTGTTTTGCTTTCTCAATGTACCAGTAATGTTATAAAATAGAGAGTGATTCATTGTTCCATAATCTTCTTTTGCAAATTTGTAGTCTCTTTATTTGGATTTTTGCAACGTGCTTACTTCAAATATGTTCTTAACAGGATTGCACCTTCTAGAATTCATGTCGCTTGTGCATTAGTATACGAGAAAACAACGACCGGCCGAATTCATAAAGGAGTGTGTTCTACTTGGATGAGGGTAACTCTACATGTTTCTTTATTTTGGACAGTATCAAAGTAAAACTGAACAAACTAGGACAATATTGCTTGAACTAGGTTCAATTTTGAAGTGATTCCATGATTTCATGAATGCAAATAGTATGTTTTGTATCAGAAATTTACAAGATAACACATTTTCATATAAACAAGAACTTCTCATATTGGAAGATGGAGATGTGAATGATGTTTGTCTTTGAAATGACACTTACAAAGGATGTCTTTTTTAAAGAATGTCTTTGTTAAAAAATAATTACTATATCCGATAGCATTTTTATTTTTTCCCTTGCTTTACAAAATATTATAAAAAAATATTGTTTATACTAATATTTTTATTATTTAACAAAATTATAAATATTTTTATTTTTATTTTCAAAAATGTAAATGAACCTGAGCTGCTCAACTTAACTTATTTAAAAGTTTATCTAAGTTGAATTTAGCTTACATAAAATTTAATGAGCTAAGCTTACATAATATGTTGCTGTTATTTTGCTCATTCTCTGAGAGTTTTTTGTAGGGTTGTGTAACTTCTAAAAATTGTACCTTTTTAAATTACAGGTTATGTAATCTCTTTCTCTGTTTGGTTCCTTTCAGAATTCTGTTTTCTTGGAGAAGAGTCGTGAATGCAGTTGTGCACCTATTTTTGTTAGGCAATCAAACTTCAAACTTCCTGCTGATACTAAAGTACCTATAATCATGATTGGTCCTGGTACTGGATTGGCTCCTTTCAGGGGTTTCTTGCAGGTTTACATTTGCAAACTATCGTTTATTCAATCACCTCATTATGTCTTCAGATGCTGTAACTAATTTGAGCAAATTATAAATAATATAAATGTATCTTTCAGGAAAGATTAGCTCTTAAAGAATCTGGAACAGATCTAGGGCCATCTGTCTTATTCTTTGGATGCAGAAATAGTAAAACGGTAATTCTTGCACAATTATATTCAAATATTGCTTCAATTGGGAGAGTGGATTGAATTGGCTATGGAGTGTTTGTTTTTACCATTTTATTGATGGGTATGGTTTTCTTAAATTTTTCAGGATTACATTTATGAAGATGAACTGAAAAACTTTTCAGAGACTGGTGCACTTTCTGAGCTTGTTGTTGCCTTCTCTCGTCAAGGACCAACCAAGGAATATGTACAGCATAAAATGATGGAGAAGGTACTTTTCTGCTTCAATCCACATTTGTGTTTTAGGGTGAAGTTTCCATACACCTGATCGTTTAACTCATTAATTGCATTGGAAAAATGACATGTTTACTTTGTCTTCAGGCTTCGGACATTTGGAACATGATATCTCAGGGAGGTTATGTTTATGTTTGTGGTGATGCCAAGGGTATGGCTCGGGATGTCCATCGGGCTCTTCACACCATTGCACAGGAGCAAGTAAGTCATATGATTTATCTTTATGGTTCCATTATAAATTACTTGATTAAGAATTCATGAGAACCTCTATCTTCTGCATATGTAAAAAGAACACAGTTGGCTTCACTTTATCTGCTTTACATTCCTGATAGTCCTTTGCATTTCTCAACTGCACCTGACGATCCTTCCTCAATAGTTTGGTCCATTTGCACGTTCAAGAATGTGCCCATTGAAGTCTTTTCTCTTAGTTTTAACTTTTTTATGTTGTTTTAGAATTCATCAATTGTGCTAATTATTAATATTGCTTGATGAATTCAGGGATCCTTAGACAGCTCCAAAGCTGAAGGTATGGTGAAAAATCTCCAAACAACTGGTAGGTATCTACGTGATGTATGGTGATTGTTACACTGTGAAACTCTTGGAGGAAAAATAGAAAAAAAGAAGTAAAAAACAGTATTAGCATGAAATATTAAGGGAGCCTATTTTGCTGGGGTGAATGAAATTTGTGAGAGGGCGAATTCTGGTGCCTTCCTTCACCCATTAAAGAGCTGATCAATTACGTCTTATTATAGCCGTTTCTTTCTATGATTCTTTGGACTCTTCTCATGTGAACGAATTTTTTGTTCATGTAATTTATTTATTATATAAATATGACAGTTATATTAGGCATAGTATTCGGAATATAATTTTCCTTGTATGATTCGACAATAAGGTTGAAATAACAAGACAAATGTCCTGTTTGTAATGTAATCAATATATATATATATATATATATATATTGTTATATATTGTTATATATATATATATATATAACAAGACAAATGTCCTGTTATATATTGTTTTGAAGTTGTGTACCCGACATTATGTTTTTTAAAGCATTTCTATGAATACATGAAGTTATAAATGGTCTAATACATGGAAGGAAAACTTAACAGACAGAACTTAACAGAAAAAAAAAATCAAAATATGTTATATATATATATATATTTAATAATTTATTGTTTTTGTATTTTTAATTTAAACAAAAAGAAATTTTATTTTATATAAAAAAAGTTTATAACTTGTAACTAACTTCTATTAAACATAAATTTTAAACTACAAAACATTAAATTTGCTATGTGAAGTGATTCAAGTGAAAAATAGAGCTAGTAGATTGAAATTGCATGTTTTTTATCGATTTGAATTTGATCGATTCGAATTGGATTTGAAGAATTTCATCTAAAGTCGATTCGATAAAATAATTAATCCTCACTTATTAGAATCTAAGTAGATCAAATTTTTTTGGATCTAATAAGATTTGATTGAATTTGGAAATTATTTATGAATTATTGTCACATATAAAACAACATATATACAATATTAAAAATTTAAATTGGTGTATCTTTAACAACATTTATTATTTATTATATAGTCATAATTAAGAGAATCATAAGAATAAGAAGCATAAGTTACTAAATTATTATACATATTTAATTTTTTTTAAATTAAAATAATAATGATATATATAATATTTAAATATAATATATTATAAAATAAAATTTATATTTATTTATAATTTTAATAGTAGTTTAGTCTGTATTAAATTGCAATAAATTATAGATTGAATGTTTTCATTACAAGTATGACTTGATTATATAATCTTCCAAAACCATTTCATCCAAATTTGAGAGAATTCATTGGATTATTTGTTCACTGAAAAGAACTTGAAACAACAAGATGAAGATACTTGTGGTCTTATTATGATGTAAATTAGTTCAATATAATCTCATAATGTAAATTAGTTCAATATGATCTCATAATCTATAGTTGATTCAATTTAATCCATTAATTTATGAAAATAAGGTATTTTAATGTAGAAAATGAACTTTAATCTTGAGACTAAAATGCATGATTTTAAGTTATTATAAAAATAAAATCCTAATTTTTAATAATTATAGGATTAAATTGACCCATTTTTTATAAAGAAAATACTTACCTCACCTAAAAATAAGAAGACTTGATTAACCAATTTCACTTAAAAAATAACAAGGCATTTTTCTCGTCTATAAAACAGAGGAGAGTTGTTGATTGGTTGGCAACTTTAGTGCGGTACATAACTCTCCTCTCCTGTTTCAAAATAAGAAGTTCAACCATACAACTATACAAGTCCTTTTATATTTAGAAAAAAATAAGTACAAGTCGTTTTATATTTTCCTAGTCGTTTTCTTAATTTCTATAGTTCACAAAGTTTACTATGTCTAACTTAAATATGTTATCAAATTTATAGATATATATATATATATATATATATATATATATATATCTATGTTGAATGATTTTTTCTTGAAGCTCATCAAGTATAATTCCAGAGCTCGAAAGTATGTGAATATAAACATAATATGGTTTAACAATTTCATCTTCTTGATGACATAATGGACATTTCACATTTAAGTCGGGAATGAATCTCTTAATGTTTGTTCTCACTGTTAATGCAACAACCACTATTTTCGCAAGAAGTTTTATATCTCTCATGAATTTTAGCTTTCCATATTAACTTCCAAATGAAATCACTAATGTTGTCTTTTTTTTTTCCGGTGCAGTCATATAAAGTATGCACTTTTAACTAAAAAATTACCCTATTATTTCCTAACCAAATCAATTTATCATTCGTTATTTGATTTGGGATTTTTAGTCTACCAATGCATTTAAAGTATCAATATGAAATATGTTTTTCATGAGGTTCCAATTAAAATTACCATTTGGGAGAATAAAAACACTTTCCTTTAATAATTGATTCCTTAATTGAGTGCCTTGCAATTGTATAGGCTTACTCCATCAATATAAGGTATTCATGGATCAATTAATATATTTATGTTTTCTCCGCTACAAATTTGGAAGCATAATCCTCTTTTTAGTATTTGCATTGAACCACAAATGCTTTTCCACGCATACAAATTAGATGGTTTAGGTTTGATATTAATGAATATTTTTTGTGAGCAATATTTGCTAATTAATTCCACTCACATTTTATTGGAATGATTTTCTAAATGCAAACCTAATTTAGCCAATAATTCCATATTCATGTGATGAAAGGTTCTAAAATCTAGTCTATAGCATTGTTTGGGAATGCAAATATCCGTCAAACTTTTAAATGCTATGTATCCTCCTTCTTTTCCATGGTTTTTTCTAAAACTTTTTAAGTGAATCTTCTTATTTACAAATTGAGACGGGGTACTTTAAATGTGCTCATAGTGTAGATAGGGGTAGCTTGTAATACTGATCTTATCAAGGTAACTTTTTCTGCACTTGAAAGAAATATTGTTGCCATCAAATAGTCAAATTTGCAATTTTATCAATTATACCTTCAAATTTTCTGAATTTATTTCTTTATAAGAATATAGGAATGCCCAGGTATTTTATGTTTGTATTGGTATTCCCAATTCCTAAGCAATTAGACACATTCCTTTTCAGAACTCTACCAGCATTCTATGAGAAGAATAATCCTTATTTTTGTAAATTAAGTCTTTGTCTTGAAATAACACCACATTGTTTTAAAATTTGATTAAGTTTATTTACCTCTTACATATTTTCTTTGAAAAATAGAAGTACATCAATTGAATAGAGTAAATGGGATATTAACATTGAATTCCTTATATTTTAATCCCATGTATCCTATTTTGTGATCTAGATCTAGCTAGTATTCTTAAAAAGGTTTCTACTATAATAATGAACAAATACGATGATACAAGGTTTTCTTGTCTCAATCCTTTTGAAGGTTTAAAATGTCCAAATTTAGACATGCTTAACAATATTGAATATGATACTATAGATAAATATTGATGTATCATATTGCATAATTAAACCCCAATCTATTTTATCATAACCTATAATATTAAACCCCATTCCATTTTATCATGTCTTATTCATGTCAATTTTGATTCCTATCAAAGCTCATCTTTTTTTTCATAGTGTGCAATATCTCATGAGCAATAATTATATTTTCAATAATTCATTTATTGGGAACAAAAAATAGCTTGAAATGGAGATATTATCTTGTCCAATAATGATCTCATTCTTGATATTAGGATTTTGGCAATTATCTTATAAGTAATATTACACACACTTATTGGTCTAAAATGTTTAATGTTCAAAGGAATGTTCCTTTTTCATAGCAAAATTAATAGGTTTTTATTGATAGTTGCATTCAAGATGCCAGTTCTGAAAAATTCTTGTATAAATTGTATTATGTCATATCTTACCACATTCTAATGTTTCAGAAAGTTTTAATTTTACAGATCTAATTGAAACGCATATCATTGGTGTTGTTATTGAGTAAAAGAAAGTTTCTTACCTTAATATCATAGTTTGATAATATAAGCTTCATCCAAAGTAATTGAGAACAACATAACCCTATGAAAATATATTCAGTCTTAATAGTGTTAAGAAATTAATGAATTATCAAAGTCGAAGCACATGCTTAAAGTACTCTTTAGATCATTACTGTACCCTATCCAATCGGTATCAGAATACCCAAACAACTCTATAGTAGTGTCCCAAGGATGTGCTACTAATATATTTGATGATGCATTTAATAATAGAAAGATGTGATTCTTTAGGGCTAGCCTAAAATCTAGCATAAATTCCTACACTAAAAGATATATTTGAACAACTAGTAGCCAAGTAGAGAAGACTCCCAATCATACTCCAGTACAAAATCTACTCTACTTCCTTTCCATAAAAGTCTTGATGAAGTTTAAGAGTGATACTCATAGGAGTGCCTTTAAAGGTTGGTATTTTCCAATCTAAACTTCTTAACTAGTTCCATGGCATAATTTTCTTGAGAGTGGAAGATCCCATCCTTCATCTTTTTTACTTGAAATTTGATGAAGAACTTCAATTTTCCAACAAGGCTCATCTCAAACTCACTTTGTATAGTGACTACAAACTTTTGAGTTAGGCCATCCTTTGTAGACCCAAAAATAATGTCATCAACACATACTTGAGCGACAACAATTTCATCCTGATTTCTTAAGGAAAATAAAGTTTTATCATTACCTCCTCTTAGAAAACCATTATTGAGAAGAAATGTGGTAATATACTCATACCAATCACTGGGAGCTTTCTTTAAATCATACAGTTCTTTCTTTGGTCTCATAACATGATTGGGAAAGTGATGGTCTTTAAACCCTTTTGGTTGTTCTATAACTCCATTCAGGAAAACACTTTTTACATTCATATAGTATAACTTAAAACCAAAGCAGCAAGCTAGACTAATGAAAAGTCTCACAGACTCAAGGTGGGCAATAAGAGCGAAGGTTTCATTAAAGTTTATTCCTTTAATCTGAGTATATCCTTGTGTACTAAGACGAGACTTGTTTCGAGTAATTATCCTATCTTCATCTTTCTTATTTTTGTACATCCATCGTGTATCAATGACATGTTTATCAGTACGTCTGGGAATAATGTACCAGTTATTATTCCTCTGAAACTGAGTTAGTTCCTTCTACATGGAATTGACCTAATGTACATTCTACAAAGCTTCCTTAACATTTTTAGGAAGAATAGTATAAGTCAAACACATGTAGTTCAAGGTCTTTTGTAGCTGATATCTTATCCTGAAACCACCTTCCACATTATAAAAAATGTTATCTATAGAATGATCTTTCTTTGCTCATTTATTTCATCTTCAGAAGTTCTAAGGGGGTCAACAGAAGTTATAATAGATGGAATATTAACAATATATATGACATTATTAGGAGTATCCCAATCACCAAATATATCATTATCATCAGACTCAACAAGTTTAGTAGCTCTATGGACATCAATCACAAGATTGATTGATTCTTTAATAGTTGAAGTTCTTAAGTTGTAAACCCATTAAGCATGATTGTTGTTGGAATATCTCAAGAAAATTCCAAGATCACTCTTGGCCTAAAACATATTTAGATTCTCTCTGTCTCTCAGAATATAGTAAGTACTTCTAAACACACAAAGGTTCTTCATATTAGGTTTCTTTTTATGCATAAGATCATACGGAGATTGACGAGTACTAAGCTTTAAGAAGCAATGATTAAGTATAAAACAGCAGTGTTAACAACTTCAACCCAAAAATGCTTCGCTAAGTTTTATTGGTCAATATGACCCTAACCATCTCTTGGATAACTTTATTCTTTCTTTCAACTATACCATTTTATTAAGGGGTCTTGGGAGCCAAAACTCATGTTGAATACCCATTTTATCACAAAAGGAACTGAACTTTGAATTCTCAAATTCATTGCTATGGTCATTCCTTATTTTGATGATGGTACCTGTTATGATATACTCATGGACTTGTAGCTTTTATACAGGGGGGTCCTTAGACTCTATCTCCAAATTGAGCTATGACGAGTTCCTTTCGCCTTCTCAGGCTTCAAACTTGTGACCAGGTCCTTAAGTCAACAAATTCATAGAATTTGGTACCAACTGAGACGACTTGGTCACATGTTCGAAGCTTGAGGAAGGTTAAAGAAACTCGTCGTAGCTCAGTTTAGAGGTGGAGTCTAAGGACCCCCCATTGTATAAAATCTACAGGTCCACGAGTATATCCTAACAGTACTAATAAAATTAAATTTTTCATTTTGTAGTTTGATTTATAAGGTTATGAACTTATCAAAAGCTTTGGATTTTTTTAGAAATAAAATACAAGTATATTTGGAGAAATCATCCACAAATAATAAGTTATACTTTTTCCCACAATGCTAGTACTTTGTATAAGACCAATCATATCCATCAAAGAAGTTGAAGAGGTCTTGTAGTAGATAGATCACTACTACAATATTTCTCAGTTTTTTAACCGAGGCCATATGGTATACCTATAACCTCTGTTTCTTATTAACCGAGGCCATAGGTAACAACTTATGGCCACGGTTTTGATTAGAACCGAGGCCTAAGTGAGTGACATATGGTCTCGGTTTTATAATAACCGAGGTCATAGGGTTAAACTATTGCCTCGGTTTTGAGAATAACTGAGGCTATAAGTTGTTACCTATGACCTCGGTTTTTTTGATAACCGAGGCCATATGAGGTAACTATGGTCATGATGGTTTAATAACCGTGGTCATAGGTATACCTTATGGCCACAGCTGTTAATAATCGAGGTCATAGGCTTGAAATCAAAATTATATATATATATATTATTTTAGTTACAATATTTAAATCGTGATTATATAAATATCAATTAAGCTAAATTTTAAATATAAATTAAAAAAACTAAATTAATTATATTACATTTAAAAGAGATGTTACACTTATAAGAGTTTAATAGTTCGATACAATAAAACACATATAATAAAAACTAGTTAATTAAAGTGTTCAAAAAATATAAAAATATACATTAAAAACTTTAATGCTACTAACTAATCAAATTATCTACGATGTAAATCAATCTAAAAATATTTTGTCCCATTGTAATGTTGTTCTTCAAAATCTTTGTCCTTGACAGAATGCATTAATTTTCTCATAAAAAAATATCCTCTAGTATGATCGAGCACACCAACATCTAGATTCCATTAATATAATCCTGCATATAGAACACAAGAACAAATGGTCCATAATTTAATGAAATCAGTACTACCCATATCAATAATAATAACAACATTATTATTTAGTACTACCGATATCAATAACAACAACATTATTATTTAGTATTATCCATATCAATGACAATAACATTATTATTTAGTATTATCCATATCAATTACTTACAACAGAGTGGACAGAGAAAAATCCTTGCAACGCGTTGGACAATAACACCGTGGAATATAAGAATCTACTATATACGAAAGCATACCAACATCCGTGATTATATGAATATAGTACGCATATACAACATGAACAGGAAATTCCAAATTTTCGTTTAAAAAACCAATCATAAACATCCCACATCATTCACCTTAGCGTTTTATTTGACTATATGGTGAGTTATAACTGTAAGAATCGATTTGCGAATTCTGCCCACTCATTCCGCATCTCATCAACTTCAAGACGGTAAGTTCCTTCATGATTAAGTCAGAATGTACACCCATTTTAACATATTGTTAGCTAATTCACCACCTATTTTGATTAATTAATTGAAATCATGAATAAAATAAGAAATGAAAATGCACAAAATTACTTAAATTATTACCAAGTCAATAATAGAAACAAGTGGATTGACAATAATTATCCTCATAAACATAAGGACATAACACCCACATGTTACCAAATCATCTCTTAGACACCGCATATTAACGAAAATTGAGTTGTAAGCTTAATATATATTATCTAATTAAAAATATATTAATTTATTAAACCATGCATTTATAACTTACTCTCATTCTATACCATATTGGTAAACCTTAAGACCTTCGATTTTGATGACTATTGAACATAATATGAACTCTATATAAAGAAGGAAAAATAAGTAAGAGTTACTTGTGAAGATACATAAGAAAAATAAATAAGAGTTACTTGTGAAGATACATTGAACTTAATGTTTACAAGAACATCAAATTTTATTTTGAAAATAGAACTTACTCATTTATAATGTTTCAATATCAGAGAACACTTCATCCCACATTCAATCCAAATAATAAATGGTATTTATGAATGGCTCATACACAATTAAGATCCAATGGTACCCACATCAATTTATAGTAAGATATATATTGGTAAATACATTTGATTACATAACATAATTTTTCATAAATGTTATACAACTAATATCCACTTACCCTCCATTATATGGAATAATCCACTTATCTCCCTCTTGAGTATTTTGCATCCTTTCAAAAACTTGTCTTGCAATTTGAGTACGTGTTCTCTTTTTCTTAATGACATACAACCAACTTGGATCAATAAATTTAATCACATCATTCAACTGTTTCTTTTTCAACTCATCATAGCATCGCCTAGAAAATAAGTTTTAAAAGGTTAATGACAAAATAACAATCAAATTGCAATATCAAGTGAGTAATTTTTAACTTATCATAAAATAAAAAATAAATTAAAATCAAATTAACTAACCGTATCCATAATTTAACAACTGAATAGCTAATCTCCACCTTTGTATAAAATTGTTCTACACACTCAACTGATAGAAAAATAGGCAGTTGCCTAAGATTTGAACTTCCATTGGAACTTTAATAGCAAGATCATTAATCGAAGATGCAGATGAGCATGCAACTATAAGAAATCTAACATGCTTAGGAAAACCACTCGTTTGGTCATATGTATATGAAATTGGTTTTTTTGTTGGTACCAAAGCAGGCGTCTTAGAAGGATACAATCATTTGGACATGCGTGAATCTTTACATACTCCATACCAAACTTACTCAATGTTTTTTTCACTTCATACGTAGAAGTAGGCAACTCATTTATCTTTAGGAGCATTTCATGAGTTAACTTTAATATAGCAGTGAATCCGACATCAGAGAACCCATGTTTTGCTTTAAGGTTGTATAATTTCACCATTGCAGACAACTTGGTGAAATTTGTGCAACTGGATAAAGCTGTTTTCTCGCATCTTCTAACAACTTGTTAAATTCATCCTCATTTATGTTGGGTTCATTTTCTATTACGTTTACCATCTCAACAATGAGTATCCTCCATATCTATGGATTTGATCCCGATAGTTTAGTGATGTGTTTGTTTCATCATTCTCTTGAATTAGGGGTTCTCCATGACATACCAATTTATATAACTTCTAACAATCCCTTTACAAATAAGATGATCTCGTATATCATCAATATTTTGAAATTCTATGTTTATGCAATCTTTGCAAGGACATCGAATAGGCTTATCGTCTGTAGCATTCAACCAAGAAAAATTCAAAAATGATTCTACTCCTTCTAAATAATCTTGTGAAACTCTTGGCTTATGCATCCAAGACTTATCCATTCTAAATGACACAACACATGTATTGGTTAGAAAAACATATTAGAAGGAAAAAATACAAGTATACACTTGGATTGAAAAGATTATGTCAATCAAATAAAATTTTTATGCATCTAAATATGCTACCCTACCTTAACAGCTTGAAAACTTTGAAATTACAAGCAATCACAACCTAATTAAATAATTAATAACAATAATTGCTAGTTTTGCACATCTTATATGTGTGTGTATATATATATAATTTTTAAAATCAATTATGTAGATGAGATTGCTTTAAAAAATCTAATGGTTGATAAGTGTTAGATGTATATTATAGGAGGTGTGTGATGGAATCTATTAAACTAAATATGATATTGGTCTTTTAGTGCCCTGTTTAAGAACTTTTTTCTTTTTCCATTTTTTTGGTTTCATTTCTTCTTTCTAAGAAACATGAAAATAGAGAAAGCATATATAAGTAGCTCAAACCTAAACAAAGAAATAATTAAAAAAAATGAATTACTGGAGCTTTTTAAAATAATATAAACACACTTACACTCACACAAACACACATATAGTTTAAACCCAAATCTATATATATCATTATACTTTAAGATAATTGACCAAAAAAAATAAAAAAACTGTATTTTATAAGAAAAAATTGAACATTAAAATAGACTAAAGCTGTATTTATTATTGAACAAAAATAAAATTTAGCAATATACAAATTTCTTATCATTTGTAACTATGAAGAATTGTTAGGTATATAATGTGTGCCAAACAAAGAGATGAACTTTTCCTTTACTTTTATAATATGTATTTTAGCATTTTTTTTGTTTTGCCACTGAGATAACTTTTTAATGAAAATCATCACAAGGTATTCGTAGTTTCTTATTAATTCGAACATGGAATTCAATTTAGCGATATACAAATTTCTTGTCATTTCTTATATAACAAACGAATTTTTTCAACAATTCTGCTTGTCAGGACCGAGTTAAAGCAAAAATTTTATTTGATAACACAATTTGTTCAACAAGTCTGCTTGTCAGGACTAAATTAAAGAAGAGAATATGAACATAAACAAGTCAGAGAAGAGGAGAAGAGAGGTTATACTTACCTGAAGCTGAATCGCCAACAACGATAGGGTCGGGCGTTGAGTTGCGAAGAGGAGAATATGAACATAAACAAGTCAGAGAGAAAAGAAGAAGAGAGGTTAGAGGAGTTCGTCGATAATATCTTGAGACGCAACGTGGTGCGACGTGGGTTGCTCGGAGAGAAATCAATTAACGCGAGGTGGATGTAAGACACCGATTTAGAAAAATGATTATAGAAGATTAGGGCTCGCTGGATCTGAGACTGAGACGCGGATTTAGAAAAATGATTATGGAATTAGGGCTCGGGAAATTGCCTGGGAAGGTAATATATTAACTAATATTATATATATATATATATATATATATATATATATTTTAACTTAACGCAACTGGCAATATTATATATACATATATATATTACTTAATGCCAGTAATTAATATTATATATATATATATATATATATTACTTAATTAGTGTAATATTAAAATTAGAAAAAAAATGTAAAAAAAAAAGATAGAAAAAAAGAAAGAGAGTAAAAAAATAAAGAGTGCAAAAAATTTTGATGTAAAAATTTAATATATATATGTATGATAAAAGAAAAAAAAGATTAAGAATAGAGAAAAATAAAAAAATTATAAAATAATTTTTGTATTTTTTTAAACGAATTACATAGTATTTTAATATTGAAAACTCTATATTATTTTAAATTTAATCATAGTTATTTAATAATTTTGCTATATAAATATTTTTATATATATTTAAATATAGTTTTTGTAAATTAACTTATAGCCACGGTTATTGATAAAACCGAGGCTATATGTATATACTATAGCCTCGATTTTTATCTAACTGTGGCCAAAACCCTATGACCTCGGTTTTTAAAATAACCGAGGCTAAAATTCCGAGACCAAAAACATACATTGTATCAACATCGATGTTGATTCTTCTTATGGTGGCTCTTACTTTGCTTGCCTAACTGACAAGGACCACACACATTCTGGAAAATATGAGATAATTGGAAGACCTCTAATTATCTTAAAATTAGAAATTTTCTCTAATAGTTTATAGTTAACATGACCCAATTGTTGATGCCAAAGTTTTTCAGTACTCAAACTCAACTTGTTACACACCACATTAGGAGTAGTACCTACATAATAGCAATTATCTTTCGATATGATGCCTCTAACAAGAATATTTCCAAATTCATCATACATTGTGCAATCATTTTGAGTGAACTTGACTGTGTTCTTATTATCACATATTTAGCTAATATTGATAAGATTAGCTTTGAGACCTTCCACATAAAGAACATCCCCATGTTAAGAGATTTTAGGAACATTGATAGATCTTCTACCATAAATTAATGCCTTATTTCCATCACCAAAGTAACTGATCCATTATTAGTGAGAATTAGTTTAGAGAATAAAGATTTGTCTCTAGTTATGTGTTGGGAGCATCCATTATCAAAATATCAACAACTGGATGCTTGAGCCTTCAAGATGGTATGAACCATATTACAATTGAGATTCTAATCATCAGGATTATTACGAAGGAAATAATTAAAATCTTTGAAAATCACAATTGCTTTATTCTGCAAAGCCATGGCTTCATTAGTCAAATGAGAAAACATTCAATAATTCTTCTATATGACTTAACATATTCATGCCATAGCCTACATAATCTTTATGGTAGTAAGAGGAAGATAAGAAGTTAGAGTTGTCAGACATGAGAGAGAGAGATAGAGAAGCTCCGTGCACTCAACACATTAACAATGCACTCATTGTTAGAAATCTTAGCAACGAGAGAAGGTTTTTAAATAGTAGCTATCATAGAAGAGGAAGAAGCATGCGTATCCATGAGTTTTAACAATGTGTAGAAACATATATTTCCAATAGATCACGTTGGACTAACTTCACGAAATTCTTTAATTTTTCTTTTAGAGTCATACTGTTGAATTTGAAGAGTCTTAGCCATTTCATATTTTTCTAGCAAGTTGGATTCAAGAAGTTTAACTTTTATAGTATCAGTTTTAGCACGTGCTTGAAGTTTATTCAATTCAGTATCAAAATCATCCAACAAAGACTTAAGAAGAGAATTTTCTTCTTCTAAGATGCAAATATATTTCATAAGTTTGTAGATAATATTAGAATTGCAAGACGAGGACTCTAGAGTGTACTAACCTTTAAGGGTTTCAGATTCTCTATCCTAAATTGTATTTTCAAGCTCATTTATTCGAGCAAGACTCTTCTCATTATCACAAAGGAAAATTTGAAGTGACTTAATATGGTTATCCAACTTCATCTTTAAGTTGTTATCTTCCTTTTCATCATCTAAGGTGAGATTGAGCAATTGGGAAGAGTGGTCCAAATGCTCCTTATCCTTTTTTATTAGATTTTTGTGAATCTTGGATATAACTTTTTTTAACTTGGTATTTTCATATACAAGTTGGTCATAAGATTCTTGAAGGGAAAACTTATAATTATCACCTGCATATTTTCAATATAAGGGTTAGAAGGGATAGTTCCTGAGTCAAAATCCATTAAAGTAGAGAAATTAGGAGTAGCAAACACTATCTTTTTTGGATTAGACATACCCATATAAAAAGAGCACCGATCATATTTCTTTTCCAAGAAGTCCCAAGCTTTTTTGGAAGTAGTAGACTTAGAGATCATAGATAAGTCTTTTACACTAAGAGAGCTTATGTGAAGATGTAACTCTTGATAGTTTAGATTGTTGAGAAAAAGCTCATCTTTGTTCAATGCATCAACAAGTTTGGGTTCAACAACACCAATCTCTATAATGTGCATAGGGTATGTCCAATCATTCTCAATTAAGGACCAAATATCATTATTTATAGATCTTAAGTATGAACAAATTTGAGATCACCAATAAAAATAACACATACCATTAAACTGAGGGGGTCCATCGACCATACCTCCTACATCATCCATCATAAGAGATTAATATAAATAAATACAAAGAAAGAGGAAATGATCAACATCGAAGTGGTTAAGCCCAAAAAGGATGTACCTAATACCAATTAAAAGATTTTGAGATCCAGAACACAACTAGGATAAGATGATAATGACTTCTAAAAAACTCTTACCTACAAATATTAGAATAACAGAAGATAACAACAATAGTAATGAACTCCACAATCAGTTTATTTACGTAGATAGAAAATATATTTAATGGCTATAGAAAAAGGAAGTAAATCATACTAAAAAGAAATATTCAATGGATAAAAAAAAAGGAAGTAAATTAATCATACTAAAAAGATAGAACTAATGTTATTATTCCAATTTAAATAATAAATTTCATCCTCAAATGGTTCCTATTTGGGAGGGTTAGAGTTATTGTCTCTTGTATTACATCCACTGTGAACAAGGGTCATATTCAGAGAATTAATCACCAGCATTAAAATAATATTGAGTATATGTCGGAAGTAGTCTTGGCATGTTGATGACTCCAAGATTCTCATAATGAACATTATCAAAGTTTGATGGTGAATGAAGATGATCATGAATTTGAGGTGGAAGGAGAGTTAGTATGTTGGTATTGTTGTATTTATCGTTATCATCATCATCAGCACCAATTTGATCCATTATACCCGACTCATCTTCACTTATTGGAGAATCATTATTGGTAATTTTTCCTTTTGAATCCTTTTGGATTCCTCCCTGTAGCCTTTGTCTTGTCGGAGCTCGCATCTTTCTATCACCCTTCTTATGTATCTTGCACAAAACCCAATCATCAAGCTGGGAAAAAACAAAAAAAGTCATATGTTACGTAGATATTTTGATTTTATAAGTAAAAATTGTTATTAAACATTAATTATTTAAAAAAATTATAAAGTCTATCAATTAGTTAGAAATTATATATTAAAAACGTTATTAAACATAATAATTAACGATGAATTAATATAAAGATAGGGTAAAAACATTACCCTCGTATCATTAACATCCCTTTTTTTCTTCTCAAGTTCGCGCAGTACATATTCATGCATAACCCATTCAGTCTTTACACCCTTGGGAGGTTTTCCTCTGTAGAATATTAATGTCTTTCTATATCCAATTACCTCCCCATTAAATTCAACTTTTATGTCAGCTCCAGTAGCCTTCCAGTATCCATCTCCAGCAGCTCGATTAGGTCGGTCACCATTTTTGTATTTTTTATCCCTTGGAGTGAAGAAATACCACTCATTCTCTGATAATGGATCGTACATTCCTGCAAATTAACACACACACACATATATATATATATATAGTGTTTTTCACCAATTAATCTTTTGGTCATAACGGGAAAAAAGATTTTTTTAAAACTGCTGCCACAATATTTCCAACCAAATAGTATAAAATTAAATTCAAGAATTATAAAAAACTACATCAAGAATTAGACCGATTATTTATAATCGCAACTACAAGAACAACATATGAAAAATGTCTCTGCAGATAATCGAAAGAAAGAAAGATGATAACTTCATAGAGTAAACAAAATTAAAGACAACAATAAATCATAAATTTTATATAAAGAAATAAATTGTTTGATCTACAGATGTATTGAGAAAATACCTGCAAGATACTCAGGATTGTGCTTGTACAAGTGAACATCTCTAATCTTGTTGGGTGGTAACTTTTCATTGGTGACCTTTGGCTGCAAGTAGTATTTAATAAGTTCTTCGTCGTAGGGTCGAAATCTATAGGCTGAAGGTATTAAAGAAAATATATTATCATCATCGTAGCAATCAGTTGGAGAAGACGAGCTTTCTTCATAGTTATTATTAGTGGAAGAAGAAGAAGAAGAAGCTGTACAGAATTCAATCTTCACATCACTTGAATCCCCAAGTTTAATCTCCTCCATGCTTTAGCGATCGGTAATTTGAAATAAGGCTGTACAGAATACCTATTAATAACCTAATAATCTCAAAATCTTATAAGATATACAATATCTTAAATATTATCGATAATATTTATTTGTTAGAGTTAGAGATATCTTATTATAAAGAAAACATGCGAAATTAAAAAAATAAGAAATTTTGAATTTTTTAACTACTAATATACCGATTATCTTTCATGAAAATTAATAAGAAATTATCTTTGTTTTTCCCGGAAAATTAATTAGTGAAATACATTATTATATATATTTTATCATGTGATGTAAAATCTTTAATAACTTAACAGTTGATTTTGTTAGTCACAGCGGTTAAAGATAAAATAAATTCAACAGAGTAGAATAATAACACCGGAAATTTAACGTGGTTCACTATTTAATTTGGGTTAAGTCCACATGACAAACTCCGAAAAATATTTCTTCCACTAATAAAATTAATGGGTACAAAGTAAGAAACAATACAACAAATTGAGATAAATCCAAAATAATGTCACACAAGTGTTTTCCAAACTCACTATTTTGTCACTCCTCTTTTAGAAAAATATCCTAATATTTTTCTAAGATATTCTCTCCCACTTTCTTACACATAACACTATTTTTCTTCAAAGAAAATTTTCCTTTGGCTTTGCTTTGCTTCACTTCTTGTTTGGTGTGTTGATATTCTCTAAGGCAAAGACATTGCCTATTTATAGGCAAAATTGCATATCAATGTTAGATGCACCTACCATTGTGGTTGTACCTACCATTTGTGGTTGTACCTACCATTTGTGGTTGCACCTACCATTTGTGGTTGCACCTACCATTTGTGGTTGCACCTACCATTGGTGGTTGCACCTACCATTTATGGTTGTACCTACCATCTATGGTTGCACCTAACATTTGTGTTTTCTTCCTCTTAAATGTAGGAGGGACTTACAAATCTCCCCCTCCCAACTACATAGAGGGCTTCACCAATCCAACAGCTAAACGACAGTATTCAAAATTTTGTCTTGGGAGAATTTTTGTTAACATGTCTGATCCATTTTCTTCTGTATGGATCTTCTCAAGTTGTAATAGCTTCTTCTCCATTACATCCCTAATCCAATGATATCTCACATCAATATGTTTTGATCTCAAATGAAAGGAGGTATTCTTTCTAAGATGGATAGCACTCTGACTATCATAAAATAACTGATAACTGTCTTGTTACAACCCAAGTTCTTTCAAGAACTTTTTCATCCATAGCAACTCTTTACATGCTTCCGTTGCTGCTATAAACTCTACTTCGGTAGTGGACAATGCAACATATTTTTGTAACTTTGATTGCCATGACCACGCCTCCTCGCAAATGTAATCGTAACCTAAAGTGGATTTTCTGGAATCCACATCACCACCATATCTCAGATCTCTGTATCCAACTAACACATGTTTATCATTTCCAAAACATAGGCATATTTTGGAAGAACCTCGAAGATACCTGAAAATCCATTTCACTGTAGCCCAATGTTCCTTTCTAGGATTTGAAAGGAATCTACTCACAATTCCAACTGCATGAGTGATATATGGCCGTGTACAAACCATGGCATACATTAGACTTCCAACTACTGAAGCATATGGAACCTCTTCCATCTCTTCCTTCTCTTTGTCTGTAGAAGGGCTCTGCTTAGAAGTTAGCTTAAAGTGATTGGCAAGAGGTCAACTAATCGCTTTAGCCTTATTCATATGAAATCTCTGAAGTACTTTCTCAATGTACTTCTCCTGTGACAACCATAATTTCTTGGTGCCTCTATCTCTAATAATAGTCATGCCAAGAATCCGTTTTGCTAGTCCTAAGTCTTTCATAGAAAAATACTTACTCAACTGCGTTTTCAAGTTGTTGATTCTGGAAATATTTCGGCCAACAATCAACATATCATCCACATAGAGAAAAAGAATAATAAAATCATCATTAGAGAATTTCTGCACAAAAACACAATGGTCTAAAGTAGTCTTTTTGTAGCCTTGCTCCCCCATAACAGACTCGAACTTCTTGTACCATTGTCTTGGTGCCTGTTTTAAGCCGTAAAGACTTTTCTTCAATTTGCAGACATAATCTTCTTTTCCCTTTTGATGAAAACCCTCTGGCTGCTCCATGTATATCTCTTCTTCCAAGTCACCATGTAAGAAGGCAGTTTTGACATCCATTTGCTCAACCTCCAAGTTAAGACATGATGCTAACCCTAGCACAGTACGAATGGATGTCATTTTCACAACTGGAGAGAAAATCTCATCAAAGTCAACACCTTTTCTTTGGCTGAATCCTTTGACAACTAGTCTGGCTTTGTATCGTAGACTGGAACTATGTCCTTCATGCTTCACCCTGAACACCCATTTATTTTTCAAGGCCTTCTTCCCTTTGGGTAGTTTCATCAGCTCAAAGTTTTTGTTCTCATGTAAGGACTTCATCTCATCTTGCATGGCTTCAATCCATTTTTGTTTGGATTCGTCATCCATGACCTCTTCATAATTCTCAAGTTCTCCCCCATCAGTGAAGTTACATACTCATATGGAGGATATGAGATAGAGGGTCGTCTCACTCTATCACTTCTTCTCAGTGGAACAGGAGAAGCCACAGGTGTTGGTACTGGATAATGAATATCATCATTTCTCTCATCTTCAGAACCAACTTCTATGGGGGCATCATCTTCATCAGGTGGATAAACCTGGTCTTCATCTCCAACTTGTCTTGGCACTGATGTTGGAGGAATTAATTCCAAATCTGATGAGTCACCATTGGAATTAGGAACATCTTTCTTCATTTTGATAATATCTTCAATGGTCTCATCTTCAACAAATATAGCATCACGGCTCCTGACAAGTCTCTTTGCAACTGGATCGTAAAATCTATAGCCAAATTGATCTTGACCATAGCCAATAAAAATACACTGTCTTGTTTTGGCATCAAGTTTGGATCTCTCATCCTTGGGGATATGAACAAATGCTTTGCAGCCAAACACTCGTAGATGATCATAGGAAACATCCTTTCCTGACCACACTTTATTTGGAACATCCATCTTGAGAGGAGTACAGGGTGAAAGATTCAACACATGTGCAACTGTGAGTATGGTTTCACCCTAAATTGTTTTAGGCAACTTTGCATGTGAGAGTATACATCTAACTCTCTCCATCAAAGTTCTATTCATCCTCTCAGCTAAGTCATTCAACTGCGGTGTCTTTGGAGGTGTCATCTGATGTCGAATACCATACTTTTTGTAATAAGCATGGAAAGGTCCTGTGTATTCTCCACCATTGTCTGTCCGGATGCACTTTAGCTTCTTTCCAGTCTGTCTCTCAACTGAGGTATGTAATTCTTTGAAGACATCTAGCATCTGATCCTTTGTCTTTAGAAGATATACCCACGTCTTCCTCGAATGATCATCAATGAAAGTCACAAAGTATTGAGCACCACTAAGTGACTTTGGCATTGATCCACACAAATCTGAATGAATCAGATCTAAAATATTATTCATTTTGGAAGGAGGGAAGCTCTTAAAAGCAACCCTATCTTGCTTTCCTACTAGACAATGAACACATTTCTCCAAATGTACTTCATCCATTCCAAGCAATATCTTCTTTTTGGCTAAACTTGTCAAACCTTTTTTCACCCATGTGACTGAGTCTCTTATGCCATAACTCAGCTCACTATCTTTCTCTATGGCATTTACTGTGTCAGTGGAGAGCTTTTCTTGCATTATATACAGAGTTGTATGCTTCTCACCTCCAGCCACTACTAAGGAGCCTTTTGTAAGTTTCCATTTTTCATAAATGAAGAAGCTACAATATCCTTCATTTGCAAGTTTGCGCACAAAGATCAAATTTAGGCACATATCTGGAATATGCCTGACATCCTTCAGAAATAGTCTGGTTCCGTTCTCTGTTTCCAAGCAAACGTCTCCTCTGCCTACTACCTTTGACAGGCCTTCATTTCCCATTATAATAACACCAAAACTTCTAGGTGTGTATGATGAGAAAAATTCTCTATGCGATGTAGCGTGAACTGTAGCACCACTATCAATCACCCAACTGGTCTCGTGTGATGCAAGATTGACAAAATCTTCATCATAAACGATATTGAACTCATCTATGGTATTTGTTTGCTCATCATCACTGCTGTCGTCCTTCTTCGTTACTTTGCCTTTGTTCATTTCTTGTTCCTTTTTGAACACCCGACAAAATTTCTTAATGTGGCCCTTCCTCTTACAGTGATGGCATTCAACATTGGAAAATTTGTTTGATTTGCCTCTGCTCTTACTTTTGGGTTTTTGTTCTTTGTACAATCTCCTTCCTCTAGACTCTATGATAAGAGCTTGTGCTTCTGAATCTCTTTCCTTGTTTTGTTTCTCATATGAGAACAAGGCTTCTACAACAACTTCAAACTCCATCTTGTCTTTTACATAAGTCATAGTTTTTGTGATATGATTATATGATGAGGGTAGTGATGCCAACAACATCACAACTTTCTCTTCAACGCCAAAACTCACATTAAATCTTGCTAAGTGAGAAAGCTTGCTGTTGAAATTGCTAACATGTTGCATCATGCTCACATTATCTTCCTTCCTCATCTGATATAGCTCCTTCCACAAATAAAATTTATTGGCAAGGTTCTTTGACATGTACACGTTTTCTAAAGTCTCCCATGTTTCTTTAACAGTCTTGCAATTTTTTTGATTCAATATTTTGCAAGACACTGTCTGAGAGATTTAGACGGATTGTACTAGCTACAATCTCATCTATTTCCTCCCATTGTTCCTCGGTGACGGTTTCTACCTTCTTTTCTTTTCCCAGCAACACCTTATGGATCTTCTGTTGAATGAGAATATCCTTCATCCTCATTTTCCATAAAGAGATTATTATTGCCATTAAATTTCTCAATATCTACTTTTTGGCTTGACATTTTTTTTTCACTGTGTTTCTTTTTTCTGTAAATCAATACACCCTGGACCTAATAAAATCTTTTCTGATGTGGAAGATCAGTCTATGCTGCAACCACATAGCATATTAAGAATTTTACTAGACCAACTCTGATACCAGTTGTTGGGTACAGCGGGTAAAGATAAAATGAATTCAATAGAGTAGAATAATAACACTGGAAATTTAACGTGGTTCACCATTTAATTTGGGCTAAGTCCACGGGACAAACTCCGAAAAATATTTCTTCAACTAATAAAATTAATGGGTACAAAGTGAGAGGCAATACAACAAATTGAGATAAACCCAAAATAGTGTCACACAAGTGTTTCCCAAACTCACTATTTTGTCAATCCCCTTTTAGAAAAATATTCTAATATTTTTCTAAGATATTCTCTCCCACTTTCTTACACACAACACTATTTTTCTTCAAAGGAAATTGTTCCTTTGGCTTTGCTTTGCTTCACTTCTTGTTTGGTGTGTTGATATTCTCTAAGGCAAAAACATTGCCTATTTATAGGCAAAATTGCATATCAATGTTAGATGCACCTACCATTTGTGGTTGTATCTAACATTTGTGGTTGCACCTACCATTAGTGATTGCACCTACTATTAGTGATTGCACCTACTATTTGTGGTTGTACCTACTATTTATGGTTGCACCTAACATTTGTATTTTCTTCCTCTTGAATGTAAATGTAGGAAGGACTTACAGATTTTGAGTCACTTATATGAGTAGTTTTAAAAGAAAATTTAACATATATCTAATTATAATTTTGTATTCAAATAAAGATTTTATCTCTATCATATCATCAATTTTAAGATTTATATTTTTTTTTGATAATCCTACAAATAGGACATTTTTCATTTACTTTATTTATAATTATTTAGTTTTATAATAATTATAAACACAACTCCTCTTAAACATCTTAACTTTTGGTAAACAATTTTACCAAACTCTTTTTTACTAAACTCGTTTTCACTTTTCTTATTTTATATATATATATATATATATATATATATATATAATATTATTACGATATATATCTAGTATACTGATTCCTATTCTAATTAATGTTTAAAACTACCTAATCTTATTAGAGTTTATTGAAGCAATCGCAAAGTTGAGAGTTTTTTTTTCTTTTTCTAAAGTTTAAGCAATACCAATTAAGTAAAAAAAACTCTAAGCAATTTTAAAAAGTGATTTAGTCTTCCTGTACAACTTTACACGATAAATATATCTTAGAAATTAAATTACATAACATAACCAACTTTTAATTGTTATTTTCGTTTTTAACCCTTATCACTTTTAAACACATATATAGAACTATTTTTTTTTTACATGTAATCAAAAGGAAAAAGATTGTTGGCAATGGACGAATAGCACCTATAAATTATGTCATGTATGGAAGAATAGTTTTAAATAGTGGAAAATTACTCACGAAAATGTTATTGTCTTTAAATAAGAATAGTTTTAAATCATGGATAATTACTTTTGAAAATTTGTTCAAATAAATTTAATTTTTAAACACATTCAATTTTAATTACATATTAAAAAATTGGAATAGAAGGGTGTAAAAAATTATCTTTAATTTCATAAATTAAAGTATAACAAATCCAGGTCAAAAGCCCTTTACCTTTTTCTTTTAAATTCTCTAGTATATGATGAGCAAATGTTTGATAAGTATTACAATATGCCATTTTTAATTACTTGATTTTAAAATTAAATGTTTAATTTCAAAATATATTTTTATAATCAATTTGTAGTTTTAATTTTCAAAATAAAATCAAAATTGGATATACTTCGTAGACTATCATAATAATATAGTACAACGCATTGAGAGAAGCCTACAAAATTATATAGTTAAATAGGCACTTTGTACCTACATGTTTCCCTAAATACATGTACATTAAATACCATGACGGAATGAAAGCTGTAAAGCATAATAAATTGAACACTAATACAAAAATACTTCAATTGGTTTCGTAAAGAATTCATGTGAGTTATAATTTTAAATGAATTATTTATAGTTATTTTTATGTTTTATTATCATATATTATATTTAATTTATCTGTAATTAAATTTTTATAAATATAATATAATAATAACTTTATTATAATTACGAAATATTAAATAGGTAAAATATTTCTATAAAATTAATTGATTTTATTTTTATTTAAGATTTTATATTAAAAATATTAGAGAGAAATATATTATTTTTCATTACAATCTTAAATCTAAAAATTAAATTTTAAGGTTTAATTATCCGATTTGATTTAGAGTAGTGTTTTTTTATTTGTTGATACAATCATCCGGTAGTTAGAATAAAGCTTTATTTCAAAATTTTTTATAAGAATTATTATTCAAAAATGTACCACATTTTTTTAATAATGGTTTTAAAACTTAAAAGTTAATATTCGGATAATTAAATTCTTAGGTTTAATTTAGACACATTGAATAAAGTCTAATTAACTCATTCTATCTAAAGTTGTGATTAGATAGTTTTCAATTTTCTTAAAATTAAAGTTAAAATTTAATACTTAATTGATTAATAAACCTCACCTAAAAATATTAGTTAATTAATATTAAACAAAATAATTTGGGCCCCGCGCTTAAGGACACTTTCATACCAAAACAAAAAAAATCAATAAATATCAATTTATATCTTTAATAACTTAAATAATACGAACAATCATAATTAACTTAATTATTATATCCTTAAATACTCCATTGTTATGAACGATAAAAATTTGCATTATTATTTATTGAAATAATATATATGTTTATTTTTTATGTTATTAGATTAGGAAACACAAATCAAAACATTATGATAGGATGTATATCAATATTGTTAACTCGATGTCGGTCTTGTCTCATCAGTCGCTTGGAAATTGTGTCTAGTTTCTTTTTGAAAAGGGTTGGATGTACCCGATGAAAAGCCTCATTGATAATTATGTTATCCCTAAAACTATGATCGAATAGACTAAGGAGGGAAGTAAAGAGTTTGAATGGAATGACAAATGATTTGATGCTATTATATGAGCTGTCACTCCTAATAAGTATTGAAAAATTCAAAACTACACTACTTTTAAGAAACCTTGGGATATCTTGGAAACAACACATGAGAGTACCTCTGTTGTAAAAAGATTAAGGATTTTAAAACATAATAAAGATTTTGAGCTCTATCAAATGGAGGTAGATGAAACGTTTAATAAGTTCTATGCACGTTTCTCAAATATCGTGAATTGCTCTTATAATCTATAAAGACCCATAAGTAAAAAAAAAATAGAAAAGATCATTTCCAATCTACCCAACCATTTTCAAGAAAATGTCATTGCCATTGAATCGATGTATAAGCCTTGAGAATTAAGTGTCATATAGTTGGCTGGTAACCTTTAGGTGTTTGAGTTTCACCATCTTCTACATAGGTATAGCTAGATCACTGTAGAAAAAAGGAAAGAACATTGCTCTCAAAACTATTAAAAGTAATAGTTGTAGTAGATATGTGAATAATTATGTGGTTAGTGATCAAAGTTCAAGCCTAAATGAAGAATAGATGATTTTGCTTACCAAAAAGTTTACAAAGTTCTTCAGAAGTAAAAAGAACTCACCTAGTGGTGTTAGAAGAGACAACTCGAGAAAAAAGGACTCGAGATTAGTGAAAAAGAATGATGACTCAGAAGATGAGTTAGACAAATAACATGAAAGAGCCATGTTAACAAAATTAAGTGTTTCGAGTGAGGAAAACCCAAACACATTGCTACAAATTGCGATAAAAGCCAAGGTTACTATTTGGAATAGTAGCTACAATGTTGATAAGGTGATACTAACTTTTGCCATTATGGTGTCAAGGTCAATTGAAGATCCTTCCACTACAACCTTACAAGGCTGTTAAGTTTTTGGAGATGATGCTGATGAATAAGATGAACTATTGGATACCTATAATGAGCTCATAAGAGAGCATATAAAATATAAAAAAGGATTAAAAGAAGGTTTTGGAAAGCCTTAAGGGAAAGGATCGAGATTTGAGCACACTAAAGACTGCTCTTAAGGAAAAGAAGGAAAATAAGTCCTCTATTAATAGTGATCAAAGTGATCTGTGTGAGATCATCTAAAAGAGATAGTTTGATCTTCAAGAAAATTTAATGCTAAGTAATCAAAATTGAAGACCTTGGAGACTTATATGAAGAATTCTGAGGCTTGTAAAATGCCTCCTAAGTCTGTTGTTTCTGATCCTTTTCTTGATTAGACTACCTAAGTTACTTACGTAAGAAAATATGTGATTATTCTTGAGAGTGATAAGGAGCATTTGGCATGTACTTTCTTTGAGAAGAAATCAAAACTCGAGGACTTTGTGCGAGAGTTAAAAATCTTACAACTTTATAGTGTTCCTCTAATCTTCCATTCTTGAAAAGAAAGATATGACTAGAACTTTAAGAAATAAGCCCTCTGTGTGTGAGAATGATCTATCTCACTCCTCTTTGGTTGTACAGAAGATGATAATTGGTTCTTAAAAGCTGAATAAGAATCTCAGTAGCACCATGTCTTTTGGTGATAAAAGATGAATTAGTTTTGAAAATGGATTGTCTTTATTTATAGCTGTTATTCCTAAGTTCATCAAGCCTATCATCCCATACCCTAAATTGAAATTTGTCACTATAGTCCATAAAGGTAAGTTGGTTGCAACATCTTAGCCAACCTCAACACCTCACTTGTTGCTAGCTCTTCCTATCATACTAGTGACGATTACTTGCCTCTGTCTACTAGTTTCTCTCATATTTGCCACCATTGTGGTGAATGTAGGCATTTGAGACCCAACGTTGGAAAATTGACTTTTCATCACCGTGTTAGAGTTAATGCCAATATTGTTTCTTCTTCTCCTCAACATGCTACTCTTCGGAGTTAGAAACACAAATTCTCTCACTTTTCTACATGTTGAGAATTGACTTCATTTGATTTAACTTGTAGTTATTTGTACGAATTATTAAATTTTGTGTATCTAGGAATCACAATTCATACTCCTTATTATGTCATACATACCACAGGGATTCTTAATCTCTTTTGGTGTATCTAATTTAATTAGATTAATTGTATAATTAATCCATAAATAATTTCGCGAAAAGGAAATTGTCAAAATACCTTTACTTGTCAAACAAGCTATATATGCCTAGCATGTGATCATTTTTAATTTCCATTAATTAATTACATTTAATCCAATTAAATATTACATTAATTAAGTAATTAAAATAAAAGTTTGGTTAATAAAATTACCATTTTAACTCTTATGGGTAATATGGCATTCATAAACCATAACTAATACAATAAAACATATTAGTTAAATAATTAATTTTACATTATATGATCATTGTTATAAAGGGAACTTAGAGACTTATAGAAATGTTAGTTTAAGTTTGAACTAGAATTGACATAATTAATCCCTTAATTTAATTGTAAATCTCATATTAATATATTATAAACTTAGATGGAAACTCTTGAAACATACAACTGTTATTTACTCATTTTTCTTATATATATTGATTAATATATTAATATAACCATTATATATATATATTGATACTCCATAGTTAGTCCATATATATATATATAAATGTTTGTGTATTATCTTACTAATTACTCCTTATTCTTGAATACTTATGATTTATATTGAATAACTATTAATAAACATACGATGACATTGTGTGTATTTAAACAAACACACAAATCACTAAATAATGGAATCACCTAGAATCTAATAAATAGACATATTAAATTACTCATTTTATAAGATAACCTTCTAGCCACTGATAATGATATCACACCAAGATACAAGGCGTATTAACCTACTTGTATGAGCATCGTCAAGTTAAATGACAAGTCATTATAAAAAGAGATTAGGTATAATACTTAGCATTAAAATAATCCCACAAATAACTATAGATTGATATATTGAAATTGTTATAGGTTAAATAGATATTTATAGCATTTCAAACACATGGTAAATCTAGTCCTTTACAATCTACTATTGTATAAAGTATCTTCAATTAGATGTCTTTACATCAACGACTTTGGATCAATGTTACTCTATTATATATATATATATATATATATATATATGAGCTATATTAGTGATGCAATTTGAAGATCATGTTAAGATTATTTTACTTAAACTCAATCTTATTGTATATATTCTTATATGATGTTTAAGTAGTCATGAATGATTATGAATTTTATATTTTTATTTAATAAAATAAATGATAAAATGAATGATTAAATAAATATTTTATATATTTTAATTTTAATAAAATAAATACAAATCACGTTGTATTTTTAGGCTCTAATCCTAACAATAAGGTTATTGGAAAAAAGGCTTGAAGAATCAATTGGTGTTCAACGTGCCTAGGTATTTACATTTTCACTTTGCTTGTTATATGAATAAATTTGAGTATTGGTTTGTTATATTCTTCTGCTGCAAATTATTAAAATTTTCGAAACCTACACTACTACAAATATTACATATGGCCTCGGTTTTTAACCGTGATTATAGGTCTATGGCCACGGTTATAAGAACCGAGGCCTAAGTGAGAGAGACTATAGGTAACGATCTATGGTCTCAGTTTTTTAACCGAGACCATATGATGTACCTATAGCCCTCGGTTATTAAAAAACCGAGGTTATATGGTGTACCTATGGCCTTGGTTATATGCTAGCAGAGGCCATATTGTATCTACGGCCCTGCTATATGCTAATCGAGGCTATAGTACACTCCTACGGCCTCTGCTCCAATAACCGAGGTCATAGGTACCCAATTCTCGGTTTTACAATAACCGTGGCCATAGGATATACATAAATTAAAAAAAATATAATTAATAATTACAATATTAAAAATCAATATAAATTACAATAAAATTATTAAAAACAATATTAAAAATTATATTATATTAAAATTAAAAGTATAATTACATTCGAGAGTTTATTATACATTGAAACATAACAAAAACTTACTATTACAAACTGACTTTTTATTATTAATTACAAGCATAAAAATATGCTTCAAAAACGATTATAATGATAATTATTACTTTTTAGCTAATTGAAAAATCTCTCAAATCTTTCTTGACTCCATCTTCTGTAAATGTATATTCGATTGCATCTTTTTTCAATTGAAATATTTATCTCCTACCTGAATCAACACCGGTAACATTAAGCAAGAATAATAATCAAATGAATTGTAATTATAGAAACACATTAAACGTCCTCAAGGTTACCAATCCAGTCTGGTAATCTAGTCAAGTAAATAAGACCAAAGATAATACGCATCAAAGATAGCACTAACACTACGTGGAATTGCTTAACAAGTAACAATATTTTGTCGGAAGATCACATTCGACAAAGAAACAACAAAGAAGAAGCAACTACCTCTTTTAAAGCCCTAACAAGAAAGGAACCATCGATTGGATGGATATAAGCATTAATATATAACAAGTTGCTATCAAAAGTCTGCATGATAATTTGCATAGTTGAACTAAAAAGTCATTAGCATCTTCCCTGAAAAAACAAGTTAGGTGTTATTCCAACCCAGATCAGCCAACAACAATTGATATACTGTAAGTTTCACTTTGTAAAGTAGAGTTTCATTTGCATACAAGATTACAAGAACTAAAACACAAAAATACAGGAAATACAGAGAATAATACTTTGAATTAGGACACAATTAACCAAACTTAACCCCAGCTGCTTGGAAACAACTTAACATACCCTTGTAATTAATAAACTATAGGGCTTGGGATTATTGTTCTATTAAGAGGAATTACTAATCTGTTTATTTACCCGTTTTCTTGCTACATGAGACTAGTTCACACAGTCAACAGAAAACAATAAGATCCTACCATATAGTCGCATCTAAAATTTCACCTATGTTTTCAGGCCTCTTTTTAAATATTAACCAATAACGTACTAATGCAAGACGATAATAATACATTAATGAGAAAGAATAAAACAATATTCAAGATATGAACCATCCTTACCCAAGTTAGAAGAGTCAATCCTGAAATGAAGTACCTACAAAGTAGCATATTTCCACACAGAGAAGAGCTCGTCAGTAGTATGTAAAAAGAAAATATGCAACTAAAAGACGTCCATGACACAGTAAAGCATTAAAAAGTCAATTTAGCATTGAGGTAAACTTGTGATCCAAGTATCCACTTTGCACAAGCATATAACCAAACATAATGAAAAGATAAAACTACTACTAATATAAGCAGATATATAGACCATACAAATATAATAATAAATACCTCACGATAAAGAATAATTTAAAATAAACATGGATGAAACAATAAGAAAATATTGGATGAGTAAAATAAATATATATTGTTGTGTTCGGGATCAACAACATGGAACGCGAGCATAATTAGAAAGCGAACCAAGATATATAACGCTAAGCATAATTAGAAGCAAAGACCCCAAAGATATAAAACTTCTCCCATATGTTGCAAGATCTTCCTCAATTCTGTGACACGACCGAAAATATTATCTTCCAAGAGTCAACCCATCAAATAAATATTTCCAAAATGATAAGAATAATAAATTAACAGCATCAAGAAAATTTTTTTATTATTAGGTTGATATGTAATATCATAAAATATAAAAATGATATTTTATCTCATCACAAACAAAAATATAAACAAGCAGACTAGTATCCAGGCCATCTCCTTGCGTAAACTATATGATGTTATAAAAGCGAAATACCGAAGACAGACATGTAAACTGAAAAATAAATATCAATACAAACAGAGTGATCAGAAATATACAAGAGAAGAAACCCAATTTATTTCATAATAATTAATATTAAACAAGGAAATACACAAGCACACACGTTTATTATATTAATATTAATATGGTTGTCATTACTGCAATTGCTAATGCTTATGATAATAGAGTGTTATTCTACACATAGGTTTATTGTTGTGTTATTTAGTAGTTAACAAGAAAAGTATTAAATTAATTACTATATAGAATCAGACAACATCACATACACTGATTATTTATTATCAAAATCAAGAAGGGCCGAACCAAATTAAAGCAAAAAAATTTATTTGATAACACAATTTGTTCAACAATTCTGCTTGTCAGGACCAAATTAAAGAAGAGAATATGAACAGAAACAAGTCAGAAAAGAGGAGAAGAGAGGTTATATTTACCTGAAGCTGAATCGCCAACAACGACGGTCGGGCGTTGAGTTGCACAAGAGGAGAATACGAATGTAAACAAGTCGGTAGAGAAAGAAGTTAAAGAGAGGTTAGAGAAGTTCGTCGACAATATCTTGAGACACGACGCGGTGCGGCGTGGCGCGGCGTGTGTTGCTCGGAGAGAAATCAATTAACGCGAGGTGGATCTGAGACGCCGATTTAGAAAAATGATTATGGAAAATTAGGGCTCGCGTTATTGACTGGGAAGATCTGAGATGCCGATTTAGAAAAATGATTATGGAAGATTAGGGCTCGCGTTATTGACTGGGAAGATCTGAGATGCCGATTTAGAAAAATGATTATGGAAGATTAGGGCTCGCGTTATTGACTGGGAAGATCTGAGACGCCGATTTAGAAAAATGATTATGGAAGATTAGGGCTCGCGTTATTGATCGGGAAGGTAATATATTAACTAATATTATATATATATATATATATATATATATATATATATATATATATATATTATAACTTAACGCAGCTGGCAATATTATATATACATATATATATTAATTAATGCGAGTAATTAATAATATATATATATATATTGGTAATTAATATTATATATATATATATTTTTTAATTCGGTAATTAATATTATATATATATATATATATATTACTTAATTAGTGTAATATTAAAATTAGAAAAAAAAAGTAAAAAAAAAGATAGGAAAAAACAAAGAGAGTAAAAAAATAAAGAGCGCAAAATATTTTGATGTAAAAATTTAATATATATATGTACGATAAAAGAAAAAAAAAGATTAATAATAGAGAAAAATAAAAAAATTATAAAATATTTTTTGTATTTTTTTAAATGAATTACATAGTATTTTAATATTGAAAACTCTATGTTATTTTAAATTTAATCATAGTTATTTAATAATTTTGTTATATAAATGTTTTTATATATATTTAAATATAGTTTTTGTAAATTATACCTTCATATTGATAAAACCGAGGCTATATGTATACACTATAACCTCGGTGTTTACCAAACCGTGGCCAAAACCCTATGACCTCGGTTTTTAAAATAACCGAGGCTAAAATTCCGAGACCAAAAGCATACATTGTAGTAGTGCTATTGCCTCTTTGTTTATGTTTTTACAAACCAAAATCAACATAAATCAACACTGGTACATTTTGAACTAGTGTTTTTTAATTAATTAAAATTTAAAGGGATATTTTTATCCAATCATATTAACTTTTTAGAAATGAAAACATGAGAATTGTGAAAAAAAGAATATGACAGAAAAGCGAGAATATTTAATTCGGCGTAAAGCAGCTTGTAGAAAAATCCTAAAAATAAGTGAATGAGAAAGAAAGCAAAGGAAATAGCTTAAAAGAATAAATAAATGTAATTTTTAAAAACATTAGTAAATAAACGTTAAAATGTGGAAGGATAAAAATACTTCTTTAAAATAGGTTATTGCTCTTGTAAAGATTTAAATAGTAAATTTTAATTTCTTTACTATGTAGAATTAGAATTGCATTACACAATCTTTAATGATTAATTGTTTGTGAAAAATAAAAATTATTTTACATTTTAAATTTAATCAATATTTAGTTATTAAAAATATTTGATAATTGAAAAAAATATATCTACTTAATACCAAAGTTCCATTTGGAATGATTTTATAATTTTTATTAAATCATTTTGATTCTATTTAGGTATGGTTTTAGTTCAACACTCAAATAACTCATGATATGGACACTTATAGCTGTGATGGTTCCAAATAATTAGTGTTACTTAATATATCATTATTTATGTTACTAGTTTGCAAGACACAAAACAAAATGGTTTATATAACAAAGTCTCGTACTATTAACTACATTTTTTTAAATATATATATTTGTTGGTTGCACATATATTATCAAAACACAAAACATCCGATGCTATAATATCTTATCAATGAATTCATTTAACTCTTGTTATATAGATATGAATAATATATCAAAATTATATATCTTTGGTCAATCTAAATCTGATATGATTTGAACGGATTTGAAGATTTTCAATCGAATTAAGTTCTTTCAATCGAAATTCGATCTGATGATGTAATTAATTCAAACAAATCTGAATTTGATTAGGTTTGATTTTTTTGAATCGGATAAGATTAAATGGATATTGAAATTTATTTATGAATTATTTTTACGTATAAAATACGACATATATAATATTTAAATTTTAAATTTGTATATTTATAATAAAATTTATTATTTATAGTCACAACTAAAAAATGAAAAGAATAAGTGTGTCTATTCAATTATTAAATTATTATAAATATTTATATTTATTTTAAAGTTAAAATAATAATATAATGTAATTATGATATGCATAATATTTAAATATAATATATTATAAAATCAAATATATATTTATTTATAATTTAACAATAATTCGATCTGAATAAAATAAAATAGATTATAAAATTTATTTATTCAAATATGAATGAATTATATAATTTTTAATTCAAATCTAATCTAATTATAAAAATTTGTTAATATAATTCAATTCGATCCACATCCTACAAATCAAATCACATCTATTAATTTAGATAGATTCATTAAATTATTTATCCAATCATAATCTTATCATTTAACAAAAAAAAAGTTTATTTATCATAAATTATAATATTATCACAATCGATAAAATATTTAATTATAAGTAAAAAAAAATAAGTTATACTATTTTAGCCCATAAATATTTTCCATGACTATACAAAAACTTGTGTCACAAAAAGATGACATAAACCAGAGGTTGGATAGGAAAACCTAATATAAAAAATTAGATTATTCCAAACAATCCAATTATTTGATAGATGATTTGTTTGGTCTGCTTCGTTAAAAGTCTAAATTATTAAAATCGAAATGACGCAGACCAAACCAAATTGAACCGGAACAATTTTTAGGAGTCTAATTATTCGGTTTGATACCTGTAAAGAATCCGGCCCAATATAAAGTTTGGACAGAAACGACCGTGTCCACCTGTACATAAACCAAACATCGTCTTTTCTCCTCCCTCTCTCATCTAGCTTTCTCCATTCTTTTTCTTTCTCTCACCATTAGATCCTTCTCGTTATCCATCCATTTTCCCGAGAAAACAGAAAGAAATTAAATTTCCGGGAAAATGTCGCAGCACGGCGACACAGTGCCTCTCCACCCATCGTCTCAATCGGACATTGACGAGATTGAAAACCTAATCAACGCTAGCGTTCAATCTGGTCCATCCACTGTTCTCCCAGCTAGACCACCAAGCCCTCCAAGAGCTTCGATTCCAATCTCCACCTCACCATTCATGCAATCCAATCCCCCATCACTATCACAAGCTTCTCAGAAATCATCATCCAACAGCAATCAGAAACCTTCTTCAATTCCCATCCCTCCTCCGCTATCATCAACTACCAATGGCACATCGGGCATTGCGTCGGCTGGGTTTGGTCCTGCTTCGAATACCCTAACCGAGCCAGTTTGGGACACAATCAAGAGGGATCTGTCAAGGATTGTGAGTAATTTGAAGTTGGTCGTGTTCCCTAATCCTTATCGTGAAGATCCTGGAAAGGCTTTGAGGGATTGGGATTTATGGGGACCTTTCTTCTTCATTGTGTTTCTGGGTCTCACGCTTTCTTGGTCAGCTTCGGTTAAGAAGGTAAGTGCATGGTTTTTATTGTATTTTTGCTCGTGGTTTATAGTCATATACTTCAATTAGAAATTTTATTCTTGGATCAATAGAAAAACAAAAAAATGTTTCGATTTTACGATCGTCTGTATACGAATCATTGTAGGTTTGCCTTAGTTTGAGTTTTATATATTAAATGACTAAAGCTGAAAATAAGGTGGTTTAAATATGAATATATTTTCATTCCAAAATAAAAATAAAAATATGAATATTTTTGGTGCTACAAATGAGGTAGCATAGATTGCATATTTGTCATAGTACTACACCACATTCATATAGTCAGTATTGATGTTTACTTTCAGGAATGGCAAAAGCACTCCCAACCATTTATTTGAGTTGCACATGTTCTATAAAGTAAATTTAAAATCTGTAAAGGTATACGACTTTAAAGAGTCATTACTCATTTGTATGGATTACGTTAGTTTTTGTTGGACTTCTGTTATCTTGTGATAATTGCTATTCTAGATTTGGACTTTTGCAAAAAGATTAATGAAGGAACCTTGCTAATAGCACGGGTCAATTAAATGCACGGGCTATCACAGCAAATATAACTTGATTGATTTTTTTTAAGAAAAAAGAAATGCAATACTTGGGCCAGAACTGCTGGGTTTCATACACGGCCGTGCTATAATGCTTTTTTCTTGATGAAATGTTCTACAAGATATTTCTTGGGTACTGATGTGTGGTATCTTAGTTTCGCATGTCATGTGTTATACCAACATATGACTAAAGTTTCTATTTACATTAGTGTAATTTCATATTTGCTAGTCTTTTGTGAATGTTAGGGTTATTGGGCCATGCATCAAAGAGTGTAGTTGTTATTTTAATTTGTCATGAGCTTGTACAATTATACATCGGAATGCATATGGGAAAGGGAAAGATGATTGATTACATGGCTGCAATTGCAATTATTGTAAGGGTTTATCATGTAGTTTCTTGGAAATGTAATGTTCAACCTAGTTCTTCTTATTCTCTGGTTGTGTTTAAACCAAGTTGGCATGTAATTTGTACTTCATTAACAAAATCTTGATAAGTTGATTGTTGGTAGATTAGAAAAAGACTTGTCAATGGAAAATGACAAGCCTTTTTCTTCTTTTCTATGTACACTTCCTTCCCAACATCCCTTTTTGTGCAACTCCTTGTATTGGTGATTGTTTTTTATTATTACCTGTCAGGTTGAAGTACTCTACCTCAAGAAACCATTTGACCTGCCAAATCTTCTTGACAGCTTTAGTAAAGTATTTGCTTTCAGAATGTAAAAAATCATGACTTGAGTTGAATCATATATAGAATGTTGTTTTCGTACAAAGTATAGCATAGAAAGTAGTGTACTAGTGTTATGCTAGAATCTCATGTGTATGTATTCATTTTGGTTTCTTTATTAGTCTTTGAACACTTCTTCTGATCATGATATGTATTTCTGAAATATTTTGGCACTCGCTGTGCTACCAAGGGGAGGTGACTCATCCACTCTTGCACACAGTGAAAAGGTAAATAACACAACTAATAATACATGCAATAAATAAAACGGGGAAAAATAGCTAGTTTGAATTACTACTGCAGAAAAGAAAGATCAACAATCAAAATATACCATGACAATAACAAGCATAGCAAACATGATATATTTAGTTTAGGGGTAAAGAAACATACAATTCATAAACAAGAATGCGATAACACCAACTCTCATACGTGGATGAGTGGTCAGTCTCTCGCAATGTGATCTTATGTGCCCATGCTTGTCACAATGGTGACTAGTATGTGGAATGTGTGTAGGAAAGGGCAACAGAACTGGCGTGGTGAGTGGAGGTAGCAGAAGGTGCAGTGTTCACCTTATTAGAAGAGCCCTATTGGGGCGCGGCCTAAGACTTACCTTTTGGAGTGGCATCCATAGTCTTCATCTTTAGGTTAGTTGCCACGAATTTGATGAACTTGGGAGCAGAACTAGTCATCAAAGGTAATAGAACAATCTTCAACAAAACCCAACCTCGACTGTCATCAAGCATCTTGGTGCAATTCAAAATTTTATCTAACTTTTGAGTTCCCAACATTAATTTCTTAATTGTTTGTTTGGAGTCTTCCAACTCCTCTTCAAGCTTGTCTTACTAAGCTTCTAATGCTTTTAGGAGGTCATCATTTTCTCTAATAGGTGCCTTAAAGAATCTGGTAGGACATCGCAGATTCTTAACATTCTTTTAGAGAGTTTCCAACTCCCTATCCTTTTTGGGAAAAGCATGTGCTAAATACTTTTTGTTACTTTACAATAACCTGTTTGAAAAGAGTGATTTGATTCACTTGATTCTTTGATAAATCAAGGCTAACAGCCTTATGATTTTCTTGATTCGACTCGAGGCTTTTTAAGCTCTCCTCTAGAAACTTCATTTTGGAGTGGTTGGATTCGCATTCAACCACTGTAACGCTTATGCATAATCTGACCCTTTTTTGAGAGATCTTCTTGGTCATGGTTGAGAGAGGATTTCCTTTTCTCAAGGTCGGCTTTTAAGGGACCTCATCTTCTTATCCTTTTTATTAAGGCTCTCCATGCCTTCTTTTGAACTTTGTTTGATTTATTTTGCTCTCATAGGAGCTTGTTGTAGGTTTCGAGAAGCTCATCTTGATCTTCATCACTTTTATCTATTAATCTGGCAGTGGCAGATTTTGAGGAGGTATTAGTATGATCCTTTGTAGATTTCATTGCCATAAACGTAATGAAATTGTTGTCTTCCTTTTCTAAGCTACTATTCTAAATAGTAACTTCTGCCTTCATGGCTCTCTTATCAGAGCAGTTTTATTTGTTGAAGCATTGGGTGGCAATTTGTTTGGGCTTTCCACACTCGAAACACTTGATCTGATTAATATGCTCCCTACTTTGATGTGTCATTGTCCTAATCAGACTCTGCATTCTTCCTGCCAGCTCTCGAGTATCTTCTACTCGAGCTTTCTCTTCTAGGCTCACCAAAATAGTTCTTACTTTGAAAGAATTTTGCAAACGTTTTGCCAATGAACACAACCTCTTCCTCATCAGGGTTTAAACTATCATCACCAGTTACTAATGTAACCTTTTCCTTACTGCTTTTACTCTTGGTGGACTTAAGAGCCAAGCTCTTTCCTTTATCAATAATAGGCTTCCTTTTCTTGGGTAGAAAATGGTGAATCTCAAACGCTTGAAGATCATCTGGCAGTTATTGTATCTTAAGGTTTTCCACGTTGAAAGTTTCAATTGCAGTGACCTCGTCCCTGAACTGAGTTGAGAGACTAGAAATGACTTTCTCCACTTTCTTTTCTTCATCAATAGGATGACCCAGATTGTACGAGGTGCTTATGTTAGAAATCTGGTGTAGAAGCCTTCAAAAGTCCTACAAGCTTTGATGCATTAGTAGTCGTTTGCATTCACTGCTCTAGTAATGGCGTACAACCCTATATTGTTCCAATAAGACTCCTTTCTTTTTTTTCTTAGTCCATTTGATCATCGGTTTGGGAACAACTGTGCCATTAGAAAACATATTAGTAGGACATGCTCAGCTATTTTCTACTTAAAAACAAACACGATCTCCTTGTTACTACAAGAAGGTGTGCATTTGCGACTTCTTATAGGCATGGTTCAACCCATTGAAAAGTTAAGGTTTGCTAACGTTTCCTCTTTTTTTGTTATCCATCCTGGTGATTGTGAGTGTGTGTAGCTAGTAAAAAAAGAATCCACACCAGAGTAGCTGAACCCAAAAAGGTGTACTGGCTTTGATACTAACCGAAAAATTTTGGTACTTAGTGCACAACTAAGGGGAAGTGATATAGACACTTCAAGATTCACCCATTCTTGCATGTAGCTAAAAAGGTAAATAACACAAGTAATAAAACAACCAATAAACAAGACAAGGAAAAACAGCTAGTTTAAATTACTACAGCTGAAAAGAAAGATCTACAATCAGAATATAACATGACAACAATAAGCATGGAAAATATGATATATTTAGTACATGAGTAAAGAAACAATCCATAAACAAGAAAGCGATAAAGACAAAAAAGGCTTTCCAATCACAATTAGATTCTCCTATATGTGAACATATTTAGATAAAACTCTTATTGTATTAACAGTGCATGCGATCATACAAACATAACAATATAACGTGATAAACTCACATGTGATTCATACTCATGTGGTAACATTCACAAGTTGCTTAAGGCAATCAATCAATAGTAATCAATTTACTAAAAATAAATCAACAGTTCACAATCTTACACCTATATCAGTTAGAGCACCATGCTCCACTGCACCTAAGTTGCTTCTACTATTGTTTCCATAGCAACTGCAATCCAAGTGAATCCGGCTCTCATCCCTACCACCACGAAATGTACAATTACCTACGACTCAATATAGTGATACAACCTAGGGTAAAGCCGAATCTCATGCACATGTACCTAATGCAAATCATGTCTTGGTGTTTAATTTCATTTTAATTAAACCAATCCGAAAACTAGTTTTTTATAAATCATTCAATGTATCAACAATACGGAACCACACAATGTATTGCTGATACAAAATAGGAAACCATTTACTCTAAAATCAGAGTTTGCAAACCAGAAGAGTTTTCTCACGTTTTCTAATGGATCAAAATAATACAAATAAGGGGTATTTATAGAAAGATTTTTAGCATTTACGACCCTTGCCAACCACCTTAGTGAGCTATTGTCGAACACCTCTACAAAGATAATAGCTACAATGGCAAGGATAGTGGTCCCAATTTCTTGTTGACCACTGATTACTTGGTAGGTTATACAACGAACTATTAAAAGTTGGCATTTTTATTTGAATTTTTTTTAAGTTTTTCAAAAATTTTCACACACACAAAAATGAATATAATATAAACACGCCAACTACATGCTTCCAATCCATTAAGTGATATGTGTATCATGCGAACTTATAAAGTATAAATTCTATTTTAGTGTGAGTAATATTGAACTGATAGTGATTAATCTTACATAAAGGATAACAATACATTAAATAGAACAATATAGATTTCGTGTTTTGCACAAGAATGTTAACATGAAAACAACATGACTTACATCTTCGTGCAAAACATTGCTTTGATCTTTACATGGTGTTGTATAAAAAATTCCATTCTTGAATGGGTAAATGTTTATTTAGTTATTAATGTTACGTGGAAATTTTTAATTTATTATTTTTAATATTTTTTGTTTTAAATGACTACTTGTATTATTGATATATCTTTCAATCAATTATTCCGATAAAAGATTTGTTAATTTGATCAGAAAATTTAAGTTATGTACACAATGAATGAAGGTATAATTATATATTATCTTATCCACGCATGCCTATATAACTTAAAGTATGCCTATATAACTTAAAGTATTGATTAGTTAACTTAAATATTTTGATCAAATTGGCTAATTTATGGCCGAATTAATTGATTGAAATACATTTCAATTATAAAAGTAGTAAATTGAAATTTTTTACATAGCCAAATGAACGATTGCCCATCTGGAATTTCATCATTTTTACTTCCTATCTTTTTATGCTCAGGTGACCACGTCCTTTGATATTTGTTTTGAATGTCTATGGTTTTTTTTTACACAAGATCCTTATGGAATTTTAAATATAGTTGGGTAAAAACTCAGTGTAGGATCTGCTTATATTGAAATTCACTATGTATGTTAATTCTTCCATATTTCACAATTTGTCTAGTGCAATGTTCACGGAATTTTTTCAACGTAGTTTTTCTCCTTTTCGGAAATCGCCAAAATGGGCTTTAGAATACCCAATATTTACAAATGTGTCTGAGTTAAAGTTAAAAATGATATAGGCTTAGCTCTAAAACATGTCCCAGTGGTTGGTAGAAAAATAGGAAGTAAAACAAGTTACATACTTGTGTAATATTTCCCACATAGATGTTTATGGAATACTTACATGAGTATGTAACACATTTTTAACACTCAAGTTAATGAGAGAAGAAAATATTGGGGACAAATTAAAAAAGATTGTGAACAGTGCTGAAGATATATTGCAAAATTGAGCAAACTCAACCTACATTAGGTGTATCAGCCAAACTCGTTTACATATAATGAAAATTTCCTGCTTATGTTTGAGACCTGTGTCAACTATCATGGAAATTAATGTTATATTCAAAGCTTTATTTGTCTATGCTTTGAATTTTATATGTTTTGTCGTTTATATCAGTAGCATTTTATGTTAATTGGAAAGTTTCGAGCCATGTTAAGATTGTCTATATCAGTACTAGTTTGCTTTAAATGCTGCACTAGTGAATTCTTAGTTTCCAAAATTGCATCCTGTGCATTAAGATCTAGGTTGTGTGACTATCTGTCGTCACAATTGTAGGAAAGAGTGCAGTGGGTTTCAGATTTTGTGTCCACCCAAAAACAAGAAGGTAAAAAGGAGAAAGGAAACAAAAGATAATGAAAGTATCAGTTTAGTATCCATTGCCAATATAAAGGTAATTACTCTTGAAGGATTCGGACTGGGTCTGCTTCATCAATAATCATGACTCATGAGAGGCAGTAGTGGAGATTTACTGCTGATTTGTTGACAATGCTGCTTTATTCGAAGACTCAAAAGTAATGTATTTATAAGAAATAAATAACTAGTGTTTATGTAACTTATCATTTATGTTTAAGTGTTTTATGGCTTCCGGTAGTTTTTTATTTAATCCATTAGTTGACTGCTCCTTGCTCTGCTAAGTTTATTTCTAGTTTTCACTTAAATTCACTATTTCGTGAACAAAGTTTATCGATTATACTATTTCATGAACAAAGTTTATCGATTATACTTCAATCTACTTGCTAATGAGGGTCCCTTTTGCTCTTCTTCTAGTCTGAGGTCTTTGCTGTTGCATTTGCTCTACTTGCTGCTGGTGCCGTAATCTTGACATTGAATGTACTGCTATTGGTAAGAACATCTCTTTCTCTCTCACACACAAACGTGACTCACTGGATAGACATTTGAGTTCATGAGAAACATTGACTTATTGGCTGGATACATGTCTCATTGATCTTAAAGCATTTGGAAAAGAATAGTCATGTACTTAAAATCTTGTGAGAGTAACGTTTTGCAGGATGTAACTCCCTGCTGTTATACTGAGAGGCTTTGGGAATGTTATGATTACTGCATTTATGCTGAGTCTAACGTTGTTCTTATTATATATTTCAGGGAGGACACATTATTTTCTTTCAGAGTCTGAGTCTTCTGGGTTATTGCTTGTTTCCTCTGGATGTGGGAGCAGTAATTTGTATGTTGAAGGACAACGTGATCATGAAAGTGGTGGTGGTGTGCGTGACATTGGCTTGGAGTTCTTGGGCTGCATATCCTTTTATGAGTTCAGCTGTTAATCCCAGAAGAAAAGCGCTTGCACTTTACCCTGTTTTTCTCATGTATGTATCCGTTGGGTTTCTCATCATTGCTATTGATTAGCTAGACAATACTTCTAATTACAAGGTTCCTGAAAAAGAAAAAGAAAATGTATAACTCACATTGTGTGATATAGAAAGTGTCCAGTTAGTTTTTGTCTCGCGTTAGTGTTTTTTTGAATTTTTACTTGTTTTTTGACCCTACTTTGGTAGTGTTGCTTGATTCGAATTCACATGGAACTATCTTTTTATTTATTTTTTTATTTATTTATTTTTTGTACAGAAAAGAAAAAGTATGATAGACAACCTATATTTCTGGGTCTTCCATCTAGAATAGGGTAATATTTAGAAAGATCTAGTCATTTTAATTATATTTTAATTATTTGTATTCATAGCATAAATACAAAAGGTGTTAATTTTGGCTGTTGTTACAGTTGTCAAAAATGACAATCACAGCTTTTGTAAGGTTGCAGGATAAAAATTAGCGACTTTAATGGTTGTCTCGTGAACAGTACCTTCTTTATTGTATATGTATAGGGTTATTAAGATACACGTGTATAACTAATAAGAAAGTAAAAGGTACCGCTTGACCCACATGACTATATGGGATTGGGTCAAATGGCATACCGACCTGTGATGTAGGAATTGAGCTAATGTCTAAATAATGTCTTCTACACTTTTAGTTAAGTGAAGTAAAAGTGTCTTGCATCTTAGCTCGTTGATTACCCAATTACCCACGAACTATGTCTCTATCCGGTACAGGATAATTCGATTTGATCAAGTCATGGGAATAATTCATAAATAATGATAATGAATTTGCAGATCATCGATGTTCGGTGGTATGTGCAACTCTTTGCCTTCCCAAATGTGTTATTATGAACTCATTTTTTTGGGCAGAGTAGTTATGATGATTAACTTTTTTTAAAAAATGGGGAGAGTTTTACCACCCTATATATAGGGCTCCTAAAGTTTACTTTTCTCCTGTTTTACCATAGAATTTTAGGGCTCTCATCTGTTTATACTTATTTTCCCTTGTTGCCTTTGTTCTTGGTAATTTTGTTAGCTCATAGGCTTTTGATTTCCTTTCTCTTCAACATCTCTAACAAACTTTCTTCGGTTTATTAATTTCAGGTCAGTTCTCCTCTCCTTTTAACTTCTTTTCATTCGACTTCCATCCTTTTCCTTTCTGCATGTATCTTAATCTTGACTTTCTGCCTTATTTTCTATTAATTTGTAGTGCAGTGTCTCTGCATGTATCTTATTCTTGACTTCCTGCCTTATTTTCTTTTAATTTGTTGTGCAATGTCTCTTAAGGAGAAGTGGGACGCCGAGCAACTATGTCAGAGAGAAACTAAATCTATTCATAAAATTTAAAATGTCAAACCCCATTAAAAATGATATTTAAATGATTCATTTTTAATCTCTTAGAAAAAAATAAATTAATTTAATTAACCAAATTAATTATCGATCATATCCATATGTATTAATTGATTTATTTAATTAACAAAGAATATCTAATCCACCAAAGGTGATATTCATATAAAAAAGAGAGAATCAATAAATATCAATTGATATATTTAATAACTTAAATAATATGATCAAGTATAATTAATTTAATTATTATATTTTTAAATACTTCATATCAAGTATAATTATTATATGATCAAGTATAATGATAAAAATTTGCATAATTGTTTATTGAATCCATATCTATGTTTATTTTTTACGTTATTAGATTAAAAAACACATAAAATCCAAACTATCGTGATATAATGTTTAGGATTTAATTTCATTTTTAAAAATTTGAATAATAAATTAAAAACCATATATATTGTTTCCTTCGATCGACTTTGGGAGTATACTTATCATTTTCTAAGTAATGATTTGTACACTTACGAGAGTTTTATAATATAAAACCAAAGTATTTACATAAACGACATTGCTAGTCTTGTTCATCAGACATCCACGTGGCTTTCCTGATTAGCTCTCTTACTTACGTGGCATCCACATGGTAGTTTTTGATTGGTCATGCGTTAAAAATTCAAAAAAAAAATCCATAAAAATTTCACAAAAATCCCCAAAAATTTTAAAAATTATATTTTCACTAGAAAGTTCATATTTTATTATTTTTAACCCAAAAAATACTATTTATTGAATAAAATGAACAAATATTAAGGAGAAAAGTGCACTGATGACTCTATTTTTATAAAGTTATCACACCTCCCCTGCCACGCGTTGCACTCCGATTTTGTCAGTGAATTCCATGTGCCACGTGGCACGATGTGATTAAATGGCACTGTTAGTTTTGCTTGTTTTGATCTCAACCCTTGATCTGACAATCAAGATTGCACCTGAGCTATATTTAATCTCCTAATTACCCCATAAACCCTAAGGGGTCGTCATTAGCATAATTTTAGTTAGTTTTTGGAGCTAAAAGAAAGAAAAATATAGAAAAGTTCAAGAGGAGATACAATTTTGATGGAGATTCAATAGAAGATTAATACTACAATTCAAGAGATTGATTGTATTTTTTCTTCTACTATTTTCTTTATTAACTTTTATGTATTTCTTTATGAAAAATATGAGATTTATGAATACAATTATGTGTAGTTAATTTATCTAGGTATCTTATGAACCCAATTTTCACCACGTGATGATCTAAAATTTTACCCCAATTATAATTATAATTTAATTATATAATTTAATTTGATTTTTATGCTATTAATTGTTTCGCTAACAATTTATCTATAGAGACAATTAAATAGATTTAAGAGAATTATTTAATTGCTTGTCTTGATTAAATAACATGCATAGTTTCTAGGCACATATGTATGATTCTTATGTATATGATCCATAATTGATAAACTTAATTAGTATTATGTAATTTAATTGACATGAGAGTGTGATTAAATTAATTACTATATGGTGTGTAATTTACTTGAAAGAGAAATATATGTCAGGTTAGATTCAATTAATCATGAAATTATTTGATAATTATATCGAGAGGATTTTAGCGATTCACATGTTTAGAAAATTGAGAGATTAAATATTTCTAGATATTTTCTCATATATCTTTTTTAGTTACTAAATCTGATTTAGTTAATTATTGCTATTTACTTTTAGCTATTTTAATCTTGCTTCCTTAAAATATAAAAACAAAAAAAAAACTGATTTAATTTTTTTTAGTTTAAAAAAATTAGTTTTTAATAAAATAATCTCTGTAGGAACGATTTTTTCTTATTATTATATTACTTGTTGCGATATGTATACTTACATATTTATTGCACTTACTTCATGTGTGGCAATTAGTCTTTATTGGCATTCTCGTGTGCAAAACATAGTCTGTTTATTTTACTTAGTGTATTTATTTTCCTCTATGTAAGGTTGGTTACTAACGATTAGTAATACACACACATAGAGTTAGGTACACTTTGTATGTGAGCATATTTAGACACACCACGGGGTTGGTTTTTCGTAATATGCATGCTAGGTTAAGTATTGTGTTTTTGTTTCATTGCGTTAATAGGTATTTGTGAAAAATTGTTTGGTAATTTTTTTTAAAAAATAACATTTTGGTGGCTCGACGACCCCTTTGCCTACCCCTTAATGATCTTGGTCGGTGAGTTCTTTAACAGCTAGTTACCTCTTTGTGGTGTGTTGTTCCTTTTGCTATAGAGGTCGACGAGAGGGTCTATGAGGCACTTCAAAATGTTGAAGATCTTTTATAAATACTTCATTTTCCCTTTTTATTTTTTAATAAAGAAATTTGAACTCATTTATGATTTTGTTTCATAAATCATTTTGAGTATATATCAGTGTTTGTATTACGTATTTATGAGAGTAAACTAATTTTCTTAAGTTATGAGTAGTTAAGACTATTTTACTAGTTGGTTGTGAGCAAAATTGTATTCTTATGTTAGACTTAGTCTTATGTGTGTATTCCTAAGATAATGTTTGATAGTTGTAGTGGTTGTGGTGGTTCCCATATTATTTTACATGTTATTGATCGTTGTTTAATAGTCATACTACTATATGCGATGTTGCCTATAAAGGATAGTTGGATGTGTTTGGAGTATCAATAGATAGTTATAGTAGAGTGGCCTTGACTAATAAGGGTATTTGTGTTTATAATTTTATGAAGTTGTATCTGCTTATTGTTTTTAGTGAATTATTTGATGCTGATTGATTGTTTTACCACATAGGTAGATGTTCTATGTGTGTTTATCTAGTTATATCTTTTGTTATGCATAATCAATTATCATGTTAGTATAATCTGAGTTTCTATTGTGTATGTTTGTTACCAACATACTAGATTTAAACTTTGATTAGATAGCTTATTTGAATTATGTTGTTGTATGCTTTCTTTCCTTTACTTATAGCATGTTTATAGCTTTTTGATTATTGCATCTGTTGCATTAAATTAATCTGCATGCTCTTTGTTTAATTTTCATTACTTTTGCTTGCAAGTTTGGTGTAAGTCTTTAAAAAGTTAGTATTTCCCTACCCTAGTAGTGTACCAAGTGTCGAACTCATTCAATTGACTCTTGATATGTTCAATTCTATATTAAAATGCCAAAACCATACATGTTATCAATTAAGTGTTCAACTAGTTTGTCGCATTAATATGTTTATAACTAGTCTAAGATATGACTATACAATCACTAATATTCTTATTTGAAGTGATACATTTTGACTATTGTCATAAGATGGTTGAATGCCCATGTTAAATGTTATTAACACTTTTAATATTGCCTAGATTAGGTATAACCCTTTTAGATCTTAATGTAATGAGTGATTTAAATCTAATAGGCACAACTCTTGGTTGTTCAAGATATAGGTTAATTAACGATCATATCATTAATCAATTACACAGTAAAAAAATATGAAAAGTCTTAACCGAACCTAGGTTTCTAATGCTAAAGTTAAGAATTCAATGATGATTTTAAATTATGAAAGCGATTTAGAACTTAAGAAACTAATTTTCATTCATGACATATTTAATTAAATTACATGCTAGTGGCGAAGATAGTCTAATAATCACATATTTCTCAATATTCTTGTACATCTTATTTTATTATTTTATGTTATTTTCTTCAAAAACACTTCTAGGAAACCTTTTTCTTAATTTTAATTAATTTAATAAAAAATTATTAATTTATATTAGACATTGTTATCAATCTTTATAGATACGACAATCATTGTTTTTAAATTACTTATCATTTATGAATGACCACATATACTTATATACGCTCAAACATATTAGTTTATCATTTTTTAAGTAGTACAATATTATTTTATTAATAAAATATATTTAATGGGAAAAAATTATCATTTTGAATGTTTTTCCTCCTTTATACCATTCCCTTATTTTCTAGTTCAATTTTAGCGCAATGTTTTCTGCTATGGGGAGAATAAAGAGGATTAAAAAACTTTGAAAAAAGGAGAGAATATAGTTGAAAAATACTAGTATATTTTGCTTCATGTTAAAAAAAAAGTTTTCCAAACAAAACTAGAAAATGAAGGAATGGTATATTAGTGAAAATTTTAAAATATAATTTTAACCTCATTAAATATAATTTATTATTCTATCAGAAATTTTTATTAATAAAATAATATTACATTGTTTTAAAACATAAATAATTTATCCTAATTTTTAATGAGAGAGTGGCTTATGTGTGCTTTTATAAAATAAAAGTAGCTAAAGTGTCCAAGTGAAACAAACAAACTCACTTATGGGGTACTTAATAGTATTAAGTTATGAGTAGTAGTTAAACTTAATTATTTTTCAATATGAAAATATTTTCATATATAGAATTTTCTGTTGCCTTATTTGTTATTCACTTTGTCCCTTAGGAAAGTTGCATTCATACAAAAATCATTTTTAACAACTTTCATGTTTATTACCCTTTTACAACGTATTGTATTATTTATTGTTGCTTATAAAATGATACCATTTAAAAGGCATCATCAAATGATCCTTGACATTATGAGATTAATGACCAATCAATTCAAGGAAGCACTAAACGGTCATATTCAAGAGTTGATTCAATATTAAAAGGTTCCACAAAAAGTGCACAGCTCTTGCTAAGGGCAATGCCAAGAAATAATAATGCAAATTCTAGGAAGTAGATTTATGCCGAGACATAAGTTAAAGTACACCATAGCATCCAGCTCTTGGGTGGATTTGGAATCCTAGGAAATTATGTCTCACCACGGCATGAGTTATTTTTCGTTGTGGCATGGGGCTCTTGGGATGCATTGGTTTTCCAATGTTTTAGACCACGCCTTGGCATGGTTTATTGTGCATCAAGGCACAAACATTTAATTTTTTTCTCACATTTGACTTGTTCAAAACCCGACTCTCTCTTTTACTTTATTTATTGGTTTTCACAATATTTTTAGTCCTTTGTAAACTTTATCAGTCAATTACAGTCAATTACTATAAATAATTCATATTTTAATACATATTTGATTGATACAAAAGTTGAAAGCTTTTAGCCTCTTTTGTTCCTTTACAAACCGACATATTAAGAGATTTGCAAACCTTGTGGCATCTTATCATCATTGAATATTTGGTGAGTAATATTCATAGAGTCAAGGTGAATGTTATAATCTTAGTATTAAGTTTTTGGGATCAATTTCAATTTATCATTGGGTCTATGACATTAACTTTTAAAGTTCTCAAATTAATTCATGTTTTTGGGTTTCAAGGATCGAGTTCATAAGTTTGAACAACATTTGATATCAAAATCGAGGTTCTAACTATAAAAACCTATCTTTATTTTATTTCTTTCTTTAGTTCTTCATGTTCTTGATTTTTTCTGAAACTTTTGTGTTAGTTTTAGTCCTTTAATTTTTGGTCGTTTTTTGATTTTTTTTCTTGATTGTTGAATAGACATATATTTAAAAAAATATCTAAAATATTTTAAAAAGAAGAAGAATAGATATATAGAAATAAAAAGAATGATGATCTGGTATAAAAAAGGATCTATTATTTAAAAAAATCAATTTTTTGTTCTAAGATTTTATTTTATTTTTTATTTATTTCCTTATTTCCTACCCAAATTTTAGTGTAATTAAAACTTTTATTTTCTGCTAAATTTTATTTTAGTTTTATCATTTGATATTTAAAATGCAAGACAATTTGCAACACTTTGAGATAATAAAAGTAGAGTAGAGTGACAAAGAATTGGTTAGACAGATATGAAGCCAACTTACAAAAAAGGCTTCCAAAAAGAATCTCTATACTAATAAATGTCTTGCTTGATGAACTAATGATTTCAAGCAAAGCGATTGAATTACTTGTAAAAAGTGAGAATGAGGGAAAGAAAGAGACGAAGTGAAAACAAAAGGTGAAAAAGAAAAAGAAGTTATGGTAAAAGAGGAAATAATTGAGAGAAAAAGTGAAGGAAAAGAGATGAGTGAAAAAAAGAGTACAAAAGAAAATTTGAAAATAGATAGAGAACTAAAAGAAGAAGAAGATTGAGGATGACTTACAAAAAAGAGTGTAAAGAAAGAGAGTCTTGACAAGTGAGGAAAGAAAAGAGGCATGTTATTGTATTAACAAAAACTTTTCTTTGCCTAAAGTTTAACAGATTTATTGTATTAGAGTTGAGCAACAACTTATTTAATATTTGGACCATTTATTTGATCTAAGTCAGCCAAGAGGTTAGTGGATCATGAGTTTGAATCAAGATTCCCTACACCAACTATTTACAATATTATAACGAAGATTCGAAGATGAATCTTTTTAAAGAAATAAGAAATCATACGATCCAAGAGACATTATCAAATGATCCATGACATTACGAGATTAATGATTAAGCAACTCAAGGAAGCACTAAACATGTCAATTCAAGGCCAAAGGATGCCACAAAAAAAGCACAACTCGTGTCAAGGAAGATGCCAAGAAATAAGTGTTAATTCAAGAAAGTGAATCCACGTTGTGACATAAGTTTTGGGTGGATTTGAAATCATAGAAAATTATATCGCACTCTGGCATGAGTTGTTATTCGTCATTGTATAAGGCTTTTAGGACATATTTGTTTTCTAATTTTTTAGACTGCATCATGGTATGATTTATTGTGCGATGTGACATGATTTATTATACGCTACATCGATATGCACACTTAATTTCATTTTTACTCACATTTGACTTGTTTATAATATCATTTTTACTTTATTTACTTAGGGTTTTCACATTATTTTTAGTCTTTTATAAGTTGTACTTGTCAGCTACAAAAAAGAATTCAAATTATAATAGACATTTAATTTATATTAAAGTTGAAAGTTTTTGTCCTTTTTTGTTCCTTTACAAAATGACTTATCAAAGGATTTACAAATCTTGTATCGTCTTATCATCATTGAATCTTTAGTAAGTAATATCCATAAAATCAAGATTGAATCTTTAGTGAGTAATATCTATAAAATCAATGAGTACTTTAATCTAAGTATTAACTTTATCTGATTGATTTTAATTTAGTGTTAGGTCTTTTGCTTATCTATTAGAGTTTTCAAATCAAGTCGTCTTTGTGGGTTTTAAAGATTGAATTTATTGTTGGTATTATAAAATTTTCTCATATACGAGCTTATGTGTTTTTTCTTATTTTTTAATTGATCACTTATTTTATAAAAACTAATGCTTACTTTAAAATTAAGTGAATGTAGTTCATATGTAAATTTTTATAATTGATATATAAATTATATAAAACATTCTTGAAATTTTAATACAATATATACATGTGCATTTAATATATATAAAAAATGATAAATAAGTTAAAAAAATAATATTATCAAATTATAATATAAAATATTTAAAATTATAAATGTTAATAAAAATATAAATTATTAAAAATATTTAAATGTAACTAAAAATTAGATTTTATATATTCAAAAATGGTTAATATTTAATAAAAATAATATACATATACTGTATCACAACCTTTATGTCACTCTCGTATTTCTCGTGATTTACATTAATTTCTATACCCACCTAACAAAACAAAATTACTCTCAATAATTCACAATGCATGAGTGAGAGGGCAGTATCATCATCATCCGACTCCATGGTCTGCTAGTGTACACAGTCTTAACTTCTAAGTTAACTCATAATTATTATTAATCATAATCACCTCATAAAATAATCTTTATCAAAAAAGCTTTAATTTATTCTGACTATTTTACCGTTTAATGCAAGTGTGAGACTTATCATGAGGTCATGGGCATTTAAGTAAAGCCATGGAATACAAAGAGACATAAACATAAAATATAGGATAAGGATAAATAAAAAATACATTAAATACGTAAAAAAAAATATAAAAGTTAATTAAGGTAGAATAATATAGGTCTATTAATTATAAAAAATATATTAATAAGATAAAAATTTAAATTTATTATATTTATATCATGTGAAAAAGAAGGTTTATTTTTAATAGAGATAAAATGATCATTTTAATTCTAAAATATAAATTTTTAAAAATTTAAAAATTATATTAAATGAAGATAAAATTGAAACTATATGTTTCAATAAAAGTTTCTAATTTTCGGAGAAAAAAAAGAAAGAAGAATAACAAAGCTAAAATTTAAGATTTTTTTTTAAGAATTAAAATGATCATTTTTTTTTATTAAAAGTGTATACATTTTTTAACATGATATAATATGATAATTTTTAAAATTTTAAATCTTTTGATATATTTATTTAATAATTAATGTAATTATAATATTATAATATCCTAATATCCTAATAGATATTTAATTTTTGTATAATTTTGATATAATTAGTGTGCTTCTAACAGCATATGTACGAAAATATAAATATAAATGTAGTTGTATATAATACCCATCACGTGTCAAAATATTTCACATCAAACTTGAGTTTGAGGCAATGTAAACGACGCCGTAACAGCAACACTATCATGATCTTTGCAGCTCAATGCTCTAAGCAGCTTCCATGATCCCTTGTCGGAGCTACGATCAACCTGAATCTTCCCTTCAGCATCAACCGGCGGAAAGAGCCTCGATGGGTTTTTACGTACCTGCCGGTTCTTAATGTCGTCGAGGTCCATTTCCGCCGGAAACTTCACCATCCCAAATAACATAAGATAAGACCACCGTGGCTTGATTGATTTCTTAGCAGACACGTCGGATTTTCCACCCACGCTCTTGACAGATGAGTTTCGATCCATCTCCGGCCACGGTAATATCATTGATTTTGATGCCTGGCGAAGCTTTTTATAATCCAAAGATTTGCAGTTCCTCATAATTGTCCTGTTTTTTGTACTACTTGAACGAGTTACAGAGTAGCTTTCTAGCTCGGACAATGACTCGGATCGTCGACGAAAAGGTATCTGTTTCTTTTCATTAATGAAAATACTCTTCTGGGTTTGATCTGTAGATGAAGAAGAAGAATTTACTGACAAATTGGGGATGAGTTTTCCACAAAATATAATGTCTTCGGCAGAACACATGTTGTACTCTGTTTTAAAGTCACGATTGAAGAACTCGAAGAATTGATCTGGTGTCTCAGATGATGATTGAGGAATTTGAGTTGGGATCTCTTTATTTTGATGATCCGTATCTTGTAGTGACAATTCAGAAAGAGAAAGTGCTTCCTCTGCTTCTTCTAAATCTTGATCATGATCAGGTTGATCAATATTTTTGGTATTGTTATCATCTTCCATATTTGTTTAATAAGTATTCAGAATATGAAAGAAACGAACAAAAAGAACTGGAAGGGAAAGGTAGAAAACAATAGCTTTAAGAACTCCAAGAATGTAGAAACCAAAGAGGAATATTTATATATAGTGATTTAAAAAGAAGTATGACAAAGAGGGAATGTGAATAGGGACAAGTGTCATTTAGAAGGGTGGCTTAATTTAATTTAGACATTTAAAGAAACAAAATAATTGGAGATCGTTTGGGTTTTTTTGGTTTCTTGTTTTTCTCTTAATTATTTTGTTTGCGGTGATATTATAGACTCAAAGTATCTGGTTACTTGTCATGCCTTCTAGAATAAAGGGTACAAAGTAATGGAAGACGACATCATAGGAAAGGCTTCTATACAAGGAAAAGTATCCCTGCCTAGACAAGGAATAGTAATCTGGTTACATGTGATTGATTTTATTTGTAAGATTGAATAAATAGGTTATTAATTTAAGAATTAAAAATGAACTAATTGATTGAGTTTCAAAAATAAGCACATATAAAAAAGAGATAAAGAAAAAAAAGTAGAGATCTTAATCCTCTAGACAAACAAGATATAGAGATGTGTAAAAAATTATAAAAATAAAAATAAAACAACAATAATATTAAATAAGGTTTAATTTAATAAATTTTAATATTGGAAAAATTTAATGTTAGTAAATAAATTTAAATGATATTTAATGTAAAATTATGGGATTAACTCTTTTTTATTTGATTATAGTCACACTCTACTTATATAATTATTCTTTTTACACTAGTTTGTCATCAATATAGGGAAGAAGTTACTCTATTTTGATTGATTGTTTAGAAAAAATTGTTTACATAGATTTCACTATTCTCATATTTTTAGTAGAGTAACGGTGTAGTTGATTGTATAACCTTTAGAGCAATTAATATCTCTACATTAACATAGGGGTAGAATGCCCTATTATTTGATAATGTTTTTGTTTTTTTATATATTAATAGGATGCCTAATTGTAGGTTTTTTTAGAAAATGATTTGTACTACCCTTTTTATTATTTTAATAATATTCACATTTGATATACTAGATAAAGAAGGGTGCTAAGTAAGTGCCAATCTAGTTGGGATGTTATGATCCATCTCTAATGTTTATCAATTGTAATATTTCATTAATAGGAAAAATGATAATCAACAAGTAAGAGTTTAAATAGGATGATGAGTTACCTAAAAGTTGTTTGTTGAGATATGTTTAACAAAAAAATATTCATAATTTTCTTAAATATATTTCACAACAATTTTATTTATCAGTGTGTAAAAAAAAATGATATGAATTCTAAAAGGATTATAACACAAGCATTTGAATGTGTAGAAGTAGTCACAATTTTCTTAAATATATTTCATAATAATTTTATTTATCAATATGTAAAAAGATGGATATGAATTCTAAAAGGATTATAACACAAGCATTTGGATATGGTGTAGTAGTAAAACCACCACCAACAATAATAATAATGATGTGAATAATAATAATAATAATAATAATAATAATAATAATAATAATAATAAGGAGAAGGATTAGGAAAAGAAGTAAAAAGAGAAAGTTGACCCATGTGTTTGAGACGTGTCTAAATAAGATTCCTTAAGGTAAGTGGAGCAGAGCAATTCAAAATGGGTCTTTATCTACATTTAATTGGTGGTTACCACCTAGATATCATTGTGAGAAGGCTTTAAATTTGGCTTTTCAACCTTTATCACTAGAACTACTAGAAATAGAGGCAAAAAGTCTTTAGTTTTTAGAAATGTAATCTTTACTTTATCCCCTGATTTTTAGTTGTTTGACAAGCGAATTCAATTAGCTTTGCCTTTACTATTTTTAGCAAGAAAAGCTTTTAGAGATTGAAAGAATTCAATAATTTAAAAGTGTTGAAAAGCCTCAAGTGGAGTTTTATCCCACTAATGAGCAAATGATTATCCTGTAAGGCAAGGAAATGATTCATGAAATGTAATCACATCATCCCATTTTATTATCCATAGGATTTTATATAAAGATATGAAAAACATTAATGCATGATCTATGTCAATAACATGATTGCAATTACTTTCTTTAAATTGATAAAATGTCTTTAAGACATTTTTGAGAAAATATCCCATATTGATCCAAAAAAATGAAAACCAATTTCTAAACCAGTTTGGAAAGTCATGAAAAACATAATAATCTTCAATTTTAAGCTAAATATACCATGTGTGCCTTCTTTGAATGATAAAAGAAGGTTTTTTCCTAGGCTTGAATATAGTTAAAATAATCGTAAGTGGTAGATTGCATCCTACAATCTTTAAATCTTTCTCTTGCAAAGAGATTAGCATTAATGTCAAGTTTTTTCACAACTTTTTTTATTTTTAGAGTTGAGAAAGAAATTTCTCTTCCGCTTCTCATATTATAAGTGATCTCAATGGATTGTATTTCTTTTAAAATTAGTTCATAAAATTCCCTTATTTTAGGAACTATATAAAGATGTGGATTATTAGTAAGATGCAACGAAGCTATCTGATAGGACAACTTATTAACATCCTCATTTTCTATTGAAAAAATATGTTAGCTTGATATTTCTTTAAATTCATGCCTTTTAAGGAGTTTTAAAGGATATCTTTTGACATTACTACTTGACTGGGAGTGTGATGCATTCTTTTTGTAGTTTCCTTTGTTGGTTTGGATTTCTTTATGACCCTATAGATATTCTTTGGTTATGAAACTTGGTAAATAATTATTATCTCTTTTAATGAATTCAATATCAAATTCAAATATCGAAAGGATATCTTACCATCTAACAAATATCTGTTTAGAAGCTAGATTTTTGACATCATTTTCAAGACGTGTTTAGCAAACCTACAATAAATTCTTAGTAAGAATTATTGGTTTAGTAGATTGTCTTGGAAATTGAAAATAGAAAGAATTATTACTAGTATTTCCTTTTTTAAAGTATAATAGTTTATTGTGTTGGTTTCCATACTTAAAAAGTGAAACGAACTAATGTCTCTTTTATAGACAATTTTTGCTTCAATATCCCTCTATATCCTATCTCAAAGGCATCATTTTGTACTATTTTAACTTTATCTTTTTGATAGTTGTAGTGCAAACTGGATTCCATTCTAAAGGATTCTTCTTTAATTTATCATATAGAGACTTGGTATCCTATCGAAGATTTTTATAAAATTTTGCAAAATAATTAAGGCTACTTAGAAATCTCTATAGTTGCCTTTTGTTTTTTATTTCATCTAGAAATTTCTCAACAAAGACTATTGATCTATCAATTGGGGTAATAAACCCTTAACAATATTATGGCCTAAAAATCTAATTTTTGTTTGGAATAATTTCATAATTTTAGTAGAAACTATGAGACCTACTTCTTTAATGATCTTAAGAAACATGTTTAAATGCTTCTAGTGTTTATCGATTGATTTAGAGAAAATCAACACATCATCAACATATACGATTAAGAATTCAGAATAAGGATTACATACTTCATTCATATTTTTTTGAAATGAAATTAAAAGGGGCAGTTTTAAGCCCAAAAGGCATTAAAATTCATTCATAGTGCCTGAAAGGTATAGTAAAAATAGTTTTATAACTTTCCTTTCTAGTTATCTAAATTTATCAATATCCACTCTTAAGACCAAATTTTGAAAAGACTATCACCTTGTAAAGATGATTTAATAAATCTTTTTTATCAAGAAAAAGGTATCTATTTTATCTTAAAACCTTGTTTAGGGGTTTATAATTGATTATTAATATTGGCATGCCTCTAGTTTAACGACATTTTCCACGTAAAGGATGTCCAAGACCAAGGATAGGTGCTTTTACTTTTTAATTTCTTTTTCAAAAGATTCCCTATCTCTGTTTTGCAAAATTTCAAATGTCTCTCATTCATTTGGATTGGTCTAGCCTTTATGGATATATGAGACTTTTTAAAGTCTAGTTCATATGATAATTTTACCATTTTTTTCCGTTGCTAGAGAACACTTGGCAATTTAACACAGATTTTGCTCTCAAACTTTTCTTTTAGAGATTTGATTTTTTCTTGCACAGTGATACATAGAATTTTATCTTTTATCATTTTATCCCCTACTTTTTCTTTTAATGGATAATTTTTTTTCCTTTTCATCTACCTTACTTCCAAGATTATTAATCTCATGCCATCGAGGTTTTGATATTTATAACATGACCTTTAAGATCAGAGGTTATTCCTTCTTCCATAGCTTTAAATAGATATAACATATTTAAAAATAGAGTTTTCAAAAGAACTATTCTAAATAACTCTTTATTTAATAAGAAAGTAGTTTCTAGACAATTTCTATTACTACAAACTGCTAAATTTGAGAGTTTCTAATTTTTTGGCACTCTTTCTTTCTCCACAGTATTTAATATTTGTGTAGTTTTAGAAAAATAACTTATTGATACTATTTCTTTACTGATACAGTTTAAGTCAACATTAGAGTCAATAAGTGCCTCTACTATAAAGAAATATTTCTTATTGGTGATAATAGTAACTTTCAAATATCACTTATGATTAATTACTTTGTCAAGAGTGTTGACAAATTCTATATTGGGAATTTGTTCATTTTGATTTTCCTGTAAGGTTGTTCCTTCGATGATTTTTCCCTTTTGAGGTTGTGGTATTTATTCAAGAAAATTGTCAAAATCTTCTTCCCTGCTGTCTATTTCATTTTCAAAGAAGACTAGAGTTTGGATGCTTTGTTAGAGTTCTAATATTTGAACTCTAATTTTTAGATCTTTAAGATCTCTTTTTCTTTTGATTGATTTCTTCTTTCAGATTACCAATCGTTGGTTCCTTTTTAATTGATGTATTTTTTTTTATCATTTTTAAGATTTCATTGAACGACTATTATTGTTCATGATTTTTTAGTTTTAATTGTAAAGCCTTCTTATCTTTTTTGTCATAAGTAATAGGTACTCTTTCTTTGGCTAACTCAATATATCTGTTTAAGGCTTTTGTTTTTTCTTAATAATTTTATCTATAAGATTTAAAATAATATCTTTTTTTGTTAAACATTTAAATCCAATCATTCATTTTTCCGATGACTTTAGAATAATCGATTTCGTAACTATTTTCTTCACAATTCTCTCTCTTCTTTAGAGGAAGTGGATGTTGACTCATAATGATAGTTTTAAGTTTCTTAGACTCATATGTTTAGAAGAATATGAAATAATTACGTTTTAAGCTTATCGTATATTTCTAGCTCATTGATTTTTGCTGGGTTTGACAGTTAGTGCTATAATGCCCATTTTTTCCATATTTATAACAAGTTGGAGTTTTCTTTTTGTTAGTAAGAGGCAACATCTTTTTCTTTGTATGCTGAGACCATTTTCTTTTGGATAATATGGTGGTCTTTTTTAAACCATTTGTTTATGTTTCTCTTCTTATGAGAAGAATATTTTAAGATATCAATGTAACCAAACTGTTCACAGAAGTCTTCTGAAGCTCTTTCATTTTGAGCTCTTTCTTTGTGTAACTGGTGTTTAAGCTTTAAATCATTGCATAATACTAGTCCTTCAAATCATTGCATAATACTAGTCCTTGAACAACTACTTCAGCTGCTAATTCACCATATGTATACATGTCATATGGGACAATTTCTCCCTATTTTAAATAAAGATGAGCTTATATTTTACTGCAAATAATGTTCCTAGTCCAAAAATGAATTTTTCCTTTCAAAAATCTCCATTATAGTCTTCTCTACTTAAGACTTTTGAAAGGAAAACATCCTTATACCACTTGAAATGTGATAATGTTGGACATCTTAAATTAATTAGTTGTTCATGTTTTAATCCAACTATAGCCCTATGTTACCAACAAAATGTAATAAAATGGTATATACCAGTGCATTAACTGCATCCTCTGTTTGAAAGATATCACCATTTTCATTTGTCTCTTGTTTGATGGCACTTATAATAGCATTCTTTTCAGAAGAGCCTAGATAATTATCCCACGAGCTTTGTAGCTGGCTAACAAACCATGCGACTATTGCTATAGCAGATGTCCTATCAGATGTATGACAGATTTTAGTTGGATAAGCAAATAACATCGTATTTTTGATTACTTAAATAATTTGATATTCAGATAGGTCATCAATATTCCACTCATGATTAGCATTTTCCATGTAGTGGACACTCATAGGTATAATCTACTCAAATTGTAAATAGATTGGAGATTGCCTAGGATAATAAGCTTTAGACTGATACATTGCAATTAGTTTAACTAGCATATTTATTTCTGGTTGATCATTATCTTCAGAATTTTTAAATACTTTAAGTATGCTTTCAATCTCTTGATCAGAGAGATGGGTTAAATCATATTCTTCTATCATTTTAATGGATAAATGTTTATCTAAAGATTCTAACTTTGATAGTCTAGAGAGAAGTTCTTTTAAGAACTTTGGATTTTCTTCATCCTTTTTTACCTTAAAAGCAAATAAATCAGGCAAAGGCCTGAGAAAAGCAGTCTATACAGTTGAATTCTTTGGAATCACTTTTGATGATGATGATGGCTTAGAAGCGGTTGTTGTTATTGCTGGGACATGAATAGAATTTTCCATACGAGATAATTGGCTACCAACCATCTGTAAGAACAAATTGTTATAGTTAGCCTGTTCTAAAACTTGTTTTACTGACCCATCGATTGCTATGGCTTCAAGTTTTGATGATCCCTATTTATATGGTATTGCCATAGCTTTGTTTGTAAGGCTGATGGTGGCTTCTAGAGGGTGAATTGCATTCACATTTTCTACTGAAGGTAAGGAGTATGTTTTGTGAACCTTTTCAATGTTACGGACTTTAGGAAGTGGGATTTGCTTTTGAGATGAATATTTTTGTATAAATTCAAAAACAATTATATCACTTCTCGTAACTGATGAGTACTCAAAAAGCACTAAAATAACCATGATTTTATGCACATTAATTGATTAAATATATATATATTTATATGTTTTATCATATATTTATATAAATTTGTCTTTTTCGGAATCACGGGTATTTTTATTGTTTTTCAGGTATTTTGGCTTAAAAACGCAATTTAAAGACTCAAAGAAGAATACTTGAAGCAATACATCACAAATAAATTAATAAATAAGTGGAAAAACGTCAACAAACATGGAAAAATTGGACAAAATGGGTCGAAAAGGTCAAAAATGTCAAAAGACGGAAAATCGCGTGCCGCGACAGCCAGCCGGCCACTCATTCACTCTCCATTCACGCGCCGCGGCCATGCTGGCATCACGCGCCGAAGTCAACGGCCGCAGCCGGCCCCGCGCGCCCAACGCGTTTTTGACCCATTTTTCACGTGCAGGACGCATGACGCCGACGTCATTGATGACCTCAAACATGTCCACTACACGTTTTTATTTTTTTATATTTTTTTAAACATTTTTTTACTCATTTTTTCTCTCCCTCCTCACCTATAAATACCCTCTTCCATTCACTTCAAAGCACACCTCAAAACCACACTTCTCTCTTCTTTCTTTCTCTCATTTCTTAGTTTTTGAGTTTTTCTTAGTTTCTTTCTTAGTTTCTAAGCTTTTCTTAGTTTTTCTCTTAGTTTTTAGTTCAATTCTCTTAGGTTTAGAGTTCTTCTCTTTTTGAGAGGAACTTGTAATGTTTTTGTAATAATTTAGATTTTTGATTCAATAAATGGAAGTGCAAATTCCGCTTGGAGGTTTTCTAGCAACGGGAATAGCGTCGAAGTTCTGTAAGGATTTTATTTTCTTTACAGTTATTTTTATGCTTTATTCTTACATGTTATATTTAATTTGTCTGTGATTAAATTTAACTGTGCTAGCTGTTTATAATCATGAAATAATAATAACGTTGTTATGCTTGCGAAATATTAAATAGGTGAAAATTTCTAAAATAAATTGATTTTATTTTTATTCAAGATTTTATATTAAGGATGTTAGAGAGAAATATATTATTTTTCATTACAAACTTAAATATGAAGATTAGACTTTAAGGTTTAGTTATCCGGTCTAATTTAGAGTAGTGCTCTTTTATTTGTTGGTACAATCGCCTGTGAGAGAGTGTGAAGCTCTATTTCAAAAGTTTGTATAAGAATTATTATGTGAAAATGTATTGACAACATGTTTTCATAGTGGTTTTAAAACTTGAAAGTTAGTACTCGGATAACTAAATTCTTGGGTTTAATTTGGACACCTTGAATAAAGTTTAAACTGTCTAACCCCACCAAAGGTGGCATTTAAATGGTTCATTTTCAATCTCTTAGAAAAAGGAATTAATTTAATTAACCAAATTAGTTATCAACCCCACCCATAGGTGTTAATTGATTTGCTTAGTTTAAAAAGAATATCCAACCCACCAAAGGTGGTATTCATACAAAAGAGAGAATCAATAAAATATCAATTTATATCTTTAATAACCTAGATAATATGAGCAAGCATAATTAATTTAGTTATTATATCCATAAATACTCCACTAATATAAATGATAAAATTTGCATGAATATTTATTGAATCTATATTTATATTTATTTATTGAATTTGTATCTATGTTTATTTTTTATTATATTTAATTAATCTGTATATATGTTTATTTTATGTTATTAGATTAGGAACACAAAAACCAAACTATCGTGACAGGATGTTTAGGATTTAATTTCGTTTTTAAAAGTTTGAATAATAAATTAAAAACCACATACATTCCTTCCTTAGATCGACCTTGGGAGTATACTTATCATTTTCTACAAAATGATTCGTGCACTTGCGAGAGTTTTACAAATATTAAAACCAAAGTATTTGCGAGAATCGGCGATGCCGGTTTTCGTTCATCAGTAACATATTTAACGAATGCTTTGTATTTTTCATAAAACATTTTTTTGTTCTCTTGGAAGAGCATAAAAGATTTGTTTCTTTTCTGAATTATCTGGATCTAAGAACATTTTTTTAAGATGTTCATTAATTGTATCTTTGTTAAATACTTCCATCGTTAAAATGTTTAAGAATCTTGCATTGGAACTTTCGTAGCCGAACTCTGATAAGGTTGGGTTATCTGGTTTGTCCTCTACATCGTCTGTACCTTTTACTCTAGCATTTACAACACCAAGGAAAATTGAAACTCAATTTGAAGGAGTTCAAAGTTCCTAATAGAAATTAGTCAACCAACTTATAGGTTAGAATGAGCTGAAGAAGAAGAAAAAGGAGCATAAAGAATGAGAATTATTATTATTATTAATAGTAGTTATAATAATAGTAATAGCAAAAGCATCAGCAAAAATAACAAAAATAATTAATAAAAGAAACAACAACACGACAACAAACAACAACAACAACAAAATGATTCAATGTATACAAGGTATTTTAAAGGTAAATGAATAAAGAAAAGTTAACACTTAATACCAAATAATCTAAAAGGTAGTCTAAAATGTAAAGACTAAAGATAAACAATAACAACAATGAAATGACTCAATGTCAACAAGGTCTTCTAATGGCAATTGGATCAAATAAAAGTTAATACTTAACACCAAGTAATCTAAAAGTTATTCTAAAAGTTAAAGACTATAGATGAGAAACAACAACAACAACAACAAAACAACTCAATGTCTATTCTAAAGGGAAATGGATAAAAGAAAAGCTAATATTTAATACCAAATAGTCTAAAAGGGTAAAGACTAAAGATGAACATGATAAATAGCCTAAAAAAATTATATTTACCCCATGATTAGTAATTTAGAAATCAATGGAGAAATCACACATAATCTAGAAATTATAGCTAATCATATCTTGAGATACTATAAGCAACTTTTCTCAACCCTAGTGGGTAATGCTCTAGACTTTACTCTAATCAAGTTGGTTGTGCCCACCTTGGTCACTTCTATGGACAATTACAATTTATGAAGCATACTGTCATCAGAAGAGATACATGCCATGGTATTCGACATGGACCACCCAAATGCTCCTAGGCAAGACAATTTTACAGATAAATTCTTTCGATGGAACTAGGGAATTATTGGTATAGATGTAATATGGGCAATGCAAGACTATTTTAGAACAAGTCAGTTACATCTCAGGTTGAACTCAAATTTTCTAATTCTTATACACAAACACCCACAAGCAAACAATATTGATTAATATAAAGTAGTTGCTCTAGGAAACTTTATGCTAAAGTTAATCACAAAGATCATCTTAGGACGTTAGGGAGATATATTATAACAATTTGTCCCAAAATCATTTTGGCTTCATTCCGAGTCAAAATATTAGCGATTGTATGGCTGATGCTTCTAAGTGCTTCAATGTAATGTAACTCCATAGACGAGGGGAAAATGTTACTCTCAAAATTGATATTTGTAAGGCTTTTGATACCCACCATGTGTTGGGACTTCATCTTAAAATTGATGCAGTGCTTTGGTATTGAAAACATCTTTTTGAGTTGCATTCAAGATATTTTTGCATCAGTGAGAATCTCGATCTTGGTTAATGATTCACCTAGGGGTTATTTCTCTTATTCTAAAGGCATTAGACAAGGTGAACCTCTATTTCTATTATTTTTTGTATTGTCAAAGATTTTCTAAGTAGATACCTTGGGCATTTATTTGACAACAATTTCTTTCTTCCAATTTGCCCTTGGGATACTTTCACCCTTACCCACTTTTTATATGCTAACGAAATTCTCATATTTGGTTTTGCTTGTTCATCAAACCTCAAGGTCTTAATTGAGATTTTTCATTTGTATGGTGCCTTTTAGATCAATTGGTCAATCTGGATAAATCTTTCATTTACTTTGGTAAAGGTGTGCCACAAAACAATATTTCATCACATTGAGAAATAGCTAGGATGCATATTTGGGGTATCTCTTTGTCATACTTAGGTTTCATCTTATTTCAAAAGGCTCTAAGAAAATGTTTATTTCAAGGATTAGTTGATAAAAAATTAGGACAAAAATAGAAGCTTGAAAATGATTCACTCTCTCTTTGGGAGGGCACATATGTTTGATATCTTTAGTCATTTAGAGTATGTTTCTTCACTCATTTTAGATATATAAATGTCCAAAGGTATTCTAACAAAATTCATTTGAAACTTCTTTCGATTGGGAAAGATGTTTAAAATTAAACTAGTTTAGGTTGCTTGGAGGGATTGTTATCCCTCACTTGAGAAGGAGGCTTCAACTTATGAGATCTCAACCTCTTAAATGAGACTATGTTAAGAAATATTTTTTGGCGGGTTATCACAAGAAACTCAAGAATGATGCTTTACTTACGTAGATAATACTTGGATAGGTTGAAAGCTCCATAGAGTTATATGTTTGCTCTTCCATTTGGCCAGATATACGACCTCATTATTTGACCTTATTGAAGGAATCTAGATGGTTAGTTGGTAGAGACTTATCAATAAGGTTTTGGAAGGATAATTGGACGAGTACTCCTCTAATTGAAAAAATGAATAGCCCCTAATAAATCTACCGATGCTTTCTTTGGTATGAGATTATTTATGAACGGATGGATAACATAGGCCTTAGGCTTTTGCAGACCTCTATCCAGATATTTCTTCATAGATTTATTTGTTAGTTGTTGGGATAGGTACAAACACAAGAATTTAGACAAACTCAATTAAAGGAGGGATCACAACCAATAATGCCTATGCTTTCCTACATGTGGTTAGGGAACTCAAGAATTGAGGTAGGGATATATGGACCCCTTTTCCATATGCACCTTGTATGACTTAGTAGAGAAATTTTTTGAATTAATTATTGTGAATGTGAAAGGTTGGCATTAGTTGTCATAAGTAGAAAAGATTAATGTTAAATAGATGTTATGAATTTGAAAAGTTTAATTGTCCTCTCTATATATATCATGTATAGATACATAACAAATATGAATGAAAAATATGATTACATCATATTAAACTTGGTATCAAAGTCAACCATTTGAATTATTTGCTCCAAAAAACTCCAAACCCATCACCACCTAAACCAGCCAAACACCAAACCCATCTCTACCCAAAACTTCCAGTGGAAGTTTTTTTCACTTTAGATTAGAGTAGAAATTGAGACACACTTTCCTCCACTACCTTTCATCCTTACATCTTTCTAAAGACCTAAGGTCAAAAGATCATTAGATTATACTTCTGTAAGGTTTATGTCAATATTGGCGATATTTATGAACAAAACATATAATTGTAATTTTAGTTTTTAGGTATGTCTTAGAAGAATAGTTTCAAGTTAAAGAGACTATTGAGCCTCAACGATCACATATCATGTATATTTATTTTCTCATACACATTAGATTACATATTAGACACAATGAGAACAATGTGAAAATAGGCTAACCAATCAATCTAGTAGTGACAAGATCGATTGAGCAATAAAACCTGATTGAGTTAATTTTAACACATGATTAGATCAATTGAGGGATTTACTTGATCGAACGAGGACTAGATCAATCGAGTTAAATCACTAGATCGATCCACTGATTTTGGAATATTAATTAAATGATCATTGGATTGATCGAGATGATGTTCGATCGATCGAACAGCCAGTTATCTGATTTTAAAACATATTTTTAATACAAATTGGATTGGCCTTTTACTATATTATCCTTATTTTAATTGATTTTATAGACAATATAGCAATTTCACTTTAACATAATGTTGTTTCAAAATTCTCTATAAATAAACCTAAACACACATTTAAAACTATCTATACAAGAGCTTAATTGTGCTTGTTCTTTTCATTTTTTATTCTCTCTCTTATTTTACTACAAGTTTTCAAGTAGATTTTTTCATTAAAGTTAATTTATCAAATATTTGTGGTTGTGTTTGATGAATTAATAAGCCTATAATAATAATTGTGTTAGTGTGCTTTTAACTGATTGCCATAGAATTGTTAGTTGTTTTTTATTTATCTTATATATTGTCTAAATCAACTAATTAGGATTATTTATTATTGAATCTACTCTAAGACATATACTTGTACTTGAGTCTATGTGCTAACTTTTCAGGTGACAACGATACAAGTTCGATTAACTCATGAGACTCGAGTTTGTCAGAATGTTGTTCTAAACCTGAACGCTTATCTTGTAGAGACTATAATGAAATGAGCAACTTATAAGTATGTTACTTGAGAGTATTAAATGGATTAGTAGTTTGAGTACTAGCTTTGTAATTGTATACTAATTTTTCATAATTGATAGTTAGGTTATTCAATAGACATGTGGTGTTCGTTCTAAATAATTGGTATGATCAAGGTTGTTTACATCTAAAAATTTTATGCGTTGATATTTTTATTTTCTCGTTACTTCACATATATGCAATTAATTATTTAACCGATTACGAAATTTTAATTGTTGATTAAATATTTAAATTCATAACTAAAATAACTTACAACTCCAATCTTCTAATAATTCTCTATCCTAACTTTTTTAAAACTGAATCATATGCTTCAAATATTGTTGTCCTTCCACCAAACCCATGTGGCTACAAGCAATTGAAATTGTGGGAGGCAAACAGACAGTGATTTGACTCCCCAATTCAAGGGGAAAAAAAAAGTTCAAGGGTCCTTGTTCTGCACAACTTATTTTCAACGATTTATCTCATTTACATTGTAACTATTTTCGTGTAGATACTCTGCTAATTGAGTAGTCTTTCCCCACCCCGATTCTCACGAACCACCTGCACCAAGTCATCTCGAACAGAAAAGATAAGGGAGATATTACGCTGCTCTGTGCTCTGGTATGTTTTTTTTTTTTTTTTTTTTGAAAAATCACTCACTAAACATGGTTTTCTGATGAGTTTTTTTTTTTATTTTTTGAAAAATCATTCACTGAACATGGGAAAACTTTGCCTCATCCTTGAAATTAATTTCATCAATCTGATCTGCATTTTTCTCAACACCAAGAAAAATCATTCCCAATGAAGGTCTTCGTATTTTTTGTTATTCTCTTTCAATTACCATTATTATCGTGATAATCCGTTTCTCAATCTGTCACCATCAGTTTCATTCTTTCTCCACTTTATTGTTGTTGGTATTATTATTATTATGTTAAGGAAGATTAAAAACGCGTATAAAAGAAAAGGAAAGAAAAAAATAAGTGAAAAAATTGAATCATCGTAAATCTAATTCGTTCCAATTTTTGTTGAGTTTGAAGTTCCTTTTAATACAGTTAATGTAGTCATCTAAACAAATTATGATGTATGGTCTTAATTGATGAAGATTTATATTATTGAACAAGAAAAACTCTTTTATATTATGGACAAAACTGTTCCACTTAATATGTCAGACAATAGATATAAAAAATAGTATGTTGAAAATCAAAAGATGAAAAGCACGCTATCTTCATATATTCATTACCTGTGAAATTTAGAGTATTATTTTTAAAGCTTTTTAAGATGGTAATAATAAAATGCATGTCTATTCTTTGCATCAAAATGATTTCTCAACTAAATAAGGTGTCAAATCACTCTCAGGAAACTGTAGAGAGTTAATGAAAATCTTTCGGGAACTAGCTCATTGTGATGAAGTGGTCGTGAATGATCATGATGATATTACAGCATACTGGCAATCCATTGAGCGAATTCGAGTACATATATTTCTTGTTGGATTGGATAAAATTTTTGATCAAATTTGATGAGAAAATTTACATCACGAACCACTCCTAAGTCTAGATGAGTGTTATTCCTTAGTCTATCATGAAGCCATATGGTTTACTACTTCGAATGAAGACATTGAGAAACCTAAAGCTTTCGCCATAATTTCCTGCTATCAATCCATTCAGATGTCACAAGATGAGTCAAAATCCACCAATATGAAGAGTTCTAATAGTTTGGATAAACCTATATACAAATGCACTCATTGCAACCAAACAAGCCATTCTAAAGTCGTTTCTTTGAACTTATTGGATATCTAGATTAGTGAGACCGAACAAGGCATCATAATTACAAGTGATTGCATACTATAAAGTCGCTCAAATAAAGGAAGACAATGTTATTCCTACGTCATCAACTTGGTAACCATTACAAACACTAGAGGTAAGGTCTTAAACATTTCTACATCTATTTTGAATAGTACATGGGTAATTGATTATGGTGCTACTGATCATATGAAATTTGATGTTAGATAAGTCTTAACCCTTAACTCATCCTTCCAAAATTGTGTCTCTACTACCAACGATAGTGCCACCCAATTATTGGGGAAGGCTCTTCATATCTTACTAATACTATACATCTTGATTATGTGTTAGTTGTTCCATCTTAGATTATAACCTTCTTTTAGTTTCTCAAATCAATACTAACTTATCTTGTATAGTTATTTTTGGGCCTAATTATTGTGTGTTTAAGGACATTCAAACTCAACAAATGATTGGTTATGGTGTTAAAAGAGGACAATTGTATTACATAGACTTGGAGTTAAAAAATTCCAGCATATTACAACAAGCTTTAGCTATAGAGACCATGGGTTCACCAAAAAAGATCATTGAGGTCTAGATCTGACATCGACGTTTGAGACATGCCTCATTTAGTTATTTAAAAAAATTATTTCGTAATTTATTTTCAAATTTGGGGATTTTTGTTTTCAAATGTGATGTGTGTGAACTTGTAAAAAGCTATCATGCTTTCATTTCCTTTGATTTTAAATAAAATTATTCTAATATTTAGGGACCTTCCTAAGTTCCCACATTTTGAGGGGGACGGGTGAGGGATCACATTGGTTTGTTTCCTTTATAGATTATTATACTTAGATGTCTTAATTGTGTTTGATGAAATCCAAGTAAGAAGTTACGTTAATATTTCAAAAAATTTATAACTCGTACATTTAAAACGTTCGAATACGAGTGTTATGAAGTGATAATGGTAAGCAATACTATAGTTTTGAACTTTAAAAAGTTTTGGACTCTTATGGTTCAACTCATCAAACAAATTTCAGATACACCTCAACAAAATGGTATGTTTGAACGTAAGAATATACACTTATTAAAAGTTGTTCTTGCTTCCCTAATCGAGGCTCACATGCCCTTATGCTACTAAGGTGATGCTCTTCTCTCTACCTTATATTTCATTAGTTGTGTTTCATCTCATCCTATCAACTTCAAAACACCCTTCCAGACATTTATAAAAGTTATTGTTGCTTCAACATTACCAAACCTACCCCTCTCATATCTTCAGATGTGTTGTATATGTTCATTTTCACAAACACCAAAGTAGTAAGTTAATGCCCCAAGCTTTGAAGTGTCTTTATCGAATATAATATTCATCAAAAAAGATCCATATGCTATCACCCCTTACTAAAATGTATGTTTATCACTATGGATGTTTTTCTTTCATGAAGATAATGCGTATTTCTCTAAGTCTAACCTTGAAATGAGTGTCTTGAGAAAATTTACTCTTGTATAAAACATTGAGGAAGATGTGGTGGAAGTATCTGATTAAAATTTAAGTGATTTGGATCCTAACCGTCAAAACTTAGTAGTGATACCCTACATAATGACACAATAACTGTAGAAGTAGTTGTAAGTGGTGATGAGTTGGAATCTAGTGATTAAAACTTAGATCCAAGTGAAAATAAGCATCAAGAAAGCCAAGAAACTCTTGAAATATACCTTGATCTACCATAAAATGGCATTGTTTTCAATTATGTACAACGCTAGTTTCTACACATCTCCCTCAAATTAATGTAAGATTACTTAGGCAATTATCAAATGAATCTCTATATATAGTAAATTCATCTATAAATACTTCTATAATGCTTTCAATAAAATAAAAAAGTATACTTATCGTACACATATGAAAGGTGACGGGGGCATTACAAAATCCAAATGGCATGCGTATCTAAGCAAATGTCCCAAAAGGACAATAGTGAGTATGGTCTACTAAACGCTCAAATATTGATAAATAAAAGATAAAGGTGATAAGTGTTATTTTATACACATTTTTTATATCAATTCTTTTATACTTATTAATTTTATTATTATAATGACCTAAAATTATTTATTTTATATTTATTGAGAAAATATTAATTTTTTAGATTTTTAGAAAAAAAATTGAGATTTTTATGAAATTTTTTTTATTTGATAGGTGGTTTAATTTGAAAATGAAATGGATGTATTTCGTTGCTTATCCTATCCTTTTATCCCTCCTATCTTTTTTACATGTGGTACACACTAATCTTATGTCCACCCGAATACCAGCAATCTTTTTTATATCCAAATTTGATTTTTATCTTTTCTAAATACAAAATAACACCTTATAAAATAGGAGGCAACAATTGAGAAGGAAAGGATTCAAGAAGCAATTAAAAGAGTTGAAAATCATATTGATGAATAAAAATTCTAAGATTTTTCCCCCTTTTTCTATTGTTTTCATGAATAATTTTTTAATTTATTGTTTTTCATGAATATCTAATTTTATAATTGATTGCAGGTGATCTCAAAGCCCTAGTTATGGATTGTAGTATTTAATAAGATTTTCAATATTCTATTCAACTATTTTTTTATTATGTGTTAACTATCAGTTTTAATTATTGTATGAATTTATTTAATTATTTAAGTGTATACTTAAATAATCAAATTAATTCATCATCAATCAATTTAGTTGATTAGGTATATAATCACTTAATTAATTTAAATAATTAATGATATTAATACTCATGATAATTAAACCGAGCTAGTGTGTTTAACCTTGATTCAATTTGCTTCTTTAAAAATTAATTTTTTGATAGATTAAATTTAGAGAGTTTATTATAAGTTGTGTATTAAAAATAATTTAGACTAAGAGCTTCTTTAGTTCAACAAATCTGTAAGAAGAGATGGAGATTTTTGTGTTTATGAATTTCTCTAAATTGATATAATCAAATATTAGGAGAATATGATATACGTTTGTTGATTTGAAATACATGCTAGTGGTAGAGAGTGATCATGCAATTGTTATTTTATTTGAATCTTTATCATAATCTTTATATTTTGTTTTTATCTTTATTAATATTTAGTTGTTAAATTTAATTTTCAGTTTGCAAAACCAAAAACTCAATTTTTTAATAAATAGGAGTTAGTTTTTAAAATCTTTGTAGGAAAGACCCTTACTTGCTATATATTAGTTTACGACATCTTAAGCAATTTAAAGTAAAGTTTAAAATGACTATTTATCTGAACCACATCGAAAGAAAAATGTTCTTTGCAAGTCATAGAGTTGAGTTTTCGAAAATCAATACAAATTTTCCACTTCGTTTGAAGTTGGATAAGAGTTAAATCCTTGTCCTCATTCTTCACCAATGTAACTCTTAACTTCTTTGGAACCACTTGGACTGGGAAAACCTATTTGCTATATAAAATTGAAAAAATTATACCAACTTCCAATAGCTTGATAACTTCTTTCTTAACCATTTCCATCATTGGCGGATTCAATTGCCTTTGTGGTTCTCTTGTTGGTTTGGCCTCATCTTCAAGTAATATTCGATGCATGCACATAAATGCATTGATTTCCTTAATGTCATAAATTGTGCACCCAATCACTAATTTATATTCTCTTAAAACATAAATTAGGTTCTCCTATTAACTAGCTAAAAGCTTAGATGCTATAATCACGGGAAATGTGTCACTATCTTCTGAGTATACATATTTGAGATGTTCTAAGAGAGGTTCGTGCTCTAAGGTGGGTGGCTGCACAATGGAAGGTAAAAGTTTCTCATTAGACATGGGAAGAGAAATATAGAAAATATTGTACCTTTGATTTATATCTAGAAAAGAGTCAAGAGAGACGACAATCTCCTTTAAATCCTCTACTCTGTCAATATCCCCTTCTGCATCACTTAAATATTTGATCATCATGCTATCTCTTATGGTAACCTCCAATAGGTTTTTACTTTCAACAACAATAATTTTCTACGCTAAAGATTCAAGTACATCTACACAAAAACAAGAATTATAATCACTAAGGTACCTTAGCACTTCAATGATATTGAAGCGATTAACCTATCCATCAAACTCCATAGTTAGTGTTCTGGTATGCATATCTATCTATGTATAGGAAATTCTCATGAATGGCCTACCTAAAACAAAGAGTATGTAATTAATAATGGGGTCATATCTTATATCAAGCACATAAAAATTGATCGGGAATATAAGCTTATTAACCTACACTCAAACATCTTCCAAAACTCCCTTTGAATAAGCATTAGATTGATCATGCAAGTTGGATAACTACACAGGTTTCTTTAAGGAGAATAAGATTTAAAGTAACATAAATTGAATAAAGCATAACATTAATTGAATCTCCTAAATCTAGCATAGCCCTTTCAAATTTAATGATACCTATAATGCATGGTATGGTGAAACTATCTAAGTCCTTTCATTTTTGTGGAAGTTTCTTTTGTAAGAATACCGACACATTCTCTATCATGTTCACCACTTCATTGCCTGTAAGCTTATTCTTGTTGGTGTACAATTCTTGGAGACATTTGACATGAAGTGACACTTTTTTTATGGCATCCAATAGTGGAATGTTAACTTGTACTTTCCAAAAAGTATCCAAGACTTCATCTTCATGTATCACCTTCTTGGATTTTGCAACCTGTTAAGAAAAAGAATAGGTGATTTAGAAGTATAAATTGAAACTTTAGATAGCATCTTAAGTGGTAGTTGTGCTTCCTTATTATTGTTGTGTTGTTCTCTACTTTGTCATAATTGCTTGTATGTTCTTGAATTAGCTCATCAAATGTCTCATTTTCTTTGGTTTGTTCCTTGTGAGTTTTTTCAAGATACTTACCACTTCTCAATGATATAGCATTGTCATTTTTTTCTAGGATTTACCATTGGTTGAGAGGAAAATTTACAAAATCCTTGTGTTTCTAGTCTCCCAATAGTAGTAACTAACTGACTTAATCTATTTTCAAGGTTCTTGATAGCAGATTCTATGTCTTGTTGAAACTTGATTGACTCTTGTAGGAATTTGATAGTACCTTATTCGAACCAAGGATGAAAATTTTGATGATATTGTCGTGACAATATCTATTTTTTACACATCTCGACATCAAAATGTGATATCTATATCTTTTGGTCAAATTGTAACGAAATTGTCGAGAATTTCATTAAAATATTGCTTAAATATTGTTGTTGCTTAAAGTCATTTCAATGTTTTTTTTTTCTCAAATTCCCTTGATATTGTAAATATTGTGGCTAAAATTTCACTTAAATATTGCTAAAATGTCGAACGAAATATCAAAAATATTAATTCTTGATTTGTTTTTCTTTTTTTTTCTTCTTCTTTTTGAGCAATCATTTCAATTTAGTTTTTTCTCTCACATTTACATAAAATAATTTTTTTTTTATTTGTAGCATGTTTTCTATACATATGAGTACTTTTAAAAATAAATAATCAATAAAATTTATTTTCATGTTGTCGAGATTTATCTATTTATAATATTTATAATTAAATAGTATACTTAATTATTTCAAACATTTTAACTACTTATTCTACAATACTTATTAAAAAAATAATATATATTTTATTATACAATATTTTAATTAATTGATCAACTTATTGATTAATATAAATATTTTAGGTATTTAAAAATACATGTATTAAATAAAAAAATTAGTTTAAAGTACTTATAATTGATTGTTTTGATGTTTTTTAAAGTTTTAAAAATATTTTTCATATTTTTTATAAATTTTCCATATTTTTTGTGATTTTTTTCAAATTTTCCGTCGATAACAACAATACCTTTGATATTTTCATAAAATTATATCTCGACATCTTCATTGACATTAATATTTCAAACCTTGGTTGAAACATAGCAATGTTGGATGCTATCGTATTTATCAAATCCTTTAAAGATTTACCTTGAGATGGAGAATTATTTTGCGGTCTCACTTGATAAGATTGTTCACCTCTTAGAAAAGAAAAACCTTATGGATTAATAGGAGCAACTACTTGATTGTCTCCGGTATAGCTAAAGTTAGAATGATCCATTTAACCAGGATTGTAAATGTTAGAGTAGGATCATATTTTTGCCTTTATTGTCCTTGATATCCTCACATAGTATTTGGTTGTTCAACATTAGGATCTTGAATAATGGGACATATGCTTATTGGGTGTCTAATGTTAATGCAAATTTCATAAGCTTTAACTTGTCTGGTCACTAATTGTTGCATTATTAAAGTAACGGTGCTCAATTATTGTTCAATATTATTAAGAACTTCTAATTCATTAACCTTCGGTTGTGAGTTGGAACTAGTGTCAAACCGTTGAGCATTTATAGCCATAGTAACAAAGCTTCGTGTGTCTTATTAACCAAATCTTCACCACTTATTGAATCTATCATGCTTTTATTCAGGGGTATCCATCCTTCGTAGAAGGATTCGATTAAGAGAAACTTACGTATTTGATGATGATTATGATAAAGATTCAAATAAAAGAACGATTGTATGATCATTCTCCACCACTAGCATGCATTGTAAATCAAGAAAAGAATATCCTAATTTCCTATTCTTTGATTATACTAACTTAGAGAAATTCACAAACTTTTACCTCTTCTTACCTATTTCTTAAATTAAACAAACTCTTAATCCAATCTCTTTTTAATAAATAAACTATAATAAACTCTTTAAATTTAATCTATCAAAAATATTCAATTTTACGAAGCAAATTGAATCAATATTAAATATACAAGCTCGATTTAATTGTTTTGAGTATTAATTTTCATTGCAAGTAATTTATCACTAATTATTTAAATTGATCAATCATTTACGTATCTAAATTGATTTACGATAAATTAATTTGATTATTTAATTGTATACTTAAATGTTTAAATAAATTCATACAAATATTAAAATTGAGAATTAATACATAATCAAGAAGAATAGATGAATATAATATTACAGATCTTATTAAATATTATAATTTGTGCATGTAGATTTGAAATCATGCACGATCAATTATAAAATTAATTACTCATAAAAAATAATAAATTAAGAATATTATTTATGAAAATAATAAAATAAAGGATAAGAAATCTTAAATTTTTTATCTTTAGTTATATTATTCAATTCCTTTGATTTCCTCTTTAATGTAATTCTTAATTGTTACCTCTCTATAAATTTTGTATTTTTTTCTCTTAATTTTCATATAATTATGATAAGACTTTTTTTATCGGGTGTTATTTAGATATTTAATACATATAGTTACATATAGTTGTATTAGGTTTCTTTATAACGAAAATCTAGCCTCACGCTACGTAAAGGAAGGCAGGGATAAATTAGATGCTGCTAATTCATTTATCTGACGCTTGGTTGTGCAGGAGATGGAAAGCATATATTAGATGACATGTGACAGTTTTGTGTGATTTAAGTAAATCCACCTAATTTTTTAAATGCATCCATTTATTAAATAAAAATCTTAAAAATCTTAAAAAAATCTCAAAATAACTAAATATCAATACTTTTTCAATAAATATAAAATAAATAATTTTAACTCATTATAATAATTATATACATATATATATATATATAAATTGATATATAAAAATATGTATAAATTAACACTTATCAAACTATGCACCAACTTGAGGAGAAATGTTGAATTAATTATTGTGAATATTAACAATTAACATTAATTGTCATTAGTAGAAGGATTAATGTTAAATAGTTGTTATGAATTTAAAACATTTGATTATTGTCTATATATACCATGTATAGATACATACCAAATATGAATAAAAAATATGATTTCATCAAATTATAAAAAAACTATCTATCACTTTTTTTGAGTTGCCATATTGTAAGTGCACTCAAGGAGCTTTTATGCTCCTTTTTATGTAGGCAACCTTGCACAAATTCTTTCATCATTGATTTATGTACAATCATAATAACAATTGACCTTAAGTCATAGATTGATAACTTATGGAAAGCAAGTATTGTTTTAGTCATCTACATGATGTAGACCGTCAAAAATGATTATATATTTGAGGATAGAGATATGCCTTTGAGCTCTATATTTACCACAGTTTGGTAATTTATTTGGGAGACAAAGCTTTCACAATGTGGATAATCCTCCATCGTCTACGGATACAAGGCACCCTATGACAGGCTCCACGGATTATAAAGGTTACTTAAAGGGCATCTCGTTGGGGATGGATCAAGGCTAATATAGATGGTGTTGCTTTTAGATCATCAGAGTTATTTTATTGCGTGAGTGTTTTTCAGATATCAAGATCCTTCATTAAAGGATGTTTTTGTATCCCACTTAGGATCTCATATACTTTGGAGGCATAACTAGCAACAACCATTCATTCGGTGATGTATGCCACCTCATTTAGGTGGCATAAACTTTAATTAGAGGCAAACTCTATTTATGTTATCACTCTTTTTTAAACTCGATCACTTTTTGTGCCATAGAGATAATATTCTACTTGGGTTGACTATTTAGAGAAAATTGTTTGCATAAAGTTTCATTGTTCTCGTGTTTATAAAGAGGTTAATATTATAGTTGATAGTATAGCCTTTAAGACTCCTAGTATTTTTACTGTGACTTGGTGGTGGGATGTCCTACTATTCGTCAGCCCTTTCATTTATTTGGATGCTAACAGCAAGCCGAATTATAGGTTTTACTACAATTTAGTTTGTATATCTTTTTTTCTCTATTTAATAATATTTGTAATTAAGGGACTAGATGAGAAAGGTGCTACATAGGTGCCAACCTACTTGGAATATCTTGGTACACCTATTGATGCTTGTTACCTATAACTTTTCATTAAAAAATAATAATTGACTTCCTTACTTTATACATTTTGAATGACTTTTTTCATGAATTTTTTTGGCTTCAATAATACAATTATTTTTCTAATCTTTATCATTGGAATCTCAAAGAAGAATTTTTTAATAATATCAATTTTAACATTAAGGGGTGATATTTATGATAGTTAATAGAGGTGTCGATTAAATTTAAAGCACAATGTTTTTTATTGATAATGAAAAAATTAAGCTTGAAAATCATGTTGGGAGATAATTCGATTTAAAGAGAAAAACTAGAGAGATGTTAGGAAATGAGAATCCCTTTGGCCTTGGTTAGGCACCAGGTTCATATATATTTATGACATTACATTTATAAGTGTCAATTATATAAAGGTGAATGTTGTAGCATGTCAAAGATAAATAAGTAAGCATAAATTAACTAAGGCTCGACGACATTGAGGGATCAAGCATATGGTTTGGTCTCAAACATTTCAGAATGTTCTAGATTTGTGAGGATGCTTCTAGAATCAATATTCAAGGTTAGGTCACCTCAAGGCTCGAGCATTGTGTCTCAAGATTAATGCTCTACAAAAGTCAGGCAGTAGGTCATTTCTTATGCTCAAACATTAAGTCCCCTTACTCTTTTAACTCAGTTCTTTAACTAAGGGGGAAGAGTAAAAGGGTTGGCACGTGAAATGAAACATTGAATCTGAAAAAGGAAACTATTCACTACAAGAATAAGATCGATGTTCTCACATATGATGTCGAGCTCTTTCTCAACATCTATATATGGGAGGTTCTAGACAAAATGGTCCACATGGTATGGAGCCACACCATCCATTTCATCTTGGGTTAAGTCTTCAATGAACCTTTTCCCCATATCTTAATCAATTGAATGAGTTATTTGTTGCAAGTTTCTTTTCATTTTTGCTTGGCTTATCTTTGCCCAAGTTCTTACTTCTCTTTTTTTTTCTTGTAGTGATTGTACATATAGATATAATAAGTAGTTCAACAGTTAGAAGAGCCCTTTACTTACTTATTTATCGAGGTGATCAACTTGTGCTTTAACACGAGTGCTCTACTTGGTCTTAAATTTTTCTTTTCACCAGAGCGTTCTACCTGGTTCCTGACCAAGGTGATTATTCGAGTACTCTACCTGGTTCACAACCGAGGTGATCAACTCTATTTTTCTTTTCATTAGAGCGTTCTACCTAGTTCCTAACTGGGGTGATTAACTCATATTTTTTTCACCAAAGCGATCTACCTGGTTCCTGACCAAGGTGATCAACTCGTGGTTTTGTTCTAGCACTCTACCTTGCTCATGAGCGAGGTGATCAACTCGTATTTTTCTTTTCATCATAGCATTCTACCTGGTTTCTGACCAAGGTGATCAATTCATGGTTTTGTTCGAGTGCTCTGCCTAGTTCATGACCAAGCTGATCAACTTGTATTTTTCTTTTCATCAGAGTGTTCTACTTGGTTCCTGACCAAAGTAATTAACTAGTATTTTAATTTTAAGGAATAACTTTGATTTTTTAAGAGCTATTTCATATAAAATGAATATAATAACCAAAATAGTATATTAAAAACTTTACTCTTTTAGGTGTTTATTATTCCAAATGAGATGGTTGTACTTTAGTTCATGCATTATGATGCAAGACCTCTCCCACTATATCTTCCACCCTTCCAAGCTCATTCCTTATTGGCTCTAACTCAATCTCTTTAATTACTTCTTCAACTCGATCTAGCTTCTTCAGCTTGAATTTCTTCATCTCGAGTACCAACCATAATAGCTGTCATTAATGAGAGCATAGGGTGAAGTGTTTCAATTTTTGGGGTTTCTTTCTTAAAACTCATGGTAAATCTTAAAAAATAGGGGCTAGAAGGAAAAGTTCGACTTTAAATCCTAAGCCTTATGATGGCACCAAAATGTTAGGGGATAATCTTATTTAAAGAGAAAAACTATAGAGATGTTAGAGAATGAGAATCTCCTTGACCTTGATTAGGCACCAAGTTCAAAATATATATAGTACATTACATGTTTTTGTATTAATTATATAAAGATACACATTGTAACATACTAAAGATATATGAGTAAGCATAAATTAACTAAGGCTAGACCACATTGAACGATCAAGCATATGGTTGAGTCTCGAACATTCCAAAATATTCTAGACTTGTGAAGATGCTTATGGAATCAATATTCAAGACTGGGGCACCCCAAGACTCATGCACTGTATCTCAAAACTATGACACATCAAGATTCAAATAGTTGTTTCAATACTAAGATACCTTAAGATTTGGGCACTATGTCTCAAGGAAAGGACTCTACAAAGGTCAAGCAATTGGTCATTTTCCATGCTCAAACAAATCCAATTGATTATACAATTCTTCTCCCTTCTTAAATTATTATTTCATCGAGTAAATGATTGGTGTTTCTCTCTTCCACTTTTATTCGACGAGTGAAAATAAAATATTTCAAAATTATCGCAATATATATATAGTCATCTAAGAACACTTTAATTTTTTTTAATAGATAGGTATAGTAATATAATTTTTAAATAATTCAATCTAAATTGTAAAATAAAAGTAAATTTTTGATGGATAAAATTAAATTTTATTTAAAAAAATTATATCTCTTTTCTAAAAGTATTAATTTTCTATGTCTTATTACAATTTATCTACTTTTAATCTCTTTCTCTCTTATCTTATTTTGTTTGTGTAATTTAATTTATTTCTATTAAAATTATAAATTTTATTTTTAAATTGAATTTACAAAGTATAAAAGAGAGAAAAAAAACATAAAAATGAAGAGATACTTAAATAAGAAATTAATTATTTTTATTTGTAAAGAAAGCAAGAAAATTATATATATTTTTTATTTTTAATGTTATTTTTAAAGATATTATAAAAAAGTATTCTTTTTAATAAAAATTTAATTTTATACTCGAAAAATATTTTTTTAAAAAAATTGAATTATATTGATTTTTTTTTAAAAAAATTATAGAATTAAAGTTGCTTACTTTAAAAAAAATAGGATTAAAATACTTTTATTAAAAAATTATAAAAACATTTAGACCCTAATTCGCCATTATTTCATATTTTTATATAATAATAAGATATTTTTTGTGAGACTTTAATAATATATTACACCCAATAATTAATTATTCCGAAAAGATATACTAGAAAAACAAAAAACAATCAAACGGGCACATCCATGTCGAATTGTAGAGAAAGAATTTCATCCAAATGGGATGTACCGATTCAAAGAAGATACTATTCATATCCACAAGACAAGCCCACGTAACCAACCACGTTTACATTACATCTTAGACCGAACGTATTATTTAGTATAATATTTTTATGTATAAAATTATAAATATAAATATATACAATAAACTGTACTTATTAAATGATATTATATTATATTAATTATAATTAATCAATAAATAATTTTTCTTATCAATTGTTTAATATATTATGTATAAATTATAGTTATTTTTATTCTTTCAAATATTATATATATATATTTTTAAAGAAAATTATATTAATTTTAAATTTTAATCTGTAATAATACATATAATTTCTCGTCAGACTGTCGGCAATTAAAGCAATTAAGCTGATCACAGTCACACACCGACGCGTATTGACTTTACAGCTGGATCTTAAAGCCAAGATCTCTGATCTAACCCACCTTAGTTTTGCCTAAATGCTATGGCTAAAGACTACAGTATGACGATAGCATTTACTAAACCATGCGTGGAAGCATTCAATGCTAACAGCCGTATATCACGGGTTGTACCTGTACCAGCTGTCTATATATAACATTAATAAAATATATATATTAAAATATGTATGAAATTAATATAATAAAAAAATTATAAGATTTTTATATTTAAATGATCTTAAATAATGTAATTAAAATAAAAGTTATTTTACATACTGACGTGCATTCCATAAAATATGTAATTTTAAGGATTATTTGGTTTGAGAAATTATTCATTCTGAATAATCATTTAAATTAACAAAATTTTAAATTATTATAATTTTTTTAAAAATAAATATGATTAATAAAAAAACATATTAAAAAATAACATCTCTATTTGGATAAACATAAATTCTTTTTACGTAGTGGAAAAGTCTTTTTATAAGGTAAGGTTTGGGTTACGAAATAATATTATTAATACTTATAATAATAAAAATATTATTAAAATATTATTTAATTAAATAATATCAAAATATAATTTAATTATAATTTAATTTACACAGTATTTTAAATTAAATTATATATAATATTTTATAATAGTAAAAATATATAAATCAAATATAAAGAATATTATTTTATGATTATGTTTTAAAACTGTTATTTTTGGTGTTTTTATTACATTGTTCTCAATTTCAGTTTTCATACAATTTTATACAAAAAAAATATATCTATATTTACTTAAAAAATTTATTACTTTTATTAAAATAATAATTCATTTTATGAAATTAACTATTTTATTAGAAAATAAATTTATAAATAATAAAAAAATTATTTTAATTATTTAACAACCATTTGTAACATTAATTTTATTTTTATTAAGTTAATTGAAAACTTTATTATTTTTAATAATAAATTTATTTACTTAGAGCTTTTAAAGTATATAGTTAAACTTATAAGTTTTAATTAAGAAGCAATCATAAAATCTCCTCAAACTTCCAAACGTTTGGGGGAGATCACCAACTCATGTAAATATTTAGAGCGTGGTGATTGAAATCTAATCCCGATCATATTCTATTAACACCAACATTTCAATATCATAATCCATTAATAAAAATTCCATTAAGTATAATCATTACATACAACCAACATTTCAATATCATAATCTATTAATTATTTTTTTACCTAACTGTAGCAGGTTAATTATAACGAAAATATAATAATATTATAGTTTTCAAATGATATCACAAATACACAAAAAATTAGAATCATTAAAAAAATACGAAGAAATATAAAAAATAAGATTAAATTTCAAGGAAAAAGATAGATTTAAAAATTCATTATTCTTAATGATAAAGAAAATATTCTCAATATATAGTTTATTATGTAATAAGTAAAAAGGAAATGAGTATTAATATTACAGACGTACAAAAAGATGATATAATAGATTATTAATTGATAAAAAAAATTATTATATATAAACTATCAAAAAATTTCATAATAATAAGAAAATGTTGTAGACATTCATTTAGAAAAAATCTAAATATTAATAAAGCATATTTTTAAAAAAAGAATTGATACACCAATAAAATTAATATTGCTAAATAATATAATAACAAATAAAAAAAAAGATGTTTTGTTAGGAATAATCTATGAAAACCCAAGATGCCAAAAATTAAGTTAACAACATACCTTAGGTTTGATTAAGCTTAACTTATAAATTTGAAATAGAAGATTTAATTTGAGAAGGAAATCATTTATTTATAGTACACAATATAGTAAGATATTTATTAACAAATAGTTATAATAATTCAATATATGGATAAAATAAATTCATAGAAATAGATAAAACTTTTCAAGAAAACGGGCAAATAATAAGACCATACATATCAACAGATTTTGATATACCAGAAGAATTAAACTTATATGTTAAAGAAAAACATTTGACATCAAGAAGAATAAGTAATGTAGCAAGAAAAAATAATGTATTAAGGTTTACGTTTATAATTCTTGAAAGAGAAATATCTAATAAAAAAAGAGAGATAACTAATATAAAACAAGAAGTTAAAATAATGAAATTAGTAGTACTTGACATAATATTAGAGAAAAATGATATCGTTATTATCCTAATAATTTTTAAAAATAAACTATAAGATTTAGAATTAGATTTTAATTAAAGTCTAACGAGCATATCAAAAAACTAAATAACAATAATGAAAACCTTAATTCTTTTAACAAAAGAAAATTATTCCTTACAAGACAAATGAAACATAAAAAGAACTCCTAAAAGAAAGAAAAAAATATGATTATAATAAAAAATTACAACAAGACATACGTAAAAAAGTTATAGAATTAAGAATTGATGTAAATAACATACCTAAGAAAAATAAAATTATATGTTATAAGCTTGATCTATTTGTAGGATTAAAAGAAGAATCACTTAAGAGATTAGATGCATTGATACATTGGAATGAAAAAAAAATGAGAAAAAACCCAAATATATAGAAGAAACTATTATTACAGTTTAATGAAATATAGAAAAGAATTAGAAGAATAGTTTATATACCTTTAGGATAGGGACGTAGAAAAATTAATTAGTTTTTTAACATTAACAAATGAAGAACTACAAAGAAATTATGACGAAAAACTTTATATAAACAAAAAAAAGGATATGACAATAATCAGTGAAACTGATTCTGAACCAGAAAATATAATCCCAAAAAATCATATGAAACTAATTTCATTACCAGTTTCTCATCAAGAAGAAACATCTTATCCATATATGGAAAAAAGAAATAGGCAAAGGCTAGAGAAACTTGACATTCCTTATAGAAAAAAACAACAACTCAAAATAGAAGAAGAATTACATTGAGAAACTAGAGATAGTAACCCTTTAGAATTCAAACTTTATAAAAATTATAGATTTGATATTTTAGATTTATATTGTATAAAAAAAAGAAGAAAAAATATCTTAACTAAATGGTATAGTGATATGAGTGTAATCATACAAACTTCTCTAACCAGATAATCAAATCTTTGAACTTGTAAAGTCTTAGTAGCCTACAAAATGAAAAAAAAATGTTAAAATTTGGTTTACAAATTTAACAAAATAAAAAAATTTACAAATGTAGGGGAATGCTTCCACAGGTAAAGAACACTTAGATACTGTAGTAAATGAAATATACAAGAAATTTATTAGAGAATATAAAGTTAGACATATCACTAAATCCAATGAATATAGATTTGTTTATTTATGAATATGAAATGTATTGTCACAAGTTACCACCCTCTATGTAAGAAACTTATAAGAAAATATTTTTCCAAAAGTTTCCTAAAACATTATATAAAACTATAACAAAATGATGCAATAAAAAAATAGAAAAACTATATCAGTTACCTTAGGAAGAAGAATAATTTTTTTAAAAAACTCGATAATCATTAAATGTAAAAAAATAAAAATATAAACAAATAAGAGAAAATGATAAAATCTGTTATAGTATAAGAGATTTTAGGAGGTCGGAAAAATATAGATGTAACATTAAAGGTTACAACTAAAAGTATAAAAATATAAAAAATACAAAACATTTAAAAGATATAAATTTAAAAAACAAGACTTTTAAAAATATAAAAGAAGTTGTAACAAAGAACCTTATAGAAAAAGATAATTTAGAAGAAAAATATATAAGCACCAAAAAACAAAAAATAAAAAATTATTGTCCATCAAGGAAAAATAAATACAACTATTAGATATGCAATGAAGAAGGACATTACACTAACGAATACACTAATAGGATTAAATATAAAAAAAGAATTTAAAAAGGAATTTACATAGAAAGCAAAAATCTTAAAAAAAACTTTTAAGATGAAATTAGAACTAATAAAAGAATCAGATATATATGATACTTGTAGTATTATCTATTAGAAGAAACTGATGAAGAAATAACTGATTCAGAATATAAATATTCTTCATCAAAATATGGATGATTTGTATTACAAATGAAAACAACCTCATATACTAAATAACATTCAAGAATTTTCAAGTGAATTAAAAGACAAAAAATAATTACAAAGATTCTTAGGATGTTTAACATATGTTGAAGCATATACATAAAGAAACTTGTAGAAATGTTGAAACCTTTACAAATAAAATTTAAAAAATATCATGTTTAGAAATGGACAAAACAAGATACTTTATACATGGATAAGGTAAAAGTACAGGTAAAAAATTTACCAATATTATACTATCTAAGTTCAGATAATAAAATGTTAATTGAAACAGATGTTTCACATGAATATTGAGATCAATTTCAAAAGCAAAAGTAGATGATAAAGATGAATATATTTGTAGATATACATCAGGATCTTTTCATTATCTAAAATTATATTATCATAGTAATTAAAATGAATACTTAGTTATTAAAAAATCTATTAAGAAATTTACAGTACATGTACTAAGTTCCAAATTTTTTTCAAAATCGATAACAAGAATTTTGGTTATTTTTTAAAGATTAATATTGTAGGTGATTATAAACAAGGAAGATTTTTCAAATGATAATAGTGATTTATACAATTTTGATGTCAAACATCTTTCAGAAAACAAGAATAGTTTAACAAATGCTTTTATAAGAAAATTAGTACCTTAAACTATTTTTGCTCTTGTAGGAATGGAATATCTTAATATCAAGATTAAGATAAAAAAAAAGGAGACAAGAATCATTCAGGAACAACTTGAGGTTTTATGCCTAGAGAAATCTATTTTTGAGACAAGAATTAAATAAGAAGAACTTAACAGTTCAAAATCAACATTAGAACCCAAACTCTAAAGAGGAATCTACTTCATAGATTCATTCTAAGGAAGGTAAAACTTCTAAAGAAAGAATTCAAAATGAGAAGGAAGAACCTGACAGTTCAAAAGAAATTAACACCTCTAAAAAGAAAAGTGAAAAGCTCAATTAGACTGAAGAAGTTGAAAAAGAAGACCAAAAAGAGATTTATGTGGTGTATAATGGTCCAAAAACAAGAATTTACCAAAACTGGATAAAGTAAGCAAAACTATTATCGAATTTAGTAGAATAACTCACAGAGTTTTCACTAATAGAATGGAAGCTGAAAGCAGTTATGTCAACTATAGAGTACCAAAACTATTAATCCTAGAAAATATAGTTAAAAATTACTTTACAACATTACAATAATAACCATATTTAAGTAAATATTGAAGACCTTAGGAAACATAGGACGACCATCAGTACTATTGAAAAAAACGCCTCTCATATAGACAGTAAAGATAGTACAACCACTAGTACTATTCAAGGAAACATCCTTAAGAATACATTTGTCATTGAAGATGAAAAAAACTAATATAAGAATTTAAGTAAATCATAATGGTTGAGTCTCTATAACTTAGCCAAAAAATATACTCAGGAACATATCAAAGGTATAAAATTTTACACCACAGAGAAAAATTTCCAAATGGTAGTAAATTTAATATTTTTGAAGGAGCTAATCCAATTTTTGTTTATAAAATTTTCTATGCAGGTTTAATTAAGAAACTATATCCAGGAATTAACTTAAATGAATGAAACTATTTTCCTGAAATTTTCAAGGAGATTATCAAGAATTTCAGAAAGAAGATTAGAGTAGGTGATAAATCTGTCTATCTTAGATTTTTCAATTCACTTATGAATTGAAATGAAGAAAATTATGTTAGTCCTTACCATTTTATCAAATTAAGGATTTCCAAAGCTAATAGAAAAGTTCCAAAGCCAAGGACCCTTCTAGAAAATAAATTCAATATAGATAAACTTTGTATTCTAGGAGGGCATATACTGAGCCAAATTTATCATGAACTCAAAAAAATTAATAATTTTTTAAAAGTCAAGGAAAATTACTCAACTAGTAAAGTTATAATCACTTCGTATAACAATATAACTCTCAATGAAGAAAATGGCTAGAAAATCAGTACGTTTGAAATAAATTTTAATAGTAATAATCTAAAAATTATCATGAAACATAAGGTGTTTTGTTTCCACGTCAAGAAAACCACTAAATATTATAAATACATATTAGAGATCGAGACAATGAAGTTGCATCAACATATACGTTATCAAAATAACTATCGATAGAAAACAATAAAGAGTAATAAAGATGTAAAACTCACATCTTCACTTGGAAAATCATATCAAGCAAATAAAATGATTAAATTTAAAATCTAAAAGCAAAAAATTACATGAATTATTAAAGTAGGAATAAAATAATGTTTTTCACTATTGTAAACAATAATTCATTGTCTTATAAAAGGAAATATTATTTTCCTTGATTAGACATAATTTCAACGATAGCAAAGTTTATACTTCAAAAATTAATCATCTAACAACCATATATATGTAAACTATGAATTTTTAGTTAATTTTTAGAATTGTAATAATTTTTAAATATTATAAATAAAATAGAGTACAATGACTATTTTTTATTCTTTAATAAGTCTAATTTGAACACAATACCATGTACGAATGCAAGAACCTTGTCATTATCAAGAGGGTATTAAAGCTTGAGTAAATTGACACATATTAAGTGCATTAAAAGAAGACAAACAATAGAAGAAAAGACCGTGATAGGTCCATTAAATTCAAGTATGATAATTACAATTCTAAGTCAATTAAGAATCTTAAATAATTAAATAATTTTTTATAATTATTAATATTAATAAATAAGAAAAAGAAGATAATAAAATTAATAATAAGTTTGTACAAAAATAAACATAAAGAATATTATAAAGGTAAATGATGTTTAATTAAAAAAATTAAAATTTTACGTCTATATAATAATATGTAAAATGTAACAATTAGTATTATAAAACAATTAATCATAATTTGATATTAGAATTATAGAAAATAAAAATATAAAAAAATTAACACAATTAAAGCTATTTTTATAAATACCAAGAAAATATGTAAAGTATACTAATGATCAAAGATATTAGTGATATAAATTTTTATTTATTTTTATTGTGTGAAGTAACTAAATCAATTATCCATAATTATTCCTTTATTTAGAGATAGCATGTAATATATTATATACTCTTATTAATATTAGTTATTTATTTTATTCTTATTATAATATTTTTTCTTTTAAATAAAAATAAAAATCCAAGATAACTCCATTTTACGGCACAGCACACATTCATACACATGTGATTATTATTGATATTAATTATTGATATCAGTGTAACACCATTTTTTTATAAAAAAAAATCTTTATTCTATCACGTTTTTATGATTATCCCCTTATAAATGCATTTACAATTTAACCAGAGATTTATAATTTACAGAATTTAAGAAAGAAAACATAAACCAGAGAAAAACTAATTAAGAGCTACACCGACATGTGCGTTTTCAAGTTTCACCGCCCTCTCATCTCAAGTAAAGGATTGTATCTTTTCTTCCTCTGTGCTCCTCAATTCAGTTCCTTATTAAAATAGGCTTTTTTTCAATTCATTTCCCCATTTCTTTTCTCTTTAACAGAGAAAGAAATTGATATAAGTTTGATAAAAAGAAAAGATAAAAAAAAATAAAATCAAAGAAAATAAGTTTAATTTACAGTTTTGCCGTGATTGTAACCATAGTATGAAAGATACCACCTAACAAACTTCCTCAACCCGGTTTGCAAATCAGTTGTGGGTTTGTACCCGAACTCTCTTCTCGCATAACTAGTATTGGCATGTGTAAATGGAACGTCGCCATTTCCAGGCATATCCACAATTTTTCTCTTTGCTTTCACCTTCAAATACTTCTCCAAAATATCCACCATTGTCGGTACGTTCACCGGCGATGTATTACCCAAATTGAAGATCCGATACGGTGCGTTTCCTCTTTTCTTCCCACCTGATCCGGTACTCTTACCCGAAGTATCCAACGATCCCAAACAACCCTTAACAATATCATCAATGTAAGTGAAATCTCTAGCCAAATCTGCCCTGTTTTTACCACGGTAAACTGTAATAGGTTTCCCTTGAAGAATATTCCGGGTAAAAGAGAAATAAGCCATGTCGGGTCTACCCCACGGACCGTAAACTGTGAAAAATCTCAACCCGGTAACTGACAACCCATGAATATGATTGTAAGTGTGGGTAATTTCTTCACCGGCTTTTTTGGTTGCGGCGTAGAGACTGGCGGGTCGGTCAGTCCGATCCGATTCGGAAAATGGTACTCTTTCGTTAAGTCCGTAAACAGAACTCGACGATGCCCAAACAATCGCCGGTTGTGGATTCGCCGATTTGCAAACTTCGAGAAGAGCGACAAGTCCGGCGATGTTGCTATGAACATAAGAGTGAGGGTTTTCCATGGCGTATCGAACACCAGCTTGAGCAGCTAAATGCATAACATGAGTAAAAGGCACAACGTCGAAGAGCTTGTTAAGAAGACGAACGTCGTTTATATCACCTTCTACGACAAAGATTCCATGATCTTTAAGAAGGGACGTTCGGGCTTTTTTCAACGACGGGTCGTAGTAATTATTGAAATTGTCGATTCCAACGACGCCGTCACCGCGTTTATTCAAAGCGAGTGACACGTGTGTTCCGACAAAACCGGCTGCGCCAGTAACCAGCACGGCCATACCACCGGACCGATGGTTCTTAGCAGAGTTACGAACTTGTTTTTCCCATTGGATTCCACCCCATGAGGCTGATAGATACTTGCTACCGGAATCAACGAAGCTCTGTAGACTCAAATACGACGCCGTCAAAGCTATTAGGAACAAAGCCCATAAGAACATAGTACTTGTTGAAGCGAAACATTTGTGGAATTGACTATTAATGGTGTGGGTTCGTTCCATCTTGAACTTGCCTGGTTTTGATGAGAATAAATCATCTCCCATAGGGGGCATCTTTTTTTTTTCTTTCTTCAAGCTGTAAATATATATATATATATATATATATATATATATATATATATATATATATATTTTGTTGGTTATCTTTAACAACAAACAACATACATTTTCCTCTCAATAAATTTCCCAAAAAGAGAGTTGAAATCTTTTGAATTGAGTTTTGTTGGGGGGGTTTGAAGAGAAATCAAATCAATGGGTTTGAGAAGAAAGTGATTTTTTGGTTGAAGGGAAGAAGAAAAGTAAAGATGTATAGAAAAAATTGGATTTTTGAGGTGATTAAAATATTAATGATCTTGAACTGTTGTTAGCAGGAATGTAGAATTGGTTTTACATATAGTGGCTATCCAAATGGTAGCGACAATATATACGCGTGAACGCGTTAAGGACAACCAGATTTGAAAAGACAGTGAGTGACAAATGAATTTGGGAAATTAAAAAAAAACATTAAATTATTTAAATAATCGTAATTTAAATAAAATATATTTAATTAAATAATATTTAATAATAATAAAATTATATGAAATTCAATTCTGTTATTTTTTCTCCAATAAATTATTCAATCATCTATTTTTTTTTTAAATATATATATACATGGAATTAGAAAATAGTTTCTTTCGTTGTTTAAAAGAATTTCTGTCAACTTTTTAATTTTCTGTTAAAGAGTTTCATTAGTTTAAATAAACTTACTAAAATCTTAGGGATTTTTTTTTTTTTACTAAGAGAATGTTGACTGTTGGGTGAGGAAAAGAGCATTTGTTGACAATGGTTAAACAAAGAGATTTTTTTTAAAAGAAAAATATCATAAGAATCGATTTATTTAAATCGTCAATGATTGTCTAATTCATTTATTTAGAGATGTGTTTTTAAATTTTTTATTTATAAAAAAATATATGATAATGATAAAATTAATTTTTTTTATCTAATTTACGTTAAATATAATAAAATATTATACCTAATATATATATATATATATATATATGTTTCAATAAATATACATTTAATGAATTAATTTTTAATTAAAAAATTATTTAAATTTTTAGATCAAATTTAAAATTAAATTTTAATTATTTAATGCATAACTTTAAATATTATACAATAAATTTTTTATATATATCAAAAAAATATAAACATAATATATCTCTTATTTTATTATATTTAACGAAAAATAAGATAAAAAATTAATTTTATAATATTTTTGATATTTTTTCACAAATAAACAGATTCAATGATATATTTTTTATAAACAAAAGGATTTAAAAATAATTTTTCTAAATTAATGAATTAAACAATATATTTAACCTAAATAAAGTTAACATTCATACATTCCACTTTTTTTTATCAACCATAAGAACTCTTAACAAATAGATTGCTTCGTGTACTTTGTGCTATCAATATTATTTTAAATGTATATAATTATATTTAATTAAAAAATATTACATAAATTATAATTACGATGTATCTAACGTATAATAATACTCTTTTTTTATAATAAATACAATCTATTTTGGATATAAACACATTCACTAATTATATTAAAGAAAATATAATTAAAAAAATTAATAATGAACACTTAAGTTTTAAAAAATAACAAAAATATCTCTTAAGTTTAGGTAATAGGTAATTCTTTTAGCATAAAGTATGGCATATTATTCAACTTTTCATAGTATACGAGCCTTAGATCATGCCTGCGTCTTAAGGCTTTCCATTTGAAGTGATCTCACCATTTGAAGCATAAAAGGTACGATCACCAGCTTAGACTTACAATGTGGTTATGCTTAAATTAGTTTATGGTTTTATTATTGTAACCTTTTTGACACATGCTGATGTGTACCCCGTATAATTGACACGTGTACATATAAATGTCCTACATATATGATCATGGTCATGAATCACACACATTCACTCACATTTATAAAATCTTTCTTGTTTCTCTATCTAAATTGGATCATCTCTAACATTTTGGTATCCATTATTGGGCTCAAGATTAGAGGTTAAGCTTTTTACTCCTATCCTCGTATTTTTTAGGATTTATCCTGAGTTTTAGAGAAAAATCCCAAAAGAAAAATAAAATTCTTACACCTCGTGTTCTACCTAACACCCTGCGCCAACAATGGTTGATAAATGAGTAGAGAAGAAAATGAGGCTATCTAGTGAACAATTTGTAGTTATACCAAGATGCTAGGAGGAAAATGAATGTTGACATCTCAATGATTCCTCATAGGAGGCCAATCCTCAAATTGACTTTTCACAGGAGCTATTCGAGCTCAAAAGAGAGCTAGAGGAGATGAGACAAGAAAATAGAGATCTTTGCACTTAAGGGAATAGGTTAACCCATACCCACAAAAAATGATCCATAAAAAGACCATGTTGGGGAGTTAATCGAAGAGATTAAGAAGGTGAGACCAGAAAGATGAATCAGAGGACAAAAGGAGAATGTTGTGAGAAGGTATTGCACCATAATGTCTGAGTTGAGGTAAAACTATCCCAATTACAACCATGAATAATTGCTCGAAGAAAGAAAATTATAGGAGACACATTTCCAAACTCTTGAGGAGAATAACAAGAAATAATATACGGGAAAATCTCATCATGATATTGACATAGATTGTAATAAGCTATGTATGTCCCTTTTCTCTAATGAAATAGAACAAAGTATGCCACCCACAAAGTTTAGTGCTCCCAAAAGATCTTATGATACATATGCTCAACTTCAAGGCAACTATGTCCCTAGTAAGTCTCAATCAAGACAAGAGAGATGCTATAATGTGTAAGCTCTTTATAGCTATTATTTGTGATGGAGCACATAAATGGCTCAACAATCTTGTGCCTCGCATTATCACCTCTTTTACAAAACTTGCAAAATTATTCATCACTAATTATGCAAGAAACAAACCCATGAGAAAAGAGTCCCATCATCTTTTTTCAATTACTCAAGGGAGTGATGAATCTATGGAGGAATATATGAAGAGGTTCAAGGAGGAAAAGATGGAAATATTAGATTGAAGGAGAAGATGGAAATATTGATTGTTCTAATTTAATTACGATTAAGGCATTCAAAAGAGGGTGATTGAGAAGTTCGAACTTGTTTGTAGAGTTAACAAAGATTATGCCCGACACAATGGAAGAAACATATGAGGAAGAAAGAAAGTTTGTTAACCTCGAGTATCATCTCAGACTTGGTAGAAAAAGAAAAGTACTTGTGGATGCTTTTCTAGAAAAAGATAAAAGAAGAATGAGCCCATACAAAATGGTTATAAACATTTTACCCCAACTCACAGGGGAGGAGGCCAATGGTCAAGAAATTTTAGGCCTGGGGAAATGGCACTTTTGGCTTAGGCTGTGTTGAGAAAAGAGAATGAGTAGAATGTCAAATGGCCACCTTATATGAGAGTACTATTAAGAGATACTTTTGAATGGTGTGCTTTTCATAAAGATATTGGATATGAAACATAAGAGTGTAGACACTTGAAGAAGTAAATTAAGGATTTTTTATCCAGAGATTGCTTGGGATATCTTATTGGAAATAATAATAGAAAGATGAAGCAAAGACCACAATGAAAGTTTCAAAGGCCACATACACCACCTTGTAATCCAATAAAGTGGCATGATGAAGACAATGTAAGGACTATACTCTTTATTCATGGAGGACCTGGACTTAATAGGGCCTCAAATAATGCGAGAAAAAGGTATTCTTGGGATCCCTTATATTTATAACCTATGAGGGAGGTCGCCATCTATTTCTATCACCTTTACCAATAAAGATGAAACATCATTTCCACACAAAGACCCTTTGGTTATCACGCTTATAGTGGGATCATGTGATGTCTGTAGAATCATAGTTGACACTTGAGCTTAATAGACCTTATTTTCCTTATAACCATGCAAGCTTTGGGGGTGAAGATGATGATATTTTCAAAAAGGAGATTCCTTTAGTGGGGTTCAATAGTGTTAACATGTATTATATGGGTTCGGTCATGGTAATTGGCTCCATTATTATGACAAACTTTATGGTAACTAATGTCGCTGTTCATTACAAAACAATTCTTGGGAGGCCTTGGATACACAAACTAAAATCTGTCCCATCAACTTACTACCAAGTCATCAAATACCAAGGGTATAAAAGAAATAAAGGGTGACTAAGAAAAGGCTAGGAGTTGCTACAACACTACCACAAAGGAAGTTGTTCCAAAATAGCAACCAAAGAGCAAGCCATCCAAGCAAAATCTAGGCAAAGAATGTCTAGTCGCTTGAATCAATGCAAATGAGATTGGAATCATACATGTTGGTTCGAAAGGAGAGGACCATTTGTTGAGAATGAGCACTAACTTGGCAATACAAGTTAAGGAGCAAGTGTTAGATTTCTTGAGGTTCAACATTGACATTTTTGCCTAGAGATCCAACAATATACCTGATATTGACCTTAAAATGTTAAATGTTGCCCCTAAAGCTAGGCCCATCCAATAAAAGAAAAGTCCTAAGGAAAAGAATGAGAGAATAAAAAATTGTCAAAGATGTAGACTATTCAAAGTGGTTATCTAGTGTTTTGTTGGTAAAAAACATATGGGTCACCCCCCATGTGTGAGGCCTTGACTAATTTAAATGATGCATGTCTATAAGATTTTTTCTGTTACCCATCATTGATTGGTGGTTATTGTTGGTTCATGTTTGATGGTGGTCCTCATAGTTGATTGTTCATTACATGTTACTAATTTATGATTACTAACCACACAATATCGAGTGGTGTTGGCTTTGGTAGAAAGCATAGTTCATGTGTTAGGCCAGGTTGTTTCGGAGGCAGTAAGTGAGGACAGTAATAAGTAGTTCGTAGAGAGATCTCAACTAATAAAGGTATTTTGGTTTTATTTCTATCAGAGTTGCAATTATTTTATTGTTTAGTGAATTTATTTGCTATCAAGTGGTTACCATAAGTAACCCAATAATGTTACCATATAGATAGGAGTTTTATGTGAATTTATCTCGTTACTTCATTATATTTGAATGATCTACTGTGTTGTGAGTACAATATGAGTCTTGATATTGGATGTTACCACTCATAGGATTAGGACTCTAATTGGAAAACTTCTTAATTCTATTTTACATGCTTTTTGTGCAACTTGTGATTATATTTCATGTCTATGTATTTAAACTACCTATTTAAAATTATTTCTGCTATTGTTATTTTTGTTTTTTTGCTACTTGTGGGGACATACGATTCTTCTAGAAGACAATGTCTCCTTACCCTAGTAGTGTATTGGGTCTCGAACTCTTTCACACTCCTTTTTTATGGGATAAACTATTAGGGCCTTCATTGGTATGATGACCTTCCTCATTACATATCTAACACCAATAAGGTTTCTTTCCTGATGGACGATAATTTTTTTGTGAAGTTTTCTTTTTTATAAAATATATTTTCTTATAAGGTTTCTAGTTATATCTTCTCTTGTATTTGAAAAATCCAATTTTCTAAGTTTATATTTTTTGAATCTTTTATATTTTATATAACTTTGTTTGTAGGATTTTATATTACATTCATACTTTCATGGCATATGAAAATTCTTGATGTCATAACATATTTTAGAATTTTCATTAGAATAATTATATTATTTTCTTCTTTGGCATTGTAGAATTATCCAAGCTTTCGATTTTTTTATTTCTTTTTCATGTTCTCATTCTTGTTTACTAATTTTTACTTGGTCATTTGTAAATTTGATTTATGATACATTACTCTTTCTTGTTTGGATAAGAAGCTTTTCTTTGATGTATAGATTCCTTTCTTTTAATATCTCAAAATCTATTAGTATTCATGGTTTTATTATCTGTCCTATTATCTTGAAATGTCTTATCAGTTCTATGAACTCATTATATCCATATATTAAACTATAATGATTGTTTGTTAGTGAATATTCATTCATGTACTATATTGAGAATAAATGGTTTCCATCTTTCATTAAATTTTCTTTTTCAAATTTATATGCTAAGCTAAGTATTTGGTTTAAGTCTTTATCATTAATATTAATAGCAAACATAGGATATAATGTAAATTTTAATTTTTGATATCATAAATTTTCAAGGATTATTCCTAATAAGATATCTTTTTGGTTTATTATTATGTTGTCTAATAATACTAATTTTATGTGTGTGCCAATTCCTTCTCTCAAAATGTGTATTAATATTTGGATTCCTTTTAAATAAATATATCCAATCTTTTTTCTATCTTTCTGAGGAAATTTGGTTAATTTTTTCATAATAGTTTCCTTGTTAATTAATTGTATGTTATACTTTTTTTTGCATTCGTTATTGTAATAATCATTTCCTTATTATTAACTCCATAATAAACTATAGTTTTTCTTGAAAATATTTTTCTAATCCATAGGAAATATGATTCTTGGAATCCATCTCATTCTTTAAGACTTCGTTTTAACCTTTGAATTTCTTCAAAAAAGTTTTTGCTAAGTATCATTTCTTATGAAAACCATGTTGAAATGAATATTTCTATTTCCATTATTTCTTGATTTTCTATTATATCTTACATTTTTAAGTTTAATATAAATTGTTTTATTATTTTAATTGGATACATATCCTTCCTTTCATTATTCTTAAAGCTTATAAGTAGTGATATGGCTATTGCAAGATAAAAGAAAATAAACCCTTGAAGTTAAATGCATTTTCATTCATCTATAGGCACATATTTGATATTGCTTGCTTAATGACTTTGATTAGAGTATAATATGAGCAAATATGATGTCTCTTTAATCCTAGCATTTGATTATGTTCATGAGATCTATTGTGTGCACATTTGAGCCTTTTTTTTCTTGTCTATAAACATATGCGATCTATTTACTTTCTTCTTTACATAACTTATATTCGCATATACTTCGTTGAGTTTTTGAACCCTTAGGTTTAGTGTGATATTAAGAGTGTACCTTATGAGGTATAGAGTCGAAGCAAATTCAGATTTTTAACACTAGGTTTGTGGGAATTAATGTTGGTATTTTTTCCATTGACTTCTGAATTGCTTCATCATATTTTGAATAAAGGGGCATGGATTTACGATGTGAAATTGATTTACATAATGAATCTTGATATGTTGAGATGTTGGATGAACTTGTGCTAGAGCTTTAATTATGAACTGAAAAAAATGAAGCATGAAAAATTTTGTTGATTTAAGTTTGTAGTTTTTTTTTTAGTATTTTTATTTGTCTTTTAGTTTTTATTTTGCTTGAGGACTAGCAAAATATAGGTTTAGGGGAATTTGATGAATATTATTTTGACTTATAATTTCTATGATTTTAAGCGTTAATTTTATATTTTATTTTTGTATTATGTTATTTTGGAAGGTATTTTTGTGTTTTATAGGTTAATATGCTATTGGAAGAATCTTGGATGAACATGAACAAAAAGAGTGAAAACGAGGCGAGAAATGGAAACTTAGATAAGTTGAAACAAACCATAATATCAAATATCATAAAACTAATACGGGTTATGGCCCAAATTCTTGCATGCTGCATAAGGGACTCTCAGTTTCCATATAAAATCAAGTTGAATTTACGTGCCCCAAACCAGAAATAGCATGCTGCGATGAAGGGCTCTTGGATATCATTTGGTGATTATGGAATTTCAACACATGTCGAGACGCATAAATGTTCATGTCGCAACGGAGGTGTCTCGGTGTGCATTAGACGATTTGACTTTGGTTTCATGTCGCAGTCACCATAGCCATAATCTACCATTCCATAACACGGGTTTAAAAAGAAAACTCTCAATTGTAAATTTTTTCTAAGGATTTGAATAAGGGGATCAACAAACTCAAGAATTTGGGATTGTAGATCAAACGAGGTATTTTATTGTTAAATATATTTTTCTTTGTATTCTAAACATGTCTTTTGTAATTGAATTAATATTATTTAACTAATTAAGTTAGGTTAAATTTTTTGTATGTGATTTTAGTTTTACTTTCATGAGTGGAAGAATAATTTTATATTTTTCATTTAATAAAAGTTGATTTATTTATTATTTATGTTTTTCATACCTTTAATTATAAATTAATGATAAATCAAACCTTAATTTATAATTAAAGAGAATATTTTAGAACGAAGCTTTAAACACATTATTTGTGCTTGGTTGTACATTTATGAACAATAGTTTAATTTAACTGTATTGATTTATATTAAATTGGTTGATTTACTTATTTCACTTAGGTTTGTTAATTAACTGATTTCAAACCTATTAAAAAAGTTATTGACTAATTGGGAATCGTTGAGACTCACTATGATCGTTGGGGGTTTGTTTATTTTAAAAAAAATCAATAATTTTAATTTTTATGAAAATCATTTAATTTAGGATAATTGCATTGATTTGTGTTAAATTAGATTATTTATTTATCTCTTTTAAGTTTGTCAATTAACTTATTTCAAGTCTGATCTTAGAAGTTATTAGTTGAGAATTATGGAGGCTCGTCATTATCATTGGGGGTTTTCTTATTTAAAAGAAAAAAATCAATAATTCAAACTTTTTTGAAAATCATTTAATTCGTTATTTTTATGAATGTATAGCTAGTTAATATCCCATACTCATTCATCTATATTTATTCGGTTATATTTTGTTTGTTTATTTTAATTGTTAATTAATTTTCGAATTTATAATCTTTCTTATCGATTGAGAATATTTAGGATTATTCTTTTAAAATATTTAACGTTTTAAAATACCTGTCAATTTTTTTAGAGACTCATCTATGACTAATTTTATCATTAATGTACTAATGATCCGTGCACTTAAAAGAAATCAAAACTTGTTGGATTAAAGATAAAAAATAAAATCAATTAAATAATTTGGTTATTTATGAATTAATATAATTTATTTACTTTTAAAAAAATTATAATTATAAGTCTCTAGATTTAATTAATTTTTTATACAAAGGAAAGAAAACATGCAATTGAAGTGACTACTCAAAATACATTTTAAATGATTATGTGGTTCAATTGGGAATCTCAAATGTTCCTGAGGTTTGACATATCTTCAATTATACTCTCGAGGTTTATAAAATATCAAAAATATCCTTAGATTTTAATGATGTTAATTTTTCATTAATTACTATTTAAATTACTATTCCTAGGTTTTGATACCAATTTTTGTGGATCAATACAGTTTTTAATCATGAGTTAATATTGACCTAGTTGATGGTCTTTGTCTATTTATTGAAGATAATAATTTATCTAAAAAACTTATTATTTTTTTGTATAAGTCTAATTTTCTTCTATATTCATTACAATTGTATAGTATATTATGTTCTTCATTATGTTAGTTGCTTAATTCTAATCCTGAATCTATTAATTGTCTTTTAAAATTAAAAATTATTCTTTCATTTATCCTATTTGTAGTATACAAGCATGTTTTTCTTGTGTATATATAATGTATTTATAATCTTTAAAGAAGTATTATCTAAACATTAAGTTGTTGAATTTTGATTCATCCATTCTTACATATTTTTTACTAAAATAATCTTTTAATGTCCTTGAACCAGGATGGTCTATGATGCTTGTGATAGCTTTAATATAATATGTATATATATCTAATAAGGTGTTAAATCTTTTAAAATTTTCAAGACAAGTTTCATAATCTTCATCTTTAAAATATTCATTTAAATGATAGAGATAACCTTTATCAAATATTTCTAATAGAATTAGATTTTTATCTTTGATTTTATTTGGAATTAGTAGTTGTTTATTTCTAAAAACAATTTCCATTTTCCTATTTTAGCAATATTATGTCTTGTTGTAAGTAAATATTTAAATATTCAAGATTCTTATATGGTTTAAATTTATAATTATTATACCTAAATTTGATGGGTCTATCACGATATTCCCTTATGTTCATCTTCTTTTGTTATATGTACATGTTATGCCTCAGCTTTGCTTAAACCTCAACGCTCTCCTGGCAATGGTGAGTCTTATGCATCTGTACATAAATGGTGTCCAATAGTTAACTTACTAAAGAAGAGTAACTGAACTCCATTTTATTCATAGAATAATAATTATTACAACTTATGGCCAACTAAGAACCTTGAAAGGGGTGCTTAGCCACTCATAATTATTGGGTATAACATTTTTGGTTTTGAGATTTCTAGATAGAGGGATTTTCTATGCTAGAGTGTTTAAGAATAGAGAGCTCTGGATTTCTGTGTATTCGTGTGTCCCTTGAAATGATAATAAAGGTTTCTTTTATAGAATAATAAATCTCTGTTTACAAGACTAAAATTATTATTTTACCCTTACTTTAATAATTCATATGCCTTTCTACTTTAAAGGATCCTTGGCACATGCTATCGACTAAGATGTAGGGTTTACATCTTTATTTCTTTTTTCGTCTTCTATTGATAATTTCTTTTCTTATTTTTCTTTGTCATTTTCTACCGACAATTCCTTTGATGACGTTGATGATGACCTATCTTCATCTTCTCGATCTTTGATGTAGAGAATGAATTTGTGGTCTTTAGTGGCTTTTCTAGCATAGAAGTAGAATACCTTCCTTATTTTTTGACCAATTTCTAGGTTATTGCAATTAAAATTGGTTTCATATTTGGTAAATTTTTCACCATCTTCTTCTGACATAGTCATGCTACTGTGGGAAATGATGATGACTTTACTAGTTGAATAATAAACTTTAATCTCAGTAGAATTGTCAATCTTTCTGAGTTCATAGTAAATTTGGTTTAGCATTTAACCTCTTAATACACAGAGTTCTTCTGTGTTGAATTCTTTTTTTGAAAGTACCCTTAGTTTGGAAACTTCTCTGTTTATGTTGGAAATCCTTATTTTGATGAAGTGGTAGAGACTAATACTTTCTTCCTCATTCCAATTCATTAATGAACTGAAAAATCTATGGTAAAAAGGTTTATCACCTGCTTTATTTTTTCTTCTGAAATTCTTGATTGCTTTTTAAAAATTTTCTGGAAAATAATTTAACTCACTTAAATTAATTCATGGATATATATTTGCATGAAATTATTTATATACAAATATTGGATCAGCTCCTTCTAATATATTGAATTTACTTCATGCAAGAAATTCCTTGTGTGTAGTATAGAATTTCATATCTTCAATATGTTCTTGAGTAGATTTTCTTGCCAAGTTATAAAGACTCAAACATTTTGGTTTACTGATGTTTATATATTGGTCATTTTCATCTTCAATGATTAGAGTAGTTTTAGGAGATGTCTCCATGAATAGTACCGAATGCTTTACTATTTTTGATGTCTCTAGAGGAGATATTTCTCTAAATAACACTGGAGGCCTTGCTATCTTTCCAAGATTTATCAATCTTCTTGGAGCTGTTGGTTGTTGTTGTAGTGCTGCAAAATAACTTCTTACTATCTCCTATAGAGTTATTAGTTTTGGTGTTTTGTAGTTGGCATAACTATTTTCAGCTTCTATTTTGTTAGTGAAGGCTTTATGAGTTACTCCACTAATTCCTATAATAGATTTTCTAGCTTTTGCCCAATTGTTATAAATTCCTAGTTTTGGGCTATTATAGACCACATAAATTTTTTATGTTATTTTTTTTTGCCTCATCTACCCAATTAAGCTTTGTGGTTTTAGAAGTTTTTTTTTTGAATTGTTAGGTTCTTCCTTTTTTAATGGAGATTCCTTGTTTGAGCTTCTGGTCTCTAGAGGTTGTTTTGAACAATTAAGTTCTTCATGTTTCTTTCCTATCTCTATAAGAGATTTCTCGAGATATAACAGCTCGAGTTGTTCCTGTAGGATTTTTATCTCCTTTTCCTTTATCTTGATTTTGATATCAAGATGTTCCATTCCTAAAAGCATAAAAATAGCTAGAGGTGCTAATTCTCTGGTAAGGGCATCAACTAAACTATTTTTATAGCCTGGAAGATGTTCAACATCAAAATTATAATGGTTGAACCATTGTTGCAATCTAACTAAGCTTCCTTGTTTGTAATCACATGTAATATTAGTTCTTAAGAAATAACCAAGATTCTTGTTATCTGTTCTAACAATGAATCTTGAGCTTATGACATATATTGCAAATTTCTTAATAGATTTTTTAACAGCTAAATATTCTTTTTCATTACTATGGTAATTTAATTCTGAACCTTGGAAAAATCCTAATATATATCTACAAAGATATTCATCTTTTTCATCTACTCTTGCTTTAAGAACTGCTCCCCAATATTCTTGTGAAGCATCCGTTTTAATTATCATCTTATCATTTGGTCCTAGATGGTATAAAGTTGGTAAATGTTTTACCTTTGCTTTTACTCTATCCATATATAAAGTATCTTCTTCTGTCCATTTCCAGATATGATCTTTTTTCAATTTTGCTTGTAATGGTTTTCTCATTTATGCAAGTTTCTTAATGTATGCTTCTGCATATGTTAAATATCCTAAAAATCGTTGTAATTAATTTTTGTCTTTTAATTCACTAGGGAATCCTTGAATATTATTTAGTGTATAAGGTTGTAGATTATGTTTTTCGTTTTCAATTCCAACCCTAAATATTTAATTTTTTGTTGAGCAATTACTGCTTTCTTTTCAAAAAGTACAATGCATTATTTTATACATTCTTGTAGAATATTGATAATATCCAAATAAAGTTTATTTAATTCATTACGGAAAACCAAAATATCATCTATGTAAACACAACAAATATCTTGTAGTTTCTTGAAGATGTTTTTCATATATCTTTGAAAGAAACCTAGAGTTTGTTTTAATCTAAATAGTATAACTATCCATTAGAATTGACCTTTGGGGAAACTAAATGCCGTTAGTTTTTGGGATTCTTCATCCAGTCTTATTTGCCAAAATCCACTTTTGCAATCAATACTCGAGAAGTATTTCTTTCCTTTTATTAATGATAGTAATTCTTTCTTTTTTGGAATGAAGTATCCATCATCAATGGTTTCTTTATTCAGTGCTTTAAAATTTATTATCATTCTCTTTTTTCCTCTTCTTTTCATAGCTTCTTTTTCAACTAAAAATGCTGGACTAGAATGAGGTGAATTACTTGGTATTATGACTTTTAATTCCAAAATTTCTTGAATTTGTTTTCCAAATTCAATCTTGTCTTCTGGAGTATAAATCATTGGTTTTACTCTTACGATCTTGTTAGGATCTCTTAATTTTATGTTAACTATTGTTTTAGATTTATTTATTTTTTGGATCCAAAGGATTTTTTGAACTGACTGTTTTTAATAGTTTTCTAATGTCTGTTAGGGCTTTGTCTTCTTGTATTTCATTGAGAAATTTTTTTTGTTTCTCTTCTATATCTAATGAAATATTTTCTAAATAAGGTTTTTATTAGTCTTTGTTGTGTGTTTTGCAACACCTGACTTTGATGCAAATATCTCGGTCATGAAGTAATAAAGATTTGTAAGTAGAGTATCGTTCCCAGGATTTATTCTTATAGTTTGTTGAGTACTAAAATTGTATCTCTACGATTTTATCCAAAACAATCGTTAATTGAGAAAAAGGTAAAAAGAAAATAAAGAGAACTCTAGGATTGCAATTTTTCACCAAACTAATCCTTTCGAATCATATTATTTTCTTTTGATTTATATTTTTTGGTACATTTAATTTGTCAGCGAAAACTTCTTTTTATTCATACATCTCTTCCAGAGCTCATTATAAACACACCTCTTTAAATTAATTCACTATATGTCTATGAGAATTAAATTTAATAAAGATTAAATTAAGTTCTAAGTTCTAAAATGGTCGCCATTACAATTAGGGTATATTCTATCCTTAATTACGTACATGTCATTCTATTCTGAAACAATATACCTGCAAAAATGTCTTTCTCGAGTTTATTTTTATGCCACAAATCGTTTTGATAAAATTAAGTAAATAATCAAAAAGCATTAAGCACAAAATAAAAGCGAACAAATCGAGCGTCTTATAAATGTTATCAAAAATAATTAAAATCAAAGCTTCATAAATTTAGATCAAATGCAACCACAGAAAAATTAAGTTACTTCATTAATTAAAAATTAAAATTACAACATATGCGAGAAAAATTAGAAGAAGAAGAAGGAAAATTAAAACATCAAGTAACGAAAATATTTGGCACCGCACATGAGAACACAACAAAAGCCAAAAAATAGCTTTTGCGTGTTCTAGATCCCAAAACAGAACAACACAAAATTTCTAAACTAAAAAAAACTCTTTAACTCTGTCCAACATCACATTTATAGCTAAAAAATACATCAAAAAATAATACATTTTTTAAACGCGTAAAAAAAATTATATAGAAAACAAAACCCGACATTCCTCTTAAAATCCATGATCACGCGAAAATCAAAAACATATTTTAATTCACGAGACAAGCATCCCGTTCTGCATTTTTTATTCATTGTGCGTGCACGTGTCAAAAATACGATTCGGCTGCAAGATTCCACATGGCCGCGTAGCGGCGCTATCATTGGAGTGAACAATAGCCGGATGCACGCGAGGAACGGCGCACGGGATTGGGGGCGCCGAAAAAGTGAAGCGGCAGTGGAGAAACGGGCGTGATCCGGTACGGTTGCGAACATTGTAAAATACCACGTGTCGGAATATGATTCGGCTTAAATATTAGTGGGACACGTGGAAGATTCTTGTGCAGCAAGCGAGGATGCATGGCGGCTACCGCGCGTCGCCGCGGTGTGACAACGGTTCGGTGCGGCGGCCGGATCCGTGCGGCTTCAGTACGGACCGTTCGAGAGATCAGACGGTCGTCGATACACCTCGGGAAATCCGCCCGCGAGCCAACATGTGGAGCCCGCTCGACGGCCAGCACTGCGCGACACGTGGGGCCACGGCACGCCTTGCGGCCGCGAAGATTTTACACGCGATTTTGCCTCGTGCGGTTACCTTCGCCAAATCTGGACCGTTGATGCTTTGATCGGACGGTGGGTGATGAACGTCGTGATTTGTGCGAGTGCGATTCCTTTCCTGCGCAGAAAATTCAAACTTTTATTAATTATATTTTGACCCAAAAATTTAATCCAAATTACATTTTGCACTTTCTTAAATTACAGTTAAGCCCTTTGCTAATTTTAAATTAAATTTTTAAACTTTTAATAATTATAATTAGGCCAAAATTTAATTTAAATTATATTTTCGATTTTTGGTAAATTGTAATTAAGAAACTATATTATCATAAATTATATTTGTGGACAGAAATATGAAATTAAGTACATATTCGATACAAATTATTTAATTTTTTTTTAAAATGTATTTTTAGCACATAAAAGGAAAATATTAATTTATTTAACAATAATTAACTAAATATTAATAGAACATAACAATTATCATTACTAAAATTGATGAAAATAACTGTATAAAATACAGTTATGAGTCTTATATCTCACCACGTTTTTGCTTTTTATGTTGTTGCATAAAAGTTAGGTTTAAGACAGTTAAAGCTTTTCTTATTTTGGAGACATAGATGATATCTCCTTCTATGATTGTGAGACTTATTTTGTCGAAATGTTGTGTGAAAGGTTGATATAAGTTTAGTAAGTTATTTCCTATTAACAAATCTACTCATGTTTTTTGTTGATATATGGTAGGAATGTGAAAGTTTTCTCCTCTATCATTATATCAATATCTTTTAATACCTTATTAAGTTTTATTGTAGTTTTATTGTAGTATTATTAGCAATTCTTACAATTAAATCTTTTGGTGCTTGTTTCCAGTTGTCTTTTGGAAATACATATCTACTAGTTGCACACATACTAGCTCCTATATCTATATATGCATGTAAATGATAAGTGTAATAGCCTTTAAATTTTAGTCCTACTTTAATGTAAGTACTATTTGGATTTGTAATACTATACAAATCATTCATCTTCTGATGAAAAAATATTCATAATTTTAGTGTTCATATTATGAGTCAGTTATTTCTTCCTCAGTTTCTTCCAATAGATAGATACTATAAGTATCATCTACATCAGATTTCTCGATCACTTCTAATTCCATTTTGAAAGCTTCTTCTAAGATTTTTGCTTTTTTTGGAATTTTTTTTATGTTGAAGTCTGCTTGGACATTCGTTAGCATAATGTCCTTCTTCATTACAGATCCAACATCTACATTTTTTTTCCTGAAGGGCAATAATTTCTTTTTTCAAAAGGTTTATAATTCTTTATTCTAAAATATCTTTTCTTCTAGTTTTCTTTATTAGATCTCTTCTTCTAGTTTTCTCTATTAGATCTCTTTTTATATTTATAGAAATTTTTTTCTGAATTTATATTTTTATATTTATATTTTTGTTTATAAGATTTTATATTACATCCATATTTTTCTAGTATTATAAAATCTCTTGTATCACAACAAATTTTATCATTTTCTCTTATATGTTTATATTCTTTTCTTTCTTGACATTTAATAATGATCCAATCTTTAAGGCTTCTTATTTTTCCTCCTAGAGTATCTGATATAGTTTTTCTATTCCTTTGTTCCCAATTTCTGTTAAGGTTTTATATAGTGTTCAAAGTAATTTTTGAAAAAAATATTTCTTTTTAAGTTGTTTGTGTAGAGGGTGGTAATTTATGGTAATACATTTCATATTCACAAATAAAAGAATCTATGTAACACATGTTACAAATTTCCATATTTGTTAGATGTCATTTAGCTTCATTGATTTTATTTTCACTGGATTCAGTGATAGTCCTTCATTTATCTTCTCCAATAAATTCTTTGTATATTTTATTTATTACTATATCCATGTATTTCCTTGCATTAATAAATGTTGTTGATCTGTTAAGTTTGAAAACCAAACTTCAACATTTCTTGTCATTTTATGTGCTATAAGCACTCTACAGGTTGAAGGATTTGTTTGGGTAATTTGAGAAGTTTGTATGAGCACACTCATTCTACTAGCCCATTCATCTAAGGCTTTCTTCCTATCTCTTATACAGTCTAAATCTAGAAGTTCAGACTTATAATTATTATGGAGTTTGAACTCTGGTGGAATACTACCTCTAGTTCCCCAATGCAACTCTTCCTCTGTTTTAGGTGGTTATCTTCTTTTATCTGTGATATCAGGTTATTCTATTCTTTGCCTATTTCTTTCTTCCCTATGTGGGTTAGATGTTCCTTCTCAGTAAGGGACTAATAATGAAATTGGTTTCATATGACTTTTTGGGGTCATATTTTCTAATTCAAAATCAATTTCACTAATTATTGTCATATCTTCTTTTTTTTTAGTACAAAGTTTTTCATTATAATGTTCTTCTATTTCTTCATTGGTTAATGTCAATAAACTGACCAATGTTTTTATATCCTTATTTTTAGGGTCCATTAATTTTCTTTCTAATTCTTTTCTATATTCCATTAAATTAGAATTATCTCTTTGTTCTTAGATTGTTCTTCATTTTTTCTTTTCTCATTTTTTGGAATCATTGGAATCAAGGAATTTTCTAGGTGGTTCTTCTTTTAGTCCTTATGAGGGATCATATTTATAACCTATTATTTCATTATTCCTATATATGTTGTATACATCTTTTCTTAAATTTGAAAATTCTTTATACATATCTTGTTGTAGTTTATTATAACCATATTCCTTTATTTTCTTAAATAATTCTTTTTGTATATATATTATTTCTTGTAAATATTTTGTGTTTGATTCTTAGACTAAATATATTTCCTCTGTTAATAATTATACAGTTTCAAATAATGTTGCTTGATTTTTTGCTACACCTACTAAGTTTATATTTACTTCTAAATGCATATTTTTTATTTTATTTCTAAACGTTATTTTCCCTAATATACAATCATGAACTAATGTCTTCATTATTTTGACTTCATTTTCTAGTTTTTTAACTTCTTTTTGGTTATAAGTTTCTCCTTCATGATCTACAAAAGTAAACCTTGGTATGCTATTAGTTTTAACAACATTACTTTTTCTTCCTATTATCAAGAGTTTTTTTATATCTAATTTCTATTTTTCTAGTATTTTAAAACCTGTTAGTATTTCTAGTTTTATTTTCTGTCTAAGTTCCTTAATTTTTTTGTTTATTTCTATAAATTTATTTTATCAACATATTGAACTATTATGACTATTTGTTAAAGAATATTATACTAGATAATGTATTGAAAATTGATGATTTCCTTCTTTCATTAAATCTTTTTTTTTTCAAATTCATAAGCTAGACTTAATACTTGATTTAAATTTTTATCGTGTATATTAATAGCAAAACTAGAATATACTATAAATTTTAACTTTTGGTATCCTAAATTACTATGAATCATTCCTAATAAGTCATCTTGCCTATTTATTATTCTATTATCTACTAATAATATTTTTATTGATGTATCTATTATTTCTCTAAAATGAGTTTTTATTAATATTTGAATTCCTCCTAAATAGATGTATCCAAAATTTTCTTTATCTTTATGAGGATTTTTTAATAACTTGTTTAATATAGTTTCTTTATCAATTAATGGTATATTATACATTCATTTTGCATATGTAATCTTAATCTTCATTTCTTTATTACTTATGCAATAATAAATTATGTTTTTCTTAGGGAATAATTTTGTTAATAAAAATGAAGGGTTTTTAAATTCATCTCATTATTTAAGATTTAACTTTGTTTTTTGAATTTCTTCAATTTTTTTTTATTCATTAACATTTTTTGTAAAAAACATCATGAGATGTCTTTTGTTTCTATATCTATTATTTCTTAGTTTATTTTTTCATGTTTCATTTTAAGAATGTTTTGTATTTTTTGAAACCTTAGGGGTTTTTATGATATTGAATGTTATTATTTAGTTTTGTTAGATTTAATTTCTATTATATTTCAGGGATATTTTTAAATTTTTTGAAATATTAAGGATATTTCTGAATATTTTTAAATATTTTAAAACTTTAAGAATATTTCTAAAAATTCTTTAAACCGCATTGGTATTTTTGATATTATTCCGGTTCAATTGGAATAAATATTTAGCACTGTGGAGCATCTGGTACTCCTTTTTCCAACTTTTGTTAAAGAAATGCTCTTATTAAAAATATTAGTAGATCAAGTGAGAGTAACCCAAAAAAGTAAAACGCCTCTAGTCCCCTTCTATTTTTTAGGGGAAAAGGCAGAGCCGTCCTGAGTTATTTGGTGTCTCTGCTGTGTAGAGTAAAAATCCCCCAAAGGCCTTCGTTGAGTTACAGGGTAGTACGTATGAACCTTAATCATAAAGACCGGAGTCCCTTGTAAGATTCAGAAAAATCCCAAAATAAGGCTAAAGCCATCAAATTGGTTGCGAAAATCTTTTTGTAAGTTTTTCAAGTCTCTCCTTTTTACCCCGTTCTTCAAAAACGATGGCGATCATAGTTGCTGATTTTGCTTCGGGTTGTTTTAGGTATTAAAAAAAAGAAGAAAAGAGAGAATGTATAATTTACTATTTTATCTATCATTCTGAATTTATACATATCTAGCTTGATCTAGGATTTTGTTATGAGTAATTTGACATCATGTTATTGCTTATATTCAATTTTCTTTTACAATGGGCAAGATTATTCGCATTTGAATGTCAAAGAGCTGTTAAGTTGTCAAATTATGGGACTGGGTTGCTGGAGTCTATTGTTCAGCACCCTGCTTTCCTAAATAAAGGTGATGTTTTGTTGTCTCAGTCCCCAGTTGTCACCTTTGAATGCGTATATGGTGTTGGATACGCCCATTTGTCTCAATTTTCTGTAAATTTTTCACCAAATTAGAGTGTTCAATTACCCACGTTCGTTGGACATGGTACCACACGAAAAATGAAGAAAAAAATGAAGTGCCTAAGTAATATAGGTTGTCACATTTGATGTTATTTTTGCTCAACTTTGAAAAGTATATCTTAAAACAGGTTTTAACTATGTGATATAACGTATAAATAATGATTAAGATTTTTATGTTCATTAGCTTGTGGTTTGGTGCTCATCTCAGATATATTTATATATCTAATTAAGATAATGTAACTATTCAAGTATCCATTTATCCATCTTTGTAGTCCTTATGATGAAAACTAAGAAATTTAGGCAAAGAAGGGATTCTAGTTATGAATGCCAGGAGTTCAGTTGTAATTTGGTTGCATGTAAACTGTAAATAAGTAGCAAGTGGAGCATTGGAATTAAATTAAATCATTTTGGAAAATCACTTTAATGGAATTGTTAGCTTTTAGTTTTGTATGTTGAGTAATGTGAATAACACAAGTATGACAACATCTTAAATTTCAAATGTTAGAATAGTGCGTATTAGGAGAAGGTATTGTCTTATATGCGTGCAACTATAGACCAACACTTGTACTCTTAATTTTAGTTTGGTTCCTCTTTGGAAGATAAAATTTGGTTATGAATATGTCTTGAACTTGATATGTCTCGCAATATCGCGGCATTTGTCCATATATCATCACCATCTTGTTTCTGGGTCTTTGTTTGTCTGCCTTGTTAATGAGTCAGCTATGTCAAATTTGGGATCTTTTTTAAGTCAGCAAAAATTGGGGTCTTTATCTCATTGTGAATATTGGTCCTAGTCTGAGGGCATTGTAGAATAATGGCTCCAAAAAGGAAAATTCCAACCTCTAAAAGCAGACGTTCTACTCAAGCTCAGGGGTTGGTGTTTCATGATCATTATCCTGGATTGGTTTTTATTGATGGTAGCCAACATCCATTAGAGCCAAGATCTTCTCCTCAATTACTGGAAAATAAAGTTGCTGTTCAGGCAGTGGAGATTGAACGACTTGCTGGGGATAATAATAGGTTGGCAACTAGTCATGTGGCTTTTAGGGAGGAACTTATAGGTGCTGAGCGAGAATTACAAAGGCTCAAAGCACACAGGAGAAGCATTCAAACTGAAAGTGACATTCAGATCCGGGTTTTGTTTGATAAGATTACGAAAATGGAAGCTGACATTAGAGCTGGAGAGGGTGTGAAGGAGGAGTTCCAGCAGGCCCACAAGGAGGCACGAAGCTTGGTTACCGAACGGAAAGAGATGATTCTCCATATTCAGAAAGCCACTCAGGAATTGCAGAAGGTCCGTGTGGATGTTAAGAACCTACCAGATATGTTTGTTGAACTTGACAGTTTGAGGAAAGAACACAAGATGCTGTGGTGAGTGAGGTTGTTATGTTAATTTTCAAATATTTCTATTTCCTTGCTTCTGCATGTAAAACATGGCACTTGGCTATGCTTTCTTCATACGGTTGACTGTTTCTCTACCGACTTGAACTTAGTCAGAACAAATTCCATTTCCTCAAACATATGATAGGTTGTCAAAAATTCATAACCCCTGTGTGTCCATGGCTCCCTGCCATATTTTGAGCCCAGAAACCTTCAGCCAGTATACCTAATTGAATGATGTGCAATGTTAATAGTTCATTACATGAATAAATTTTATACATTTTTCATTTACAGTTGGTCTGATGAACTGATGTAATTATATGCATCTACTAACCTCCAAACCTTGTGTCCTTTGTTTGGAGGGCAAGAACTTCGATATCTTGGTGTTCCCCTTGGGTTGCTTATATTGTGTGATTCATTTTATATTCTGAAGCATATAATATAGCTTCTTGAGATGCTTTGGTACGTATGATAATTTTGATCTATTGTTCATTTTATACAGCGCTAAATTTGACCATGAAAAGGGTTCAAACATACAGCAAGTGGAGCAAATGCAAGCAATGGAGAAGAACCTTTTTGCAATGGCAAGAGAAATTGTAAGGTTGCGACAAGAGATTGTAAATGCAGAGAAGATATCACACAGTAATTCTCTTTACCATGTGGCTTTATTATTTGATGATGTTCACATGTGTGTGTATATATATATATATATTTTCATTGTCCCTCTCTCTCTAAGGGACTCTCTTCTAATAATACTCTAATGCCATATAGCTTCAAATCAGTATGCTGCTGGTTATGTGAATCCTGATTCTTTATACCCAACACCCCCCATGCAAGGGAGTGTTCCCTACATTGACGGTTATGGGAGGACTCATGCTCAAATAGGCGTTGGGCCAGCTGGAGAGGGATTTGTTGCATACGAAAGTGGGAATGGTGTGTCTGCTACCAATGCAGATGCCCCTACAGCTGGTGATACAGCTGGCATGGGAAGAAGCTCATGATCCTTCTATTACATGAGGATGAGCAACCATTCTGATTTCAGAATGTAAGGATATCTTTAATTTTCAATATTACTGTAGATCAGATCTTTTCTATACTTCGAACAGTTTCCCATGAAATTTGAGAAACATATAAAAGCCTTAATGTCATTGAAGGGTTCCCTATTTTAGTAGTACCCTAATTATATTTTTGATAACCTATTTTACTCTTATTATTAATTGATACTTTAGTAATACCTATATTTTAAAAAATGTTTCAATTTAGTGCAATTTTCTTACATGATCAACACATGTAATTTTAATTAAAGATATTTTTGTTATTTTCGTCTTTTTTTCTCTGCAACAAAAACATTTTTGAGTTCTTAAATGTAGATTTTAATGCTTTTTTACTCATTTTATTTCCTTTTCTTTTAAAGATTACTTATATAAATTGATGTTAATTTAGGGTGAAGAAATTGAATTCCAAAAAATGCAATCTTTTTTTGCAACACAAAATTAACAATTGATTGAATAAACGAATCATAACTAATATAGAAGAAAAAAAAGTGTAACATCCATAAAAGTTGTTTGTATGAAAGAGGAACAATTTTATTTTTTATAGACTTGATCTTGTAGTGAAAATATATAAAATGAATACAAAGTGAGGGAGAGAGAAGAGAGAAAAAGAGGGTGAGAGGAGGTCAGAGGGATATAGAAGTTGAAGAAAAGTGAAAAGAATAGAAAAAAAAACATAAGGTGAGGTGTGACAAAAGCCTTTTAGATTAGGTAATTTGTATTGTTTAATTTTATAGATTAGAAATTGTGTTATTTAATCTCTTAATTTCGTAAAAATAGTTAATTAAGAATAAATTATATTATTTTAATAATTTTTTAGTTAAAATATTATTATTTTTTGTCAAGTAATTAAAATGAGAAGTATAAAAGTAAAATTTAATATGAAATAGTTTAATAAAAAATAAATAACATTAAAATTCACAAAAATTATTTAAATATATACTTTAATTTTTAATAAAAATTAAAAATTAATAAAATATTAAAATAAAATAATGGCAATTAATAGAGATTAAAAATGAATATTTTGTGAATTTTTTTTATATTAATTATGATTTATCATTGTTAAATAATTATGTTTTAATTACGTTTAATCACTTTATAGAAAAATAATAATATTTTAATACAAAAATCATTAAAATAATATAATTTATTATTAGTTGTTCATTTTTACGTAATTTAGGGATCGAATGATGTTTTTAATCTAAGAAATTAAATAACATGAATGACCTAATATAAGTAACTTTTATGGTATTTTTTTCAAAAAAATATTAAAAAACAAAAATATTATTTAAATAATATTATATGTTTTATATATGAAATGAGATTTTCTATATATTGTGCTTTATTTATAGGTTTGCATGAGGTCTATTTATAGGAGAAATTACAAGAAAAAAAATCACACAAAATCAGTATAATAAGCACCAAATCATTAGCGTAACTAATTTTCTAATTTACAACATTTTCCTAATTTACATCACTTGATTAATAGTGTAAATATCTACTGTCGACAAATCTTCTCATTTAACTACCAAATCTTTTCCTTTTCAACAATCTCCCTTAAACTGGTTTTAAGATATCTTTCATAGCCAACTGGCCAATTGGTTTATCAAACTATTTTGTAGGAAGTTCCTTTGTAAGTACAATTGCAATTTACTCGGTAGTAAGAATCTGTGGTGTATATATCAATCCATTTTCTATCTTTTCCTTTATGAAGTGTTTGTCTCCATGTTCTTTGTTCTATCATAAAGCACTAGACTTTTAGCAATAGAAATAGTAGCTATATTATCACAGTATGTTTTTATAGGCAACAGATTATGTGTCTTCACCTCCTCCAGTAGTTTCTTAATCTATATCATCTAACAAATCATATGGGCAACTGATCTAAACTTAGCCTCTACACTACTTCTTGATACTACATTCTGCTTTTTTTACTTTGCCAGGTGATAAGTTTGCCTCGTACAAACATACAGTAGCCAAAAGTTGACCATTTATCAGTAATACTCCTAACCCAATCCGTATCATTATAGGCTTCAACTTGTAGATGTTTATGGTTTTTGAATAGTAGACCTCTTTCGGGGGTTCCTTTTAAATATTTGAAAATTTTATAGTCTACGTCAAAGTGTTTTTGTCCAAATAAATGCACAAACTTGCTAACTATGTTGACTGCAAATGTTATATATGGACTTGTATGTGACAAGTAAATCAATCTTCTAACATTTCTCCGATACTACTCTCTGTAAAGAATTTCTCTAGGCTCAATTGGTGTCTTGTTTAGTTTACATTCTAACATACCTATTTCATCAAGTAAATCAAGAACATATTTACATTGATTCAAAAATATACCTTCTTTGGATCAAGCAAACTCAATTCCAAAAAAATATTTTAATGCACCCAAATCTTTGATCTCGATGTTAACTACAAGTCTATTTTTTAACCTCTCTAATTTTTCATTGTCATCACCAATCAAGATTATATCATCCATATAGATAATTAAAATTGCAATCTTTCCTTCAATACTATACTTATAAAACATGGTATGGTCATCTTGGCTGCTCTGATAGTAGCCACGACTCTTCACAATTCTACAAAATCTCTCAAACCAAGCTCTAGGGTATTGATTGAGACCATATCAGGACTTTTTCAATCTATAGATTTTGTTTGGTCCCAATTTTTCCTAAAATCCTAGTGATAGACTCATAAATACCTCCTCTTCAAGATCTCTATTTAGAAAAGTATTTTTCACATCTAATTGGTGTAATATCTAGTTGAAATTTACAACTAAAGACAACAAGATCTGATTGAGTTTATTTGGGTTATAGGAGCAAAAGGTTACAATCCCATGGGTTTAGGTGAACCTTTTTGCTACTACTCTTGCTTTGTATCTTATTATGCTACCATTAGCTTTAAATTTCACTATAAAAATCGACTTGTAGCATACTATTCTTTTCCCTTTTGGTAAATTAGCTTTCTACTATGTACCACTTCATTTAAGAGCATTCATCTCCTCCATCACTGCTAATTTTCAATTCATATTCGATAGAACTTCTTTAATGTTTCTCGGGATAAAGATGTGTAAGATTTTTGAGATAAAAACGCTATGATTATGTGAAACGTGTGGGATTTGTTTGGATTTGAATTTCAACTATATTGTAAAATTTCTTAAAAAATATTTTAAACCTTAGATTCCTCGTTCATCAAATAAACCCAACACAAATGAGTATGATAATCTATCAAGGTAACAAACTATTTTTTTTTCTAAAGATAATACTAATTCATGAAGGTCCACAAACATCATTATGTATTACATAAAACGATTTTGAAGAAGTATAAGATTTTGACGTATAGGTAGTATGATGACTTTTAGATAAGTAACAACTTTCACAATAGAATGATGAACAATCCAACCCTTAAATAAAGTAGGGAAAAAATGTTTAAAATATAGAAAGTTAGGCGCCCTAGTCTTAAGTGCCAAAGCGTTATTTGTTCATATATATAATTAAAATTAACATTACTAAGGCCTTAAGACATTTTATTCCTGGAAAAGTTACCATCAAAGTAGTAAAGTCTTTACATCATTGTATCACTGCCAATTTTCTTCTCAGAGTTTCAATCCTAAAATTCACAGTAAGAATCATAAAAAGTAACACGGTAGTTAAATTCGTTGGTTAGTTTACTCAATTACAAGCTAAGGAACATGGAGAACATATTTAAGATCTATAATCGTAGATAATTTTATCACTGCAATGGGTGAGAAACTAACATCCGCAATTCTAATGTTTTCGATGACAAAACATGGTGCAAGTATTAAAAAAGTTAAAAAGACTATTCATATGGTAGAGTCTCCAGAATCAATAATCCATAGAGCTGAATTTAAACAATAAGAAACGGCATGAGGTGTATTGCCTTAATGTGCGAGAGAAACACTAGGAATATTATATGAGGAATTAGTTTTCAGCAGCCTAAGAAGGTGATCCATTTACTCCTTATTAAAGGGATTTCTTTCGGCTTCATTGACAGTTAGAGCCACATGGTTGTATCTATCACTAGGTTTGCGCTCTTCCAACTTGCTGGTTTTTCGTGGATTTTCCAACATGTCTCTTGAGTATGGCGTGTTTATTGCAATGATAGCACCATACCCGTTGCTTCTCTTCTTATTTTCATTGAAAATTGGCTGCTTTATTAGCAGTAGCCTCGGCAACAACAAGAGAAGAACTCTCAATATGTCCGCTAGTAGTTTTCTTCCCCAACATTAAATGTCTATGGCTCTCTTCTATTCGAGCTTAAGCAAACACCTCACCAATTACAGGAAATGGAGTTTTGCCAATGATCCATCCTCGTACTTCATTAGATTCCACATTAAGCCCAGCAAGGAATTTGTAAACGTGATGAGCCTCCACGGTCCGGTTATTATGTTTGGCATCTTCAGCGGATTTCCATTCATAATCATTGAACATATCCAAGTCTTGCCAATGATGCTTTATTGAATTGAAATATTTGGTGATAGAATCTTCCCCCTGTCGAGTCTCACCAAGTTTTAGAGTTCGTAGACTTGTGATTGATTTCCTAAATCAGGATACATCTGATTCACATTGTCCCAGAGTTCTTCAGCTGTGGAATAGTACATATAATTAGAGCCAATATCCTTGTTCATGGAGTTTATGAGCCAAGTCATCACCATTGCATTTTCTGCATCCCAGGTAGCATAACTTGGTTCCTCCAATGCGGGTACCTTCTTGTCTCCCGGTAGGTATCCAAATTTTCCTCGTCTTCTGATGTACATTCCAACAGACTGAGACCACCATAAAAAAATTATCACCATTAAGATGAAAAGTGGTGATCTGAACGGAGAATAGTGATGATCCGAAAGAAGAGTAGTGGTGATCTGAATGGAGTGAGAATCGGTATTGGGGATTTGGGTTGTTGTGTTGGATGGCTTGGTTGTGAGGGATGGGGTTGATTCAGAAAAAAAATCCGACATGGTTGAAACGATGGAATGGACTGATGTGGAGTAATCAAATAATCAAATAATCGAATGGTGAGTAGTGGTATTTTAAAGAGATGTGTTGAGATCAGAAGGGTGGCCCTTGTCAACTTCGACCAAGATTATGGAAAGCTTGTAGTCATTTTTGATGTTATTGACCAGAATCAGGCTTGTTGAGAATAATTAGTTTAATATCGGCTAGTTTAACGGCTAGTTTCTTCCTTTCAATGTATAAATATAACATTAGACATTAAGCCAAAATCAATTCAATAACTCTCTCAACAAAAATCAGAGAAAATCAACATGGTATCAGAGCAGATTTGATCTTGCTCCAAATCAATCCCACATACAAGAACTGTATAAGTTCAAGAAATCTAGAAAATGTCACAACATATAGAGACTTACAGGTGTCTTTCTAAATGGTAAAAATTACCATCTTTGGGCACGTCAAGTGACTTTTGGTCTAATCGGTAGATACAAATTTGAGCATGTCACTGGTGAGAAATCAAAACCAAAAGCCAAAGATCCAACACACCCAACAGTTGAAGAAAGAAAGGAAATTTCAGAATGGAGAAAGAGTGACAATCTCGTCATGAGTTGGTTATTGGCAACCATGGAACCCCATATCTCTGATCTCATGACATATCTAGATACCGCTCGAGATATGTGGGTTAAAGCCGAGACAATGTTCGAAAAGAAGAAAAATTACTCTCTTATTTATCAACTTCAGCAAGAACTTCAACAGTTACAACAACAAAATCAATCCGTCCCCGAACTATTCAGCAAAATCCAAAAAAAGAATGATGAGATAAGAGTGTATCGACCTCTCACAGCCGATCTTGATGAAATCAAAAGAAGAGAGGAGAAGGATGGAATTTTCACCTTCCTTTCCAAGCTCGATTCAAGCTATGAGGGGGTACGCTCACAAATTCTTCTCATGGGTGAGCTGCCATTTGTTGATGAGGTTGTTGGGATGGTTGAAAGAGAAGAGACAAGAAGAATAGTGATGTTTACTCAACTACCTGACAACCCTGAAGCCAAGGCTTTCATCACCAGTTCTAACCCTAGGCCAGAACGTCATGGAGACCAAACACTCACTCTCTGCGATTATTGTAAGAAGGAAGGACATAAGCGCGAGGAATGCTGGTCACTCACTCGCTGCGATTATTGTAAGAAGGAAGGACATAAGCGCGAGGAATGCTGGTGTCTCAACCCTCATCTCCGACAAAGGGGAAGGCGAGGTGGAGGCTTCGTCAGAGGGGGAGATCAACGACAAAATCGGGTAGAGAGTAGAGAGAAAATGGGTTACTCTGCACAAAAAGAAAAAGAGGATATGAGTACAAACGGAGCTGAAAAATAAATAAAAGGTAAGGTGGATATGGATCAAATGAGGCAGCTGTATACACAATTATCCGTGATGTTTCAAGGAAAATCTCAAAAAACCTCTGGTATGATTACAAACCTTACTCAAAATTCTTTAAATTCCAAATGGATTCTGATTCAGGTTCAACTGATCACATAAATGGAAATAAAAACTTACTCAATAATTACAAAAAAATTGAGACTAAACAATTTGTAATCGTTGCAAATGGTGAAAAAATGGAAATTTTAGGAAATGGTTCAATTAGTCTCCTTTCAAGAAAAATTTCAAATGTTTTGCATGTGAATAATTGTACATATAACTTGTTATCCATTAGTAAAATCACACGAGACTTAAATTGTGAAATTACATTTATATCCAAAAATGTGATTTTTCAGGAATTGATAACGAAGAATATCATTGGTGAAGGTTTTCTAGAAAATGGGCTTTGTATTCTAAGTGAAGAAAAGTGCAACTTCAATATTAAAAAAGAAGAAGAATTAGGAACTCTTTGGCATAAGAGAATTGGACATCCTTCCGATAAGATTTTAAAATGTATTTTTGATTTCAAACAACTAGATTGCAGTAGTTGTGAAATTTGCAAATTAGGAAAGCACACAAGGTTACCATTTAGTTTATCCAATTGTAAAAGAAAAAAACCTTTTGAGATAATACATTCTGATGTTTGGGGCCCTACTCCAATTGAGTCATTTAATGGTTATAAATACTTTGTTATATTTATAAATGATTTTTCAAGAACTACATGGTTACACTTGTTAAAAAATAAAAGTGAAGTGTTTTCTCAATTTCAAGAATTTTATAATTTTATAGAAAATCAATATGATGCAAAGATTAAAACTTTTAGAAGTGATAATGGAACGGAATTTGTAAATCAAAATTTTACAAATTTTTTCAAGCAAAAAGGAATTTTACATCAAACAACTTGTATTTAAACAACCCCAACAAAATGGTGTGTCAGAAAGAAAAAATCGACATTTACTTGAAGTAACAAGAGTACTTTTGTTTCAAAATAATGTTCCAATAATTTTTTAGTCGGATGCTGTTCTCACCGCAACATATTTAATTAATAGATTGCCAAGTGCCAATTTGAATTTCAAAAGCCCACTAGAAATCCTCTACCAAGAAAAATTCAATATCTATCATTTAAGAGTATTTGGATGTACATGTTATGTGCACAAAAATAAACAACACAAGTTAGATTATACATCAATCAAAGCTATTTTCTTGGGGTATTCATCTCAAAAAAAGGGTTATAAATGCTATGATCCGATTAACAAAAAACATTACATTTCAAGAGATGTGACATTCCAAGAAAATGAGCCATATTACAAAACACTAGAAAAGGAGACTAATAGCCAAGAGGAACCAAATGAATTTACATTTCCATTTTTTTATTCTGAAAAAGGAAATATAGTAGTAGAAAATGAAAATGAAATAATCAACGAGAATGAAGAGGATGAAATTTCTCAAAGTGAGGGGGAAGATGGTACTACCGAAATAATACCATTGAGAAGGTCTAATCGGACTCCATAACCTACAACTAGATTACGGGATTTTGTAACATATGAGGTAAAATATCCTATCCAAAATTATTTATCTTATGAAAATGTTACACCACAATATAGGACTTATTTGACCTCAATTTCCAAAGAAAATGAGCCAAATAACTATGAGGAAGCAATAGGCCAACTGGTATGGTGCAAAGCAATGGAAGAAGAACTTCGAGCACTTGAAAAAAATGAAACATGGGTAGTCGTACAACTACCCGAAGGAAAGAAACCCGTAGGGTGCAAATGGGTCTATAAGATTAAGTTTAATAGTGATGGTACTATTGAAAGGTACAAAGCACGATTAGTGGCAAAAGGTTACACTCAAACATATGGTGTAGATTATCAAGAAACATTTGCACCCGTGGCCAAAATGAATACCGTTAGGATTTTACTTTCCATAGCGGTAAACCAAAATTGGACCTTACATCAAATGGATGTCAAGAATGCTTTTCTCCAAGGAACACTTGAAGAAGAGGTATATATGACACTTCCACCTGGTCATAAAAAAGAAAACAATTCTAGTCTAGTGTGTAGGTTAAAAAAAATCTATTTACGGACTAAAGCAATCTCCACGAGCATGGTATGGAAAACTAAGCTCTTATTTAATTTCTTGTGATTTTAAAATTAGTAATGCCGATCACTCATTATTTTCCAAAAATTATGGTACATTTACAACCATAATTCTAGTATATGTAGATGATATAATAATTACCTAAATCATTTGGAAGAAATTAAAAAAGTGAAAATGAAATTAAAGGAGAATTTTGATATCAAAGACTTAGGTTTATTAAAATATTTTCTAGGAATAGAAATAGCACATTCACCCAAGGGACTCTTTATTTCACAAAGAAAATATACACTTGACCTATTGAAAGAAACTGGTAAATTAGGGAGTAAACCAACATCTACACCAATAGATAGTAAATGCAAATTAAATATTGAGGATGGCGAACCCTTAGAAGACATAAGCAAATTTCAAAGACTTGTAAGAAAATTAATTTATTTAACGGTAACCCGACCAGTCATTTCTTTTTCAGTAAGCCAAATTAGTAAATTTATGCATACACCTAGAACACCACATTTAGAGGCTATACATAGAATTTTAAAATATTTAAAAGGGACACCTAGTAAAGGAATTCTCATGAAACGTAATAGTTCTAATGAAGTGTGTGGCTACTCCGATGCAGATTGGGCTGGTAGCTTTGATAGAAAATCAACCACTGGTTTTTGCACGTTTGTAGGCAGAAATTTGTAAACTACATTGAACCACTTCGTTTCCGTTACGAACGAACAAAAGTCCACTTTCATTTATGATTATTCATTATGATGTTTAGCGTCCATCAAATTAACAACTTTGGGTGGGTGATGTACAAAATTGTTGCATACAAATTTTGTATGATTTAGAAGATAAGTTGAAAGTGCAAGAATCACTTATAAAAAATAATAAGTATACTTTCAAAGTGGTTTTCAATAATTTAATAAGTTCTTAAAAACAAAATTAAATAATCTAAACGTCTTGTCACAATTATTTTGAGTTGAGTTTCTAAACTAATAATATAAAAATAAAGATAGATTCAAAAAACATTTAACCAACTAAATATTTATCATGCAGTGGAGAATTTATGAGATATAATAGTCAGTTAATCATAATTGATTGATATTAAGTAGTATATTAAAAATATGAATTAAAATTATTGATTCTTCTTTTCGAATAAGAAAATAGCTTAAGGTAGCGATCAAATTATTTACTAATTAAACTTTAACTTGTTATCTTTGGTTGGACCTACAGTTTAAATTTAAATTAAATTATACTTATTTTCTAAGAAATTAACAAAATATCTAATTGTCACTTTCACGACAATTTAAACTCTCATCAAGGTGTCAAAATTAGGTCTATGATTTAAGTATCTGAAAACTAACTTTCAATTTTAAAATTACTATAAAAAAATATGTTGTCAATATATTTTCATTAATAATTCTTATAAAAATCTTTGAAATAGAGTTCTCTAGAGATTCGAATAATCAAATCCAAAATCGACGAGTTGACTCTAAATCAAATTCAAATAATTAAATGCTAAATCTAATTCTCTTGTCTATTATGAAAAATATTTCGTCAATACATTTTCCTTTTACAAATTTTGCATAAATCTTGATATAAAAATAAAACTTAAATCATTTTATAAAAATATTTATCTATTTTAATATTTCACAAGCGTAACAACATTAGTAATATCCTATACTTTTTATATCCAGACATGCATAGTTTAATAAGTGATCAATAAATTGAACATATAGCATGTACAACAACACTTAGAAATATTCTGAAAAGAATAGGTTTAAATATACCTTAACAGAGTTCTTAGAATTGTTTCTGAAAAACCTCGAAACAGAATTAATACGTTGTTTATTTAATTAAAACTAAAAGCTATTACATGAACTAAATTTTTTTAACTCTCAAATGAAGGAAAAACTTTAAATTATTAAAAGAAAAAGTAAGAAAAGCTAAGAAATTAGCTACTAAGACAGGTGAGAAAATGAGAAAAAAATGAAATTTTTAACTTAGTACTACGACGTACATTTTATTCATCTCGTAGCATACACAACCTATATACAGCTTAAGCATAATTCACTCTTTTTCTATTGTGACAAACAATGTTTTCACGATGTGACCTGTATCATATACGAGATGTGTTGAATCTTTTCTTTTTGACCTCACGCCATGGTTTATATAGTTTTCATGCTACGTTACACTTTAAAGTGTATTACTTTAAAAGTTTAATTTATATAGAATCTTTTTTTCTAATTTTTAAATATATGTAATGTTTTAAAGGTATTTTTTTATTATCTATGTTGTAATGGATTACTTCAATTGTAATTATTCAAGTTGATTTATATTAATGTAAAATTATGGAGCATTTTAGATATATATCCTCTCTTTTAAGTGCACTAAAATAATGTCATTTTAGTATTTAAGTATAAAACGTTGTTTTACTCTAGGCTAGTTTGGGTAATAATACCATATTTCTTGAGAAGAGGGAAAGAGCTGAAGTATAGAGGTTAGCAGAAACATCAGATCGCGAACTTCCTCTTCTTCGTCTTCCTGCAAACCTCCGTTTTTACGAACTAAAAGCGTAACATGACTGTAAGTTCAAATGCACCATTGGTGAATCTTTTTTACCCTTTTCTTCTCTCCTCGTGGATGTTATTGTTGATGTTGTGATTATTGAAACTGTTACAGGAATCAAACGAAGGAAATTCCAGTCTCCTGATGTCCGAATCAGACTCCCAAAGAACCCTGTATTTTAAATTTTCTCTCTTTTTTATACCAATCACACACACGACGATGTTACATAGGGCTTTTGAGAATTTAGGGATTCACGGGGTATTTTTGTTTATGTTTGGTTCTTTTATATCTTTTTGCTTTGAAGGTACCCATATGTGACGGGAACATCCGTAGTTGCCATCAAATATAAAGATGGAATTCTAATGGCTGCTGACATGGGAGGTTAGCTGCTAATATCTCCCTTGTTTTATCGTTTAGGTTGACCATTTTGTTTATTTCGTGATTCTTATGAATTTTAGTAAAGCAATAATTCAATGTTGACCCAAAATTAAAGTGGTGAAATTTTCACATTATTTTTGTGGTATCAGTGGTAAGAGTCCATTTTCTTCTTTTGGTGCAAACTTTTAGAAAATGTGTAGCAATTTATCCATATTTGTTTTTGTAGATCCTTAGAGAAATGAACATGTCAACTTCTCAAGCAATGATTTTTTTATTGTAGTGATGAAACTTACACATGTTCTATATTTTCAAAAGAATTTGTTTGCAAATTAAGAATATCTTCCTTTGCTGTTCTGAATTGAATCTAGTAGCTAATTTGTTGGTAGAATCAAATCTGCCCTAGCGGACAGCTATAACCACTGGTGATTTTAAATTCCTAGAATCTAAAGGCTGAAAGCCTGAAAGCCTCTTTTAGGACATGTAGGCTTATGTAGTGATGGTATAACTCCGTTATATGTTTCTCAAAGGGAAACCAAAAAAAAAAAAGAATTTGTGATATGTGTCAATAAAACCACATAATGTTTGAAGATGTAGTAATATTTGCTTGAAATTAAAACTAGAACAAATATAATGTTCTCTCCATATATTTATGGTCATTGAAAATGCTAATGTTTATATGAAGTTAAACTTTTCTATAAAAAACTAATAATATTAATAAATAGTCATTGTATCTTGCCATGGTCTCTACTTTGAAGGAGATTTCAAGGACTTTTGACTTCCATTGACCTGTAAACTATGTGATTACTTTCAATTTTTCTTTTACCCAAATCCCAAATGGTTTTGTTTTGTTTTTAATTACTTTTGGTTTATGGTTCATCTTCTTTAGTGAGAAATTTTTTATGGTCTAACTAATTTTTCTTGACTTTAGTAAGTGGAATTTTAGAATAGTTGGAAACATAATATTTTTACACTTGTATGCCTCTTACGTTTTATAAGGCAAGCATGTATGTATTCATCGAACATAAGATTTTCCATTACAATCTATGTTATATGGATTCTTTTAGGACATTGAGTTTCGTAATTTTTTTTGTACTAATCCAAATGTTGGATACACTTATTTTCGAAATTTTCTTTAAATTTCTACTAGTTTGGAATGTCGAGCACCCATGTCCGACATTTGTCCAACCCATGGATAATTTATGAAAAATTAAAAGTAACATATATTATAATGGCACCCTGATAAAAGCATGATTGGTTCGTTGGCAGGGTCTTATGGGTCTACCCTTCGATATAAGAGTGTTGAGAGAATCAAACCCATTGGAAAGCATTCTCTTCTAGGTGCAAGTGGAGAAATAAGTGATTTACAGGAGATTCTGCGTTATCTTGATGAGCTCATGTAATAACTTTCCTCTTGGACTCTAGGATTCATTCTCTTTTAAATTCTGTTTTTTTTATTTTATCACTGGTTTCTATGCTAATCTGTAAGATTTTATGCTCTGCAACAACATTCAGCTAAATAATTTTTGTTTTGGGTTTTGGTGTTGGTAGACTATATGACAACATGTGGGATGATGGTAACTCCTTGGGGCCTAAAGAAGTGCACAACTATTTGACAAGGATGATGTACAATAGGCGTAATAAGTTCAATCCACTGTGGAACTCACTTGTTCTTGGCGGAGTTAAAAATGGGCAGAAGTACCTTGGCATGGTAAAATATTACAGTTGATGCTTTTCCTTTCTTAGTGGCATGCTCTGTGCATTGACTAGCTAACCCTTTTCCCTCTTTTTGTGTGCCAAGGAAGGCAGCTAACTTTTCTCGAATTTATCCTATGATTTTCAAATTCGAAATGATTTGTTCTATAGTGAAAATATATTATTTTGCTTCACATAAATTTAAGAAAAATGAAGAAGTATATTGAAATTTTACTATAAAGCAAATATCAAGAATCCATCACTTGAAGATAACTAACTTTTCCTAAATTTTAAACTCTTGCAGGTGAGTATGATAGGTGTACATTTTGAGGACGATCATGTTGCAACTGGATTTGGCAATCATCTTGCTCGTCCAATTCTCCGTGATGAGTGGCATGAGAACTTGACTTTTGAAGAAGGTGTGAAGTTGTTGGAGAAATGCATGCGTGTACTCCTTTACCGTGATAGATCTGCTATCAACAAGCTTCAGGTTTGTTCCTTTTGTCAATAATATGAATATCCCTCGCTCTTTTTGATATTTCCCATGTTGATGTTAACTTCACTCCTTTGAAACTTCCTAGCTTTTTTTAGACCTTCCTATTTTCTTCCTCTTCTTTCTACTCCAAATTCTATTTGTGCATTCTATCTAGTCTGTCTCAATCGCCTACTTCCTTTTCTGTTTCATTTTGGTAAGTTAATGATGATGTCTATTCTCATGGACTCATGGGAGACTTTCCATGAATCTCATGGAGCAATTATTCTGGCGGCTAAGAGAGTATGATGTAGACATGATTTGTGCCTATAAATTCAATCTCCACATCCCTTCCTCCTTCCAAACTTCTAGCCCCTGATTCCTCTGATGACTTAGCTTCTACACAAAATGTCTAATGGTTGGGTTTGTCCTAAATTAGCCAGATCACCAGAACTTTTAGATGGACTTCCTACCGTTTTTAGTGAAGAAACTTGCAACTCTATTTGCTTGTCTTACGATGTGGCAATTTTTCTTTTCTTTTTGTTACTTTTTTCTTTTGTTCCCGAAAGTAAAGAACTGATGCAGAGAATGTGAACATGAGAAGGGAATGGTAAGAAATTAGCATGTTGAGTTGTCGTTTGAGTCCTCCAATTGATTATTGTGATGTCATTTGAATGAAATTTTATTCATCTCTTTGGTTTTAAATGTTTAACTGGTATGTTTCTTCATAATGTTGCAGATAGCTAAAATCACTGAGGAAGGTGTAACTAGCTATCCGCCCTATGCATTGAAGACTTTCTGGGGTTTCTCTGCATTTTCTAATCCAACTGCAGGTGCTGAAGGATCATGGTAGATTATATACTGCAACACCTTTTTTCTGAATCGTGAACTTTTCTTGATGGGATGTATTCAAATGATGAACTAATGAATATTTGCTTTAATGTTCAACATAACCATGTTTATGAGAGATTCTTAAATTGAATGGTATTCTTGCTTTAGTGCATAACTTGGTTGATCGCTGAGTTTCAATACTGACATTGTTAGAAACTTTGGGATCACCTTAATAACATTATATCCTCTCCCGGAACTCCCCCGCAATCGCTCCATCAGCCTCCATGTAGTCGATATGCTTGTTTTTTTAATAAACATTAGCAGATAACCACAAATATTCAGTAGGTGTGTGCTATTTAAAAAAAAATCCATTTTTTCTACGTAGATCTTTCGTAGTTTTAATTATATTTTTTACTATGCGGAATCTTCCATAACTGAGTGGTACGACTGGTATGATGGTATACCAGTTCAATCCTCATGACTAGTGGCGGTGTCATCTCTCCTCCATAGTGAGCCTTTTGATGCTTTCTCTTCGATGGAAGGATACGAACGGCAAATCAACAAACACGGTCTGTTCTGTTCTATTTCAGTGCCCTTTATGGTTGGGATTTGATAACGTTTTAACGGGATGGACCTGAAAACCAAATGTGCAATTTAGATTGTACTCTTTTTTTTTGTCCCAGGGATTAGGGTCATATTAGTGTTATAACTTTTTTATATGGGCATGTTAGGCATGTTTCTTAGGTTTATTCCAACAACTTTTACATCTAAATTACTAATTTGAAGTTATAAAATTTTATTTTTCTAATGGTATTAACATTTAAAATTATTATTTTTCATATAATATTTTCCCTTTTTAACTTCGGTTCAAGGTTAAGGGAATGTGTAATGAGTTGTTGAGTAAGATGGGGATCAAATAGCTAATACTAAATAGATTTCAATCACTTGGAAAATAAACTAGATTATTAATTTTAAATATCTTCCCGCATTAGATAACAAAATAGCTCAAAATGTAAGTGTTTAGACATCCAGTGATGTTCAATCCATACAAACTGCTCAAGCAAAGTTACCAACCCGAGATGGAAGGCGAAGCACCCTAGATGCCCAACCTGTAGATTGGTCCGAGCTCAATGATCAACTCGAGCTCAGTGATCAATCTGAGCTGGCGTCGATCTTAACCCATGGTATGTTGTACTTTCTACCAATTATACCCCTTTGATATGTAAATATGTGTACTCATTATGTAATTGACACATGTATCTGTAATTTTCTATAAATAGATAGACTTCTTATAAGATTCACACATTCAGTCAATTGTCTTAATTTCTCTCTCTAAAAATAGGTTGAATCTTAACATTTTGGTGCCCACTATGGGACTAAGATTCTGAGGTCGAGCATAAGTTTCTAACCTTATATCCTTTGAGATTAACCCACTCCTTGAGAGAAACTTCGAGAACTAATCATATTCTACTCACGAACTACAAATATCATGCTAGGAACTCACGTTGGAATAGAGTCGAGGTTGATTGACCGTGAAGCAATGGAAACTCAAAGAAATACCTCACCAACCCTCAATGAAACAAGGGCATAAGATAATGCCTACTTCCAAGAGCTGTCTCGCCAACTCCTTAAGCTAAGAAAATAGCTCAAGGAAACCAGGAGAGAAAACAGGTCACTACGCTCCCAGATAAGAGAAAGGACCTCAGAAGGACCTTGGAAGACAAGAAAACTAAGCCAACCAATGGAAATGTAGCTAGGCGCATCCAGCCTGAGCCCTAACAAACTGAACATAAAGACAAGGGGAATCCCTTCTCTAGCTTAGTGAGGACTAGTGATGAAAAATGGATTCAAGAAAGAAAAGGCTGGGAAGCACGATTTTAGGCGCTAGAGGAGATCAATAATAGGCAAGATCAGGCCTTGAAGGCGAAAAATGAGAAACATGATAAGGAAAAAACCCCTTATGATGTGGATAGAGATTGTGAGCAACTATGTGTCTCCCATTTTTCTTATATAATAGAAAATGATGAACCACTAGCCAAGTTCAATACCTCTAAATGCCCTGATTATTTTGGGATAAAAGACTCGGTAACACATGTTCAATACTTTAAAACAGTCATGGCTCCTATGAGTCTCACCCAGGGAAAGAGAGACAACATGATGTGCAAGTTTTTTGTTGCCACCCTCTATGAAGGCGCACAAAAATTATTCAATAACCTAGCCCCCAGATCCATAACCTTCTTCTCATTGTTTTCTAGGTTATTTATCACAAATTATGCTTGCAACAAACCTTTGAGCAAGGAATCACCACATTTTCTCAATTATCTAAGGGAGAGGGGAATCCACTGAACAATACATAAAATGGTTCAGAGAAGAGAAATTAGAGATCTCTCACTGCCCTAGTTCTATTTCTATAGAGGCCTTTAGGCCAGACCTACTGAAGAACTTTGACTTGTTCGTGGAGCTGACTAAGACAGTTCCACGCACCTTAGAAGAAGCTTATAAGGAGGCGAGAAAGTTTTTCAACCTCAAGAGCGAGCTAGGTATGGTCAAATACCATCAAACTGATGTAGAAGTAGTGCTAGATAAAGAAAAGAGGAGGATGAGTCTAGATAGGGCACATAAAAATAACAAAAACAAACTTTTCGCACCAAGTAAGAGGCAGATCATATATTGGTCGAAAAATAAAGGACCATGGAGAAGGTCACTCTCCTCTTTTAAGGGTCCTCCTTTAAATATTAAGCTAGCTTAAGTTGTAAGAAGAATAGAGGATGAGCCCAATGTCATATGGTCACTAAAGATGAAATCCCCCCTTAGAGACACGTCCAAATGGTGTGCCTTCCATAAGGATGTGGGCCACGAAACAAAAGACTGTAGACACTTAAAAAATGAGATAGAAGAGTTGATGGCTAAGGAATATATAAAGGACCTTGTTGCAAAAAATGGGGACAGAAGGAGCCACCAAGGCAAACGAAGGGTGTTATAACCAATAAACCCGTCAGGCGGTAGCAAAGAACTGCATGATGAGCCCAACATTAGGATCATACATACCACACAAGGAGGACTTGTGGTCAACGGGATCTATAATAATTCGCACAAAATATTCGCAAGGGAGGTATACAATGTCCCCCATGTATACACCTTGGATAAGATGAAACCTCTTATAGAAATCATTTTCAGTGAGAAGGACGAGACCTCATCCCATCACGAGGACCCTTTAGTAATAATTATAAGAATCGAATCTTGTGATGTCTATCGGATAATGATTGACATTGGGAGTTCAATAGATCTCTTTTTTTTACCATTGCCAAGGCCCTAGGAGTAAAGAATTATGACATCATTAATACATAGCTCCCTATCGAAGGATTCAACATCAATACCACCTATGCAAAAGGAACAGTGGTCATGTCTATCATGGAAAAAGGAGTAATAATAATGACCAATTTTGTGATTATTAATGTCCTTGCACATTTAATGCCATCTTGGGAAGGACATGGATATATAAAATAAAGGCAATCTCGTCCACCTTTCACCAAGTGATCAAATTCTCCACGGTCGAGGGTCTTGAAGAAGTAAAGGGATATTAGGAAAAAGCCAAAAGTTGTTATAATGCCACTATGAAACAGACTACCCCTAAATATCAATCACCAAGGGGTCTCCCTCAAAAGAGACCAAGGAGTAAAGGCCTAGCAAGGTCAATCTAACTAAATAGAGTGAAGGATCTCCCGATGGGTGTTAAAGGCAAGAACCGGTCCTTGAAAATGGGTAAGGATTTGATGACAAAGTTTGAGAAAAAATTATCATTGTTCCTCAGAGCTAATGTAGATGTCTTCGCATGGTCTCTAATAGACATGTTGGGCATTGATTCAAAAGTCATAACACACCAGCTGAACATCAACCCAGAAGCTAGACACATCCAGCAACGAAAAATAGAATTCCGCGAAGATAAGAATGAGGCGATCAAACACCATGTGGTTGCCCTCAAAGAGGCTGGGGTCATCAGGGAGGTCAATTATCCTTCATAGCTTTCAAATTTGGTACTAGTAAAGAAAACTATGGGTCATATCGTATGTGTATGGCCTTCATTGATCTAAATGAGGTATATCCTAAGGATTTCTTCCCCCGTCCAAGCATAGATCAACTAGTAGATGCTTTTTCCAAGTTTGGGTTGATGAGTTTCTTATACGCATACTCCAGATACCACTAAATCATAATGCGTCCTAGGGATGAGGAGAAAACTTCTTTCATCACGGAGGAAGGGATATTCTACTACACAAGGATTCCATTTGGACTAAAAAATGCAGGCACTACATATCAATGCCTCATTAACAAAATGTTTAAAAAACAATTGGGAAAAAATCTAGAAACATACGCTGATGACATGGTAGTGAAATCGACTGAACCCCTAAACCACATCAAAGATCTACATGAAATATTCGAGGTAATTAGAAGGTATGACATGAGACTTAACCCCAAAAAATGCATCTTTGGTGTTGCTACATGAAAATTTCTGAGGTATTTCATGTCAACAAGAGGATTGAGGCCAATCCGGACAAGATACAAGCACTGGTGAACATTAAACCACCCCTAGCCTCAAGGGAATACAATATTAGAATGGAAGAATAGTAGCGCTGAACATGTTCATCTCCAAATGTACTGATAAGTGTATGCCCTTCTTCAAAATGCTGAGAAAAAACATGTTGGTCTTTTGGGACGAGGACTGAAACTTAGCCTTTGAAGGAATCAAGAAGTACCTTAGCATGCAATTTTGTAGCCGAGACCTAACCCCCCCTCTATCTTGGTCATCCCTCTATGAGGAGAGATTCTTTATTTATATTTGGTTATGACACCCCAAACATGCAATTTTGTAGCCGAGTTTGTAGCAAAATTTAGCAATAGGCTCAAATTCGTCACCGAGACAGAGCAAGAGACGGTATGTGGGATAGACCAAAGGGAATCCCCAACCGAGAAGGTATTTGTGGATGGAGCGCACAACTTCAATGGTGCAGGACTAAGGGTGGTCATAGTTGATCATGACAACAACTACTTTGAACATGCAATCAAACTTGATTTCCAAGCAACTAATAATATTATAGAATATAAGGCTACTATATTATGGGCCATGATTGTAAAAAAAATCTTGCGGCAGATAGAGTCACTTTACATAATGATTCTAGGCTAGTGGTCAATTAGTTCTTAGGGACTTTTAAAGCAAGAGATGGAAAAATGAAGGGGTACTTGGAAAGATTAAAGCAAGAATTCTTAAAATTCTCTATGTTTAAGATCAAGCAAATAGCTCGAAATGAGAATGGTCACACTGATGCCCTAGAAATCTTGGCATCAATAAGAAAGACCAAGCACAATAGAGTAGTGTTGGTAATGGTTTTGGCAAAGGCATCTTTAGAAGAGGCCAAAAGAAAGGTTGGGTGTGTGGATGCTTCCTTTATCACATGTTCGCCCCAATATATAATTTCTTGAAAAAGGGGTACGTACCAGAAGATCGCACGGCCATGAAAGAAATCAAGGCCAAGGTAGGTCGGTATATGATTAAAGTAGGGAAAATATACCAAAAACCCCACTCGGTCTTGACCTCTTATGTATAGTCAAGGAAGGATTTGAAAGGTTAGTGTTTGAAGCACACGAAGGAGACTATAGTTCGCATTCTAGAGGTAGGAGATTATCACAACGGATAATGAGACAGGGTTATTATTGACCCACCATGTTGGCAGAATGCACCAAATACACTCAGAAATGCCAAAGGTTTGCCTTACTATCACACACACCTCTGAATACCATGGTGGGGGTGGTAAATCCTTGGCCTTTCTATAAATAGAGACTTGACATAGTAGGACCCCTACCCTTAGGTACATGCCAAAATAAGTTTCTCCTTATGGTCACTAATTATTTTTCAAAATGGATCGAAGTAGAGCCCTTTTGCAGAATACAAGAGGATGAAGTGATTCGATTCATATGGAAGTCTTCAGCCTTCCCATAGAGTTTATCATAGATAATGGGAGAAAATTCACTAGTGGCAACATCAAAGCAGTCACCCTCAAATACAATATTAGGATGTGTCATTCAATTCCATACTATCATTAAGCTAATGGTCAAGCATAGTCTTCCAATAAGATAATAATCAACCTAATGAAGAATAGGTTAGAAAGCACAAAAGGAATATGGGTAGAGGAGCTACCAGGTATATTATGGGCTATCAAGACAAGTCCCTGAGAGAGCAATAATGAGACCCATTTTCCCTAGTATACATAACCGAGTTAGTTATACTAACAAAGGTCACAATTCCCACTTCCAAATCAGTTCTAATAGAAGAACCTCGAGAGACCTCTAAAGAATAGGAACTTTGGGCAAATGATAACATTTCGATGTGGATTAGAAGCTGGACAAACTTCTACCTAAGTGGTTACTAATGAGCTAATTTTATCATACCTATACTTACCCTCATGAAGAATAAGTGGACTCCCCATTATTGGGCTATAAGAGTACTTAGTCGAGATAGACTCATCACTTGAAAAGTTCCTCGTAAATAGCTAAAATCAACCATAAAAGTACAAGATGATTGACCCGATGCAACGACCTATAAAAGAAGAGAGACCCAATAAAAAAGGGGATATTCTCACCTAAAAAGAATTATGTGTAAGTTATCCCCAACAAAACGACCTACAAAACTGTAAGATCTCAAAAATTTGTTAGGGAATCCTAAGACAAAAATCATGAAGGCCAGCTCCGATAAGAGGAGTTAGAGAGTGAAAAGTTATCTCAACAAACAAAATACATGGTCTAAAATGCACCCTTCGTAGACTGATATTCCTTCTCATAATGTGAAGTTCTTTTAGTACATGTTGGTTTTCTCTAAAATTGGTGATGCTTTGGGAAGTATAAAGTGGGGAAATGAGGCCTTTTACTTTCTATATATACCTAAAAATAAAAATGTTTATTGAAAGAAGACAACAATAGTTGAAAACACAATAATAGTTGAAAAGGCATAATAAGGATTGAATATGGAAAATATTGAAGAGCAATAAATACTTAGGAGGCCATAAAAACCCAATATACCTAACCATCTAACATAATTAGTAAGTGTCAATTACTCTTCCAATTTGATACAAACCGAAAGAATAACAGATTTGATGTTTGGTACAAATATATTGGGTACCTTGATGAGCGAAAACCGGCATCGCCGATTCTCGCAAATACTTTGGTTTTAATATTTGTAAAACTCTCGCAAGTGCACGAATCATTTTGTAGAAAATGATAAGTATACTCCCAAGGTCGATCTAAGGAAGGAATGTATGTGGTTTTTAATTTATTATTCAAACTTTTAAAAATGAAATTAAATCCTAAACATCCTGTCACGATAGTTTGGTTTTTGTGTTCCTAATCTAATAACATAAAATAAACATATATACAGATTAATTAAATATAATAAAAAAAATAAACATAGATACAAATTCAATAAATAAATATAAATATAGATTCAATAAATATTCATGCAAATTTTATCATTTATATTAGTGGAGTATTTATGGATATAATAACTAAATTAATTATGCTTGCTCATATTATCTAGGTTATTAAAGATATAAATTGATATTTTATTGATTCTCTCTTTTTTGTATTTAATACCACCTTTAAGCGGGTTAGATATCCTTTGTTAACTAAGCAAATCAATTAACACCTACAAGGGTTGATAACTAATTTGGTTAATTAAATTAATTCCTTTTTCTAAGAGATTGAAAATGAACCATTTAAATGCCACCTTTACGGGTTGACATGCTTTAAACTTTATTCAAGGTGTCCAAATTAAAACCAAGAATTTAGTTATCCCAGTACTAACTTACAAGTTTTAATACCACTACTGAAAACAAGTTGACAATACATTTTCACATAATAAATCTCATAAAAACTTTTAAAATATAGCTTCACACTAACTACCGGCGATTGTACTAACAAATAAAAGAGAGTACTACTCTAAATTAGACCTAGATAACTAAACCTTAAAGTCTAATCTTCAGATTTAAGTTTGTAATGAAAAATAATATATTTCTCTCTAACATCCTTAATATAAAATCTTGAATAAAAATAAAATCAATTCATTTTAGAAATTTTCACCTATTTAATATTTCGCAAGCATAACAACGTTATTATTATATCATGATTATAAACAATTTTAGCACAAATTAAATTTAATCATTGCACAAATTAAATATAACATGTAAGAATAAAGCATAAAAATAATCAGAAAGTTAAAATAAAATCCTTACAGAACTTCGACGCTATTCCCGTTGCTAGAAAACCTCCAAGCGGAATTTGCACTTCCATTTATTGAATCAAAAAGCTAATAAATTACAAAAAAAAACATAACTAATTCTTCCCAAAAAGGGAAGAACTCTAAAACTAAGAGAAACTAGCTAAAACATAAGAAAAACTAGCTAAAACATAAGAAAAACTAAAAACTAAGAAATGGAGAGAAAGAAAGAAGAGAGAAGAGTGGTTTTGAGGTGTGTTTTGAAGTGAATGGAAGAGGGGTATTTATAGGTGAGGATGGAGAGAAAAAATGAGTAAAAAAATGTTAAAAAAAATAAAAAATAAAAAACGTGTGTAAGGGATATGCCGGGAGGAAATGACGTCAAGCATGACGTCATAGTGGCCGCCGCACGTGGAAAAACGGGGTCAAAAACGCGCGCGCGGCCGGTTGATACTGGCAATGCCCGCGCGCGCCTCTGCCGCGCGTGAACAAGCAGCGCGAAAGCGCGCGCAGTTGTGAACGCGCGCGCGCTGCGCGCTGGCAACGATGCGCGCTACACGGGCGCCGTCGTGGGCCACTGCTTTCTGCGGCGCGATTTTCCGCTCTTTTTGACATTTTTTGACCTTTTTCGACCCATTTTGTCCAATTTTTCCACGTTTGACCTTTTCCCACTTATTTATTAATTTATTTGTGATGTATTGCTTCAAGTATTCTTCTTTGAGTCTTTAAATTAAGTGCTTTTAAGCCAAAATACCCGAAAAACAATAAAAATACCCGTGATTCAAAAAGACAAATTTATATAAATATATGATAAAACATATAAATATATATATTTTTAATCAATTAACGCGCATAAAATCACGGTTATTTTAGTGCTGAGCACTCATCACAACTCCCAACTGCCTTCTCGCTAGTCCCTTAGCAAGAGAAGCGATACAAAAACTAAAAATTAAACTATCCTAAATCACTTCTGTGGATTGTCACGGTTGCATTTAGCTCTACGCAGCCTTTAAACCCTAGGTCATTTGCCCTAAAGGACTAGGTTTCAGGTCTCAGGAGGGTTTTCAAATGAATTTGATACCCACAAACATTGTACTTAATGTAAAAACAAAAGAAACAATAAAAACAAACAACTTAAAAATTAAATTTACAACAACATCACAAATTATCAACATCTCACAAAAATGTCTCATACTTTTTAATCTCCTTTAAGATCATAATTAAAATCTCAAGCATAAGTTATTTTAATCTCTTTAAACAATCATGATTTATTATAATAATTAGTCGAAAATCATTTTCATATTTCATATCAAAATGTATCAATTTAATTTCACCCAATTTCAATTGTCACGAATCGCACTGCCTGACTCTATTCCTCACAAGTCAATACTCTCAAAACACCTAATCCTACTGGTTCAAACACTCATACTAATTTATATGAAAGAGTTGATGTATAGAAATGAACTAATATGTTCGCATATGTATAAAGAATAAAGGCTCAAAGTGTTATTTTAACATTGATCTCACGAAAGGAATCAAATGTATAAATTATAAAGATATCATATATAAAAATTATTTTCATGCATAAATCAAACTCATTAAGAAAGAATTTCAAGATATATGCCTTTTACAAATGAAGAAATTGCAATGACTTTTTAGTGAATTACTTCTTATATCTTTCTTTGTAATTAGCCTTTACTCACAACTTCAGTAGAATGCAAGGGTTATGCATGTAGATGATACTATTTTTATCTCTCTTTTTTTCTCGTAGATATTTTTCAATACGTGGTATTTTTTAGAGAGTCAACCCACGTATGATTGTACATTTTTTGATTTTAAGTAGCGATTAATTTTTGCTTTTTGCTGATCTTGGTTTAGGTAACCCCAAATATGTTTTGTTTTTGCAAGAGTCACGCATAAATGAGATATAAGCATATACTATCAATTTCTACTCAAATCATTTAATCTAAGCAAAAATAATAATCAAAAATATATGATACTCTATTAAGATGAAAAAAAATTCATACATTCAATGCTAATACCTCCATAGTAGATCATCTAAAAATTTAAGAAATAAGAAATGTGTTCTGAGTAGAAAAATATATATTTCACTCGAATAAAGTAAATTAGGCTCAAATTATATCTCACAAAGGTAGTCTCCACTAAAAAAACTCATAAACACCGATTGGGTTTAATATAATTTCTACATCTTATCAAGAAATACTAATTATGACAAAACTAACTAATTATCAAAAAATAATTACAAAATATTTCATGATATGTTTTCAAAAATTAATCTAACAGTACAAAAGACTTAACTATTTACTTAAATTTGATTTAAAGAAATGATAAATTTTTGTGAGAAAAGTTTTTTTTTTTTAATTAAGTATGGTAACTTTTCACCACCCCCAACCTAGAACTTACATTGTCCTCAAGGAAACAACTCGAAATTAAAGATAAAGAGAGAGAGAAGAAAGATTACCTATTTCCGAGAATGTGCAAGTAGTAACGGAAATGTGCATCCATCATATTCATCATTAAAGTGTATACGTATTGCATCAGAACTTCTAACATCTCAACAAATATTTTTAGTTTTAACAATTTAAAAATTATTCACATGTAATTAAAATGAAATAAACAATAAAATTAAGTAAATAAAACAAATAACAAACAAAATTTTTTTTTATTTTTTTTTATTTTTTATTTTTTCTTATTTTTTTGTTTTTATTTTTTATATTTATTTTTTATTTATTTTTTTATTTATTGTTTTTTTTTACCTAAAATGATGGGTTGCCTCCCATCCAGCGCTTAGTTTAACGTCTTAGCAAGACGATTCTTTTGGTGCTATGGTTACTCACCCAAATGCAATCCATTTCAAAGAATGTTGTTTCGTTCTTCTAAATAAGGCTCGACACGTACGGCCATTGACTTTGAACGCTTTTTTTCGTCTGAGTCCAATAGTTCCACTACTCCATGTTCAAATACTTGAACTATTTTGAATGGTCCATCCCATCTTGATCTCACTTTCCCTGGAAACAATCTCAAACGAGAGTTAAATAAAAGAACTTTCATTCCAGGGTAAGAGTCTTAGAACTAGCTCTTGTCACGATACGCTTAGTACGCTCCTTGTATAATTTGGCATTCTCATAAGGTTTCCATTCCTAATTTCTTCCAACTCGCATAAGTCGGAGTAATCGCTTTTTCACCGCTTTATCTAAATCCATGTTTAACTCTTTAATTGCCCAATAAGCTTTCTGTTCAAGTTCAATCAGCTGGCACGCTTCCCAAAAATTAACCTAGTGGCTCATCCCAATAGGTGTTTTGTAAGCTGCTGCGGTATGCCCATAAGGCATCATTTAGCTTAAATGCCCAATCCTTCCTCGACGGACGACAAGGCTCCAAAGATTCCCTTAATTTGCCTATCGCTCACTTCCACTAAACCTAAGTTCGGCGATGATACGGAAAGAGTTACTTTACGCGTGATGTTGTACTTGTTTAGTACTCCATCAAAGAGTTTGTTACAACAAAATGGCTACCTCCATCACTTATTATAGCTCTAAAGGCGTTCCGAACCTACCGAATATGAAATCTTTCAAGAATTTCACAACAACATTAAGCATCATTGGTTTTGGGGATAGCTTCTACCCACTCGACACATAATCCACAAAGAACCAAAATGTATTGAAAACCATTAGATTGGGGAAAGGGACCCACGAAGTCAATCCCCCATACATCAAAGAGTTCAACAACTAAATTAGATGTCAAAGGCATTTCATCTCTTTGCTTATGTTTCCCTGCTCTTTTCGACATCTATCACATCAGGCACAAAACATACGAAAGCATCTTTAAAAAGAGCTGGGCCAAAAGAATCCAGATCAGAATATCTTACTGGCTCTTTTCACCTCCAAAATGACCCCACAATGAAGTTCATGACAAAAAGTCGAATGCTCTTATGTTCTTCTCTTCCGTACACATCTCCTGATGACTTGATTCCACCAATCTTGTATAAATAAGGGTCATCCCGTAAATAGTCCTTAATAGTTTTAAAAACCTTTTCTTGTCCTCGATATAGTTGTTAGGTCGCAAAACACCAAAGTGGCAAGATAGTTTACAATATCAAAGATACCACGGGTTCTGACTCCATGAAAATAACTGCTCATCGCAGTGTTTCAACTATATCGTCATTACTCTCATCTTTAAGAGAATTGAAGTCGAAATCAACCTAGACAAACGGGTCACTACTAAGTTTTCACCGCTTCTTCTTATCCTTGATTTCTAGGTCAAATTCTTGTAAGAGTAAGACCCACCTGATTAATCTTGGCTTGGCATTTGGTTTACTTAATAGGTATCTTAAAGCAAGATGATCGAATGTACAATCACTTTAGATCCTACTAAATAAGACCGAAATTTGTCTAAAGAGAATACTATAGCCAAGAATTCCTTTTCAAAATGGGTGTAATTCATTCGGGGCATCATTGAGTGTTTTGCTAGCATAAGAGATACATGTAAACGCTTATCCACTCTTTTTTGTCCTGCAGGACTCAAGCCCTATTGCATAATCGGCCACACATTATCTCAAAAGGTAAAGACCGCTTCAGTGCCATTATAACAGGGGTAGATGTTAGTTTCTCTTTCAAGGTATTAAAGGAAATAAGGCAATTGTCATGAAGTCAAATTCAAGATCTTTGGATAAGTAAGTTACATAAAGGATGACTTATTTTAGAGAAATCTTTAATAAATCGTCTCAGAAATCCTCGCATGTCCCAAGAAGCTTCTTATCCCCTTTACGTACGTAGGGGAGGTAGTTGGATATCAATTCAACTTTTGCCTTATCAACTTCAATACCCTTGTTTGAAATTATATGTCCTAAAACTATCCTCTTGTTGAACCATAAAATGACTTTTCTCCCAATCCTAAGGGTTAGATTGCATTCAATGCATCTTTCTAAAACCAAAGTCAATTTATGTAAGCAATCATCAAACGAGTTCCCAAAGACAGAGAAATCGCCCATGAAAATTTCAATGAATTTCTCCACCATGTCCGAGAAAATAGATATCATGATCTCTGAAAGGGCGCGGGCATCGCATAACCCAAATGGCATTCTCATAAAGCAAATGTCCCAAAAGGACATGTAAATGTGGTCTTTTCCTGATCTTCCTGGCTACGGGTACTTGATAATATCCGCATTACCCATCCAAAAAACAAGAAAATTCGTCTTACTAATCTTTTCCAACATTTGATCAATGAAATGGAAGAGGAAAGTGATCCTTTTTCGTATATAAATTTAGTTTCCTAAAAATCTATACACATTCTCCATCCAAAGGATTATTCTAGTGGGCACTAATTCACTTTTATCATTTTTAACAACTCAAGTATCCCGCATTTCTTTCGTACCGCATCGACTAACCCACTTACTATCCGCAATGATGTATAATCCCTTCTTCTAATAATTTAAGGATTTCCTTTAACTACCTCTGCATGTTCGGGTTTAGTCTTCTTTGGGCCTCTCTCGCATGTGTTTAGCACCATCCTCCAAGTTGATTCAGGTATTACATTGTCGACTAATGCCTCTTATATCCCCTATACTCCAACCCATAGATTTCTTAAACCTGCTTAAGCACTTCACGAAGTTCTTTTTCTCGTGATTTGGTCAAGGTTGAAGAAATTATCACCGATATGTTTCTCCTTCTCCCAAAAACACATATTTTGTAAGGCTCAGGTAAGTCTTTCGAAGTTCAAGTTCGTGTGGATTGGCCTCTTTAACATGATGAAGGACTGGTAGATTTAAAAGTGTACTAGATTTTGTCATCACTTCATTATTGTTCTAGTTTGCTCAAGGTACCCCTTAATTTCTTCATCTAAATCTTCTTCAACCTTTTCAAGTGTAAGAACCGCTTCAAGCTTGTCTTCTATTCCTGGTTTGGAAAAAGGTGTTTTGGACAAGATTATCCAAAGGATCAACTTCGAATATTTCATCGATGGCGTAAATAGAAGGAAAGGTGAAGAATCAAAACTTTGAAATGAACAACATCTCCTAAGACTGCCATTGTCAATTTCCATCTCTGACATCAATAATAGTTTTAGTAGTTGCCATAAATGGTCTACCAAGCAATATTGTATTTATGTCCAATGCCGGATTTTTCTTGCATATCTAGAACCACAAAGTCAACAGTATTATCACGCTTGTCTAATTGCACTAAAACATCCTCAACTATTCCTCTCGATATTTAAGAGATCTATCTCGCAAGTCACAGTATGGACATAGTCATGGGTTTTAAATCCCCTAGATTGAAGCCGTGAGAATATGTAGTGTGGCATCAAATTTATACTAGCACCTAAATCAAGCATTGCTTTAGCAACCTTCCTATCCCCCATAGTTATGTTTATAATAAAACTTCCAGGGTCTTTCAACTTGTGGGTAGCTCAGGTCAAGTACAACTAGAAATTTCTCGATACTACTACTCGCTCATTCACCATACCTCCTTTTCTGTTCAACTCTTTGAAAAACTTGGCATACGTAGGCACATTCACGATCACTTCTAATAATGGTAAATTGATATTTACTTTAGAGAGCATATTAAAAAGATCATTGAATTGCTTATCTTGTTTGGATTCTTTCAAACTGGGAAAAGGTACTTGCATCTCAAGTGGTTCTGCATGTCTTTTGAATTTTTGGGGAGGCTTCCGATTTACCCCCCCAATGAGTTTTTCAGTAAAGCTTGTTAAGTTTAACACTTGTTTCTCCTTTTGCGAGATTAGAATATCGCCTTCTTTCATATATGAACTACAAGGTAGTTTAGAGATTTCGTAAACCGGTATTGACTACCTTACCACTTCTCAAGAGTTCTAACATCTTTTGCTTGTTTTGTTGACTCGGGCAACTTTCCCGGTTCTTTCTTTTGCATTTGTTCACCTATGGGCCCAACTTTAGATTCAATTCTTTTTAACCGAAGCCTCCACGGTGTTCAACCTTGATTAGTCATCAGCTCAAGTTGTCACGACTAACTTGAATAAAAGCATTCAAGCTATCTTCTAAGGTTGGTTTAAAAGATTGGCTTCATGGGTGCTGTAGTCAGAGGGTGATCATAGGTGTTTCGATGATACTTTTGAAAATATTAGACTTCCTCTATGGCATCGACACTAGAATCACAAGTATTTGAATAATTACAGTACCATGCCCAATTGAACAACACACTCCACATACCTCTTGATTTGAAATTTGGTGAGACGTGAGAATTTCACTTGTTTAGTCAATTCAAAGAAGTTGCAAGGTTATCTCATTATCAAAGCCGACTTCATTGACTCCTTTGCTTTCCTTCTACCAATCTTTGTTGGAAATTAGAACTCCAATACATAGAGATTATAGGTTTCCTCTCAAGGGTTTTTTCTCCTACAAAGACCTCCAAAGAAGATATCAACCATGTATTGACTAGAAAGTTGTCAATCCATCGTAAAAGAATTGGTTTTGTAGTCAGAAGGGAAAGCTAAGGATTTTGACATTGAATGAAAAGGCAGTTTGAATCGTTCCCAAGCTTCATGAAAGTGGCTCTTCATTCATTTGAGAAAATGTTGCTATTCTTTGTTCTTAGATCAACAAATTTTTGACGGGAATAACCTACCCATAAAAATTTCATAGATCGCTCCCAAGTTTTAAGAGAACCTCGATCAGAGTAATGAACCACGACTAAGCTTTATCTTCGGTGAGTTGTAAGGAAAAACACCTCATCCTAAGTTGATCTTCATTAATTGCATGTAGAATTCTCGAATGAAATGCAAAGGGTCTTCATTAGATACCGTAGTGCCGAAGGCAACAAAGAATAATGAATCTTTTTCAATTCATAATTCCTCGCAGCCTCTCGCAATTGATGCCGGAAGTTACATTGCCAATGATTGGCATTGTATAGTCTTTCATCTTTTTCCGCCTATCTTCAAGATCTCCCCATGGTTGCTCAGTAGTTGAAAATGATCCTCCTCCTATCAGTGAATCAACATTTTGCTCTTTAAAAACAATAGTAGATATCTCTAAAAATGCAAGGAACCTAAATATTTTTTTTTTTATTTTATTTTAATTTAAACAAAGTGGACACAATTTTTGAAACAAACGAATTTATTTTATTTGAAATATTTTTTTTTTTTATTACACGCAAACTAAAACAAAGGAAAATACAATAACGACCTCCTACATGTAGGACTAAAATTATCGTCTTTCTAGTAAGACGTTGTTTTCGAGACAGTAATGAAAAACTCAATGTCTCCTCTTCATTGAATTCATTTAAGTTTCAATTTAGTCTTTGCCTTTGCAAATGTTCAACTAACTGCTCAACTTGAACTTCCACCTTTTTTGATCAAGCTTCCACAGTAGTCCAACCGTTGATTGGTTTTAGATCGACATTCCTACAAACTTGAATAAAAGAATTCAAGTCATGTCCTCCAGGGTTGGTTTATTTGGAATGCTTCTCGGAATAGGTGGGTGGAATCACGTCTGCCCGGCTCGAGCCTTTGAGGAAATGAGGGTCATTGTTTTGCCTCCAAGAGAAATTTGGATGACTTTCTCCACCCAGATTATAGGTATTTTAATCGGGATCAAACCTTGGTCTCTCGTTGATACGCTTCCCAACACATTAACCTCGCTCGTGTCCCAGATCTTCCTCGATATGGACAAAGCCCAGTACCTTGTCCCACGTTGCTATACAAACCATATTGTTCATTATTTCAGGTTTGTTTCGTGTAATGGTATGGCAACTTCGCTTAGTCACTGAACAAGTCGTTGTCAACTTCACATCGAGCTTCCGATTTCACGAACACCGCCTTTTTCTCACTGGAGCTTTTCTTGGAATTAAGACCCAACATCTCAAAGAGGTTATACGCCGATGCAAGCTCTTTTCTCCTATCGCTCCTCCCGCAATATTGCCGACAAATGAACCGACATTGTCAGGTAAGTCCATCGTGAAAAGAATTGGTTCAGAACCAGGGAAAGCTACGTACGAGGACATTGAGCGAGAAACATTTTGAACCTATCCCAAGCTTCATGGAATGGTTCTCTTCCATCCGAGCAGAAAGTAGCAATCTTTCCTCTCACCGATGTTTTTGACGGGAATAGAATTTTCCCATGAATTTATTTCAGAATGTGTCCCCACGTCATCAGAGAACCCTGGGGAAAGACATCAACCAAGCCTCGCCTTATCCTTAAGGTAGTGAAAACATCTCATTCTAGTTCGATCCTCGTTTAGAATACCGGCGGGAATGTTGACCGTAGCATAGAAATCTCTCATAAAGGAAAGAGAATCTTCATTAGGTGCAGGCCCATGGGTAATAAGGAAGCATAGAAAAATGAATATTTTTAAGGTCATAATTCCGAGTGCGCTCTCCCTAATCGGATAATGCGGCTGCCGTACAATCAATGGCCTTGCAAACTCCTTCATCGTGGTTTCCGATACGTTGGTTTTCTTCCATTTCTTTTGGTTCTAGTAAAGATTAAGACTGATTCTATTGCTTCGCTCAAAAATCGCTGATGATAGATCCAAATTATTGTGACACTTGCTTAAATTTATGAATATTATTTACACATACGGAAGTGTATTTCAAGGATCTCCTACCACGCATAGACTATTTTTAAACGTAAATTTAAAACTCCTGTCAACAAAAATAAAAGAAAATTAGAGAAATTTTCCATGGCATTTAATACAAAACACTAGACAAAATTTTTTTTTTTATATTTTTTTAAAATTTTTTTATTTTTTTATTTTTAAAATTTTTTATTTTTAAATTAAATTTTTTTTTTTAAATAACATAATCAAGATAACCAAGAGCGTTCTGCGAAAGAATTACACATGGATTACTTCTCCTTAAAAACCACTCTCCTACCAGTAACAACGCTCCTGCGAAAGATTACAAGACAGCGTTCAAAGAACTACTTCCTGTATTTAACTCCCTTAGATTTTTACTTTTCTACGCTTTTTAGTTTTTTTTTTTTTTTTACTTAACGGTAGTTTTATTTTACTGTTCACGCTATCTTATTTTTTATTAACTTAAAATTTTTAAATTTTTTTTTTTTTTTAAATGTTTTTTTTTTGTACAAACGGTAATTTTATTTTACTGTTTACGCTAACTTATTTCTTATTAACTTAAAAATTAAAATTTTTTTTTTAATTTTTTTTTTTTTTTTTACGAACGGTAATAACTTTTTACTTCAAATTTCAAATTTCTAAATTATTTACTTTTTATGCTATAAAAAAAAATTTTATTTTTTTTTTATATTTTTTTTTATTTTATTTTTTTTATTTTATTTTTTTTATTTATTTATTTTTTTTTATTTATTTTTTTATGAAATTTGAAATTTGATTAAAAAATTTTTATTTGAAAAAAAAAATCACAATTATTTACAACACAAAAATATTTTTAAAATTTTGATAAATAAATTAAAAACGCTATTCCTTCCATAACCGACAACGCTAAAACTGACAATGAAATAAACCTAAGATCACCGATTCTCGCAAATACTTTGGCTTTAATATTTGTAAAACTCTCAAGAAATAAGACGAATCATTTTTAAACGAGCAAGATACTCCCCGCCGATCTAAGCGAAGAATTTAACGACGCTTTTAATTTATTATTCAAACTTTTAAAATCTAAATTAAATCCTAAACATCCGTCACGATATTGGCTTTTTTGCTCCTAATCTAATAACATAAAATAAACATATATACGTATTAATTAAATATAATAAAAAAAATAAACATGTATACAAATTCAATAAATAAATATAAATATAGATTCAATAAATATTCATGCAAATTTTATCATTTATATTAAGCGAGTATTATTGATATAATAACTAAATTAATTACGTCATTCATATTATCTATGCTATTAAAGATATAAATCGATATTTTATTGATTCTCTCTTTTTAGATGAATACCACCTTTCATGCTAGATATTCTTTGTTAACTAAGAATCAATTAACACCTACGTACGATAACTAATTTTGCTAATTAAATTAATTCCTTTTTCTAAAGAGATCAAAACGAACCATTTAAACGCCACCTTTTCGGCGTGCTAGATGGGCTTAAACTTTATTCAAGCGCCATTCAAATTAAACCCAAGAATTTAGTTATCCTAGACTAACTTTCAAGTTTTAAACCACTAACGAAAACACGTCATTAATACATTTTCACATAATAATTCTTATAAAAACTTTCAAATGTAGCTTCACTCTAACTACCTATTGATCAGACTAACAAATAAAAGAAAGATTTCACTCTAAATTAGACCTGATAACTAAACCTTAAAGTCTAATCTTCAGATTTAAGTTTCAGAATGAAAATAATATATTTCTCTCTAACATCCTTAATATAAAATTCTTGAATAAAAATAAAATCAATTCATTTTAAATTTTCACCTATTTAATATTTCGCAAAGATAACAACGTTATTATTATATCACGATTATAAACAATAAATACGCTAAATTTAATCACATAAATTAAATATAACATGTAGTTATAAAGATAAAATAATCAGAAAGAAAATAAAATCCTTACGTAATCCTCGACGCTATTCCCGCTGCTAAAAACCTCCAAATGGATCAGACTTCCATTTATCAATCAAAAGCTAATAAATTACAAAAAACATAACTAATTCTTCCCAAAAAGGGAAGAACTCTAAAACTAAGAGAAACTAGCTAAAACATAAGTTAAAAACTAGCTAAAACATAAGAAAAACTAAAAACTAAGAAATGGAGAGAAAGAAAGTTAATATATAATTGAGGTTGTTTTGACCAATAGTATTTATGAAGTATACGAGATATAAAAATGAGTAAAAAATGTTAAAAAAATATAAAAAATAAAAACGTGGTAAGGGACATGCCGAAAATATCAATGACGCCGCATGACGCCATGGTAAGCACGTGACGTGAAAAATGGGTCAAAACGATTACGCTGGCCAAGGCCGGTCATACGCGCACGGCTGAAGGCGGAATCAGCGGTTATCGCCGCGGGCGCTACAAGGAAGCAGGTGAACACGCTGCCGGCTACGGCAACGGGCGCTGGCCGGGCTGGCCGCTACACGGTCCGCACGATTTTTCCTCTTTTTGACATTTTTGACCTTTTCGACCCATTTTGTCCAATTTTTCCATGTTTCTTGACCTTTTCCCACTTATTTATTAATTTATTTGTGATGTATTGCTTCAAGTATTCTTCTTTGAGTCTTTAAATTGCGTTTTTAAGCCAAAATACCTGAAAAACAATAAAAATACCCGTGATTCCGAAAAAGACAAATTTATATAAATATATGATAAAACATATAAATATATATATTTTTAATCAATTAATGTGCATAAAATCATGGTTATTTTAGTACTTTTTGAGCACTCATCATACCTCATGTTTAATAGGAAGACCTACCCAACCCAGTAAGGAACCCATTAACCTAGAGCCTAAATAATCGCTCTTAGCCATGGGACATGAACCCTCACCAACCCATTCATAGGTCAATAGTTAGAATACTCACAAGTCTATGGCCCAACCCATTCACAGACTAGATACATCCAGTGAACAACTCATATAGCCACCCACATTAGCTTGTAAAGCACACCCTCATACATGCATGGTGCTAGACTATAAGATCTCATTATAAACCTATGGATGTAGTCTGATTCAACCCATCATCATTCTGATTCAGCCTGTCGTTAGCCTAATTGTTGATTATACTTTGCCTCTAACATGTCAAATAATTAATTGTACTTTGGATCGTACCAATGGTTCTATGCACACCCTAGTTTTGGTACATCTCCAATGAGACATGACCATATGTACCACCTTTTTAGTATAATTAGATGAATAGTAGACCTAAGAAGGGACCTTTCAAACCACATTAGGTTGTAACCCTCTTACTATGACTCTTTCAAATACTTACTTTATAAATAAAATATTTAAAAAAAAGATCAAATATTTTATTGTGAAAACCAACTCACAAGCACGACACAAACCCAACATATGAACACAACACAAGCATGATACAATTACCACCCTTAGCTATAAGGTCATGTTTGATTTACAATAATAAGAATAATAATGGAAATTGTTATAGGTATTTATATTATTTGATTGTTAATATTGAATGAAATGTAAAGTATTCCAACAATAGTAAGAATGTTCATTCCTCTTACTCCCCTAAAAAATACATTGAAATCCTTTAATTTTTCACACATTTGTATAATCATTTATTATTATTTTTTTCATTTTATCATTTAAAAATTTTAAAAAATATTATTTTTAATCTACATTTATAATTTTATAAATGTTATTATTTGTCATTATTTTAATTCCATTGATTAAACAAACATAATGATAATAATATTATTTTCATTGAATTTAATTCCTATTATTATCATTCTTATTCCTATTACGTCATTCTACAAACCAAAAACACAACCAAAGTTCTAATCACACATTTGATTTAAAAATATGATTAAGTTAACAATTATTTTTGAAAATATTACACAAAATCACTTGATTTTGGATAATATTTTATTTTTTTATCAAAATCAATCCAAGGTAAGGCTTACCACAACAATAGTAGGTCTTATCTCATAACGATTTTGATAAAAAAAATAAAATTTGTGGTAAGGTATAAGTCTAAAGGCAATAACCTAATATGAAAATGTTTACCACTAACATCCAATATCGTAGTAAGGTTTACTACGATAAGACATTACATTACTACAATAATAGAACCTTTAACTTGAGAGTGATTTTAATAAAAAATGAAACTTAACTCAAATGCACTACTAATTTGATAAATCACTCTAATTATTTCCTCTAAGTTTCGTGGATATTCCATAGACTAAATATTTTATAATTCATTCTAACGACAAAAAGTAAAAAAAAGTGATTAAAATATTTAAATTATAGTTATTTGTCCTCTAACTTATTGTGTTATAAAAAATCACTCTATATATGGTTATTCAATAAAATACAAGGTGAAAGAGCATATTGGTCATTTTATTTGTACAAAAAAAAAGTTATTTAATCTCATAACTATGAGAATATGACATTTAATCCCCTTTTCTTTAACAAAATGGTATCAAAAAATGACATTTAATAATTTTAAATTTATTTTAAAAAATAAAACTATCAAGGATATTCCAATCATAAGAAGAAAATAGAAGACCATAATACACTTATCATTTATGTTTGCAATTTTGTTTGGTTTGATAAGATGGGGATAAGCTACAAAAATACATTTACCAATATCTATTTAAAAAATTTATATCAATAAAAATCGCAACTTTTTATAAATAAAATAATTAATAAACATTTATTTTAAACAAAAGGACTAATGAGTACATTTTTGTAAATAAAAGTATTAATAAATACCTTTTTAAAGTTAGAAGGCTACTCAAAGTAAAGGAACTGTTGTGACATTTTTCTCTAAAATAAAATATCAAAAATCATGATAAAACAAAAGGCACTTAGTTCTCATGGTAAATCCAGAAACAATAAATAGGCTGGGTAGGATCCAAGAAAACATTGTAAATGCGAATTCTATGTAATGTTCAAACAATGTTATTCTGGGAGTTGATCTGCATCATGTTCTTTCTGGTTCATGGATGATATACAAATATAGTGAGGAAGAAAAAAATAGGTAGCTAAAAACACGAGAACCCCAAGATCAGCCTCTTCACCAACTGCTGGTCGGCTAGGATCTAACCAATAAATCTGGCTTGCACACCACAAGCAGTACAACCCAGCTACAACCAGAATAAGTTTTACCGACTGTTTTGATTGCTGTTTCATAGATTTAAAGGCCTTCACTCTGCAATGCCAAAAGAAACGAAGGATGTACATAATCGGGCTAAAGAAGGTAGCGGATGGTCAACAAAACTAGAATACAATCACCAAAATCCAGAATATATATATATATATACCTGTTGATGAAAATAAAGCCACCAATTAAACATGCGCACAAGAAGCCTACAACAAAAACAGCCTCTGGATTAATAGGCGCTCGATCCTTCCACCAACCAGTGTTTAAAATCCAAGTGTACATCTTTGAGTGTCCATTTTCCTACAGATTTAAACCATCAGCAATAAACTTCAAATAATTCTAAAAAATTAATAAAAATTTGTTTTCAAGACCAAAACAAATAATGCACAGAAACCAGACTGCATTCCTTCATCTTATATGAATGCCTATCTTGCACGGACTCTTTAAGACAATGAGAATCATAAATTTTTATATATGTATTTGGGTGTCAACAAGCCCATTTTTAAATTTATTGTAAATTGACATCAAATTAGAGTGTATGAGTGATGCAGCACATAAAACCCAATATTAACAATATAGCGATTGCAATTTGTTTACTTTGTTTGTCGTTTACTTCTTTTCCTAGTCAATAGATGAGTCTAATTTTACTAGTGAGTAGAATATTGGTTTGTTACTCCAAATGTTGCGTTTCGAAGACTTCAACCTATTAAACCAAGTAGCTCTTTTCATTTTGTTTTCAGACTTGATTTTTTTATGCTTTTGGCTTGTAAGAGGCTGGAACTTCTAGTGTTTATCAATCAATAGGAATTGGGCCAACGTGCTCCATTTCCATTTTCTAAGTTCGACCTCCTGCATCATATTGGTATCAGAACAAAGGTTGGCTTGAGCTCCGATGTTGAATTGGATTTTGGATAGTCGACGGATAGGTGACGACGTTCACGAATTGAAGCAGTTTGGTTCTACAATCAAATATCCAGTGAAACGAGTTGAAAATCGGCTTGACGAATTGTCACAAGACATTCATCAATGGATACATCAAATAAGCCAAGAACTTGCTGAACTTCAGAAGAAAAACAAGCTGCACTAGTTGCTTTTAAATTGAAAGGATATGCCTCTGTTTGGAGGGAAGAACTTCAAAATGAAATAATGCTATTTGGAAAAAAAAAACCTATCAGATCCTGGCCAAGGATGAAACGACTATTAAAAGCTTATTTCCGGTCACCTAACTATGAATAGGACTTGTACCAACAGTATCAAAATTTCCAGCAAAGGAACTGCACTGTAAGTGAATCCACAAAAACATTTTATCCATTGAAGCTTTAAATACAGTGTGTGAATCTGAATTGCAGCAAGTTGAACGCTCTGTGGATGGATTGATTGAAGCCATTCAACATAAGCTCAATGGATTGATTGACAGCTGCTGTTGAGCTAGCTTGTGAAGTTGAAGCACATTTGATTTGCCTAAACTGAAACCAAGCTACAAAAAGAACTTTCTCTATGGCTTACTTTGACAAACCCAGTAGTACATATGTCCAAACAACTTCAAAAACCCAAACTCAATCTCAAAACATGTTTCACACTACCATTTATGAAGCTCAAGTTCATAATGAGTCAGCTCCCGTGCAACCATTCCCAAAACTAATCCTTTCGTCAAATCCATGATTCTGCATTGCACAATTGTTGATGTTAGGGTGAATTCGAAGTTATTAAAGAAGAACATGCTACTGAAATCCAATTTGAACTTAGTATCATGGTTGCTGGTAATGATGAGAATACTATAGTAGAACTTACAGAAGCTGAAATAGTGGATGTGCATGAGGATGAAGAAGTAGACATCAATACTGACCCAATTGAAAAACCAATCCTAGAGTTCAATGAAATTGTAAGGAGTTTTCTTATGAGAAATGCAGACCTTGAGCTCCCTAGGGAAATTAAAGGCATAAGGTCTATAATAACTTTGTTGCACAGGAAGCTTAAACAAGAAAAAAATAAAGGCAGTGGATGAAGGCCAAGTAATATTGTGTCACTCCTAGGATGATTGGGAAACCTAAACTTTCTTAGAATATTACTAGCTACTTTTGGAAAGAATATTGGAAGAAATGCGACAGTTTGAAAAATTTATGGTACAAGCTAAAATTGCTTGGGGAAGCATGAAAAGTCAATTCTTACTTTTTGAGTCTCTATAAGGAAACCAGTTGGACTTAACAATGAAAAAGTTTGGGTTCTTGACAAATTATTTGCCAATTCAGAATTTTGTTGTTAGTCACTTGCCACATGTTTTACCATGGTTTATGACAATTGAGTATGAGGAGTTGGAAAGGGAAATTCCTTTTGTTCATAAGCCGGAGTTCGTCAATTGACCTGATTATGTTCTTGCTATGGGAGGACACTTACAAGTCTTGGCATGGCTTCTTGTTAAGTGTCATTTTGTGCTCAAGGATGTTCATTATTCAATCAAGGAAAACCACATCTCACGTGTGGGAGCAAAGATATGTTCTATAATCAATACTGTAGAGATATTGAAACATGTGCTTCGTTGTTTCAAGAATGAAGAAGATTGGGCTCAAAAATTTGAGAATTCACTGGTTAAAATTTCTAATGAAGTTACAATTCAGCTAGGAAAGAGAACCATCAATAGAATTACCATATTTGAATTTTCAGTGGCTTCTAACAAGAATTCAAAAGATCAATTACTACATCACTTGAAACCATTCCATGAAGTCTTGCCAGTCAACAATCCAAGCTTGAAGAGGTGCAAACTCAAAGCTGATGACCCCTTTTTCTTGAGTATTATAGTTAATACAAATGGGGTTCTAGGTAGTGACATTTTCAAGTGGCTGGTAATAATGAGTAAAAATTTAACAGGCTCAAGATTTTCATCAATCTTCAAAAGGTTCATCTTTATGAGCTAGATCTTCCAATTAAAATGGCACAAGCAATCCATGAAGTTTTGAGATCAAATCTTTTTAAAGGGGCTCTGATGCAGCGCATAAAACCCAATACTAACAATAAAGCAATTGTCGTTTGTTTACCTTGTTTGTCGTCCACTTCTTTTCCTATTCAATAGATGCGTTTTTTCTATTGAGTTGGCTATTAGCTTGTTACTCCAAACGTTGCATTTCAAAGACTTCAACCTATTAATCCAAGTAGCTCTTTTCATTTTGCTTTTAGACTTGATTTTTTTAGGCTTTTGACTTGTAAGAGGCTGGAACTTCCAGTGTTTATCAATCAATAAGAATTGGGCCGACATGCTCCATTTCCATTTTCTAAGTTCTTCATGAGCTAGGATTCATTCAAAGATCTCTTTCGTGATGCAAGTACCCATATTCATGTTATGTCACTTAAAAACGGTACTTCACAAAAAGTGAAGTTCCAAATACTATAGAAATGAATGCAAGGACCAATGCTGTAGTGCTATTTGTCAGATGTTCAGGCTGACCCAAAAATTTTGGAACCATAATCTATCTATAAACATCTTATACCCATTGCCCACAAGTGAAACCTTTCTTCATAGGTGAAGATTTGGCTAAGAAGTAATATTTTGCTTGTTATCCAAGTCCCAACCTCAAATTTCACTCATTACGTGAAACTTTAAAGACAAATAATCAAGGAATTTTTAAGCAAAATCGCAAACTACAGTGATACTTTAGACAAGTACATTAGCTAAAGCACCCTGGTTTTATAGTTTTTTTTTCAAACCATTGAGAAGTTTAGGAAAATTCAAAGTCCTTAAAGAAATTGTTTAATTCCAAGTTCTGGTCATACAGAGAGTGGTGAATCAAAAATCTTTGTTAACACATCACTGATTTTACAATGGCACGGACTACTGAACATTTCAGTCCTAATAACATAAACTACACAGAATGGTGTTAAAACAAATATCCATCTGTGAGTCACTTATATATGGTCTAATGCTTCATTCAACCTCCGCACATAAGAGCAACGGCATTGAACCCATTGTGCTACAGTGAATTTCATCACTACTATATCAAATAACCAGAAGTTACCAATAGCAACCACTAAGAATGTGCAAGTATGGATCCCCACAAATGTCACAAACTAAAGCTTAACAAGCCAAATCTCAATCGAATCACAGAATTACAGTTCCCCGTTTTACTTATAAGAGAATTAAAAGTAGAAAACCAATCTGGAAACTCCAGAATGAAAGTCCTTAGTTCAACCAAAATATTGGATCAAGATGAGGTATTAAAATGCCATTGCATATTACAAGCTCGGCACACGACTCATCTCCATTCAATGTCAAAAGAAGATACAGAGGGACTAAAGAGACTGTAGGAAAATATGATAGTGGACAAACAGAAATTAAAGTTAGTAAATAAAATAAAATGGATCAAAATACATAAATTACATAAACTGCAAAATGCAAAATACAATGAAAGATAAAAAAAAAAAGAAAAAAGAAAAAAATTAAAGATAAATTTTTTTCCTCACGTGGGTGTTTAAGAATAAAGAAAAAAATGACTTTCAAAATAAAACAATCAACAATAGTATTTGAACTGTCAATGGACAGCTTAGCTGTCCATAACAGCTTTGTTGTGTTCCATTGACAGCTTAGCTGTCCACAACAGTTTTGTTGTAATTTGTTGTTCATATTCAATTAGTTGTACACATCCATAAACAGCTATTCATAGCTGTCCATAGACAGCAATTCATGGCTGTCCACAAACTGTCCATAAACAGCTGTCCACAACTATCCACAACTGTTCATAGACAGCTTTGATGTATTTTGTAGGTTTGTTGTATTTTGTAAAGTCTATAAATAGAAAGAAATCATAAGACCAAATCATTTCGATCATTTTCATACAACATTCTTGACTTATTTCTCATATGGTATCAGAGCTTCTTTGAGAAAAAAATTCGGTTTTCTATTTCTGAGGAAATCTTCATTGATATTTTTTTAGCATTTGTTGCTAAACAAGTGTTCTTTGGCAATCTATGTTTAAAGTCATTTTCTCGGTTTCTTTAATTTCAACATTATATTTCTGAAGAAATCTTCATTGATTCTTTCTAGCATTTTTTTGCCAAACAAGTGTTTTTCGACAATCTTTGTTTAAGATCCTTATCTTGGTTTTGAATATTTCTCAGGTTTTATTTACTTGCAATGGACACTGCACCAGTGTGTGTTAAGTTTACGGGAAAAAATTACTCTACCTGGGTTTTCCAGTTTGAACTTTTCCTCAAGAGAAAAGACCTTTGGAGCCATATTGATGGCACAGATGTTACACCAACATCTGATACTGTCAACTCTAAGGAAGTAGTGTCTTCTCTTTCTTGGGCTGTACTTGATACTCGATTTATGTCTTGGCTTCTTAGTTTGGTGGAAACACATATCGTCACCAACTTGATGGCTCATCGCTCTGCTCACTCCATGTGGATTTATTTGAAGAAAGTTTATCATCAAGACAATGATGCTCGTCGCTTTCAGTTGGAACATGCGATTGCCATGTTCCAACATGGTAGTCTTTCCATCTAGTATTATTACTCGACATTTTTGACTCTTTGGCATGAATATGCTGATTTAGTTACAGCAAATGTTCATGTTGTTGCTATATCAACTATTCAAAATCTTCACAGGATTAGTCAGCGTGATCAATTTCTCATAAAATTACGCCCGGAATATGAATCAGTTCGCTCCTCTCTTGAACAAATCTCATGTTCCTTCTCTAGATATTTGTTTTGGTGAGTTACTTCGCGAAGAACAACGCCTAAGTACTCAAACTATTCTGGAACAATCTTATGACAATTCCACGACGACAACTATGGCTTATGTAGTCCAAGGGCGTGGCTCATCTATGCCTTTTAAAAATATGCAATGTTTAAAAATATGCAATGTTTCTGCTGCAAAAAATATGGGCATATTGCTGCCAATTGTCCTAAAAAATGTTGTTCTTATTGCAAGAAAAAGGTTCATATTATCAAAGAATGTCGTATTCGTCCCCAGAATCGTCAGGCCCAAGCATTTCAGATTTCTGTTGTTGTTCCTCCAATAGCACCTACGGTAGCACATGTGTCTTCCTCAGGTGCTTCTACTAATCTTCCACCTCCTGTAGCAACTTACTGCACTCCTGAAATGATGCAACAGATGCTAATTTCGGCATTATCTGCAATGGGATTTCAAGGTAAAAATTATACTACACTTTGGTATATAGACTCAGGGGCTTCTAATCATATGACAAATACTCTCACAACTTTGTCTCATGTTCGGCCTTATGTTGGCCAATCTACTATTCAGACGGCACACCACCAGATACTTTAATGACTGACAGTAGACGCGATGTCTTTGAACTGTTTTTTCGTTTATGTAAATAATGACATACTTCACACAGGAATATTTTTTTATACAATTCAGTTCTCCCTGTTATGTTTGTTTGGGTCATAAATACACACCTAGTTCTATAAGAGTTTCTAAATAATTGGGCCTAACACAATTCTTTTTCGAAGCGGTCTTACTTCTCTCTCACATAAGTCATCTCTTGCCATTAAGAGTAACCCGTTATACTCTACTTGGTATTCTCATCATAGAAATAGCAAATTGACTATCCTTGTGAATTCAAATTGCAAACACAAGCTTCGCCCACTTGAAAATATCCTCTAAAAAATTGCATAGTCATTCAACCTCTTCGTTATATTTATCAAAAATAATGAATTCAGATTTCATCGTGAATCTAACAATACATGTCTGTTTAGAGAACTTTCATGATACACTTGCACCATCCAATGCGAACACATATCTACTGGTATCAGATATCTAGTTTGTATCATTATATCCTTCTAATACAAATGGATATCTTGTGTAGTACAGTCCATAGTTATGAATATATCTTAAGTATATAAGTAGTCTTGTAATACCTTTCTAGTGATCCAATCCTAAATCGTTGATATATCTTTTAGTTAACTAGCTACGTAAGCATGTCCGATCTTGTGCAACTCATTAAGTACATAAAACATTCTATCGCTCTAGAATATTTCAACTGAGACACTCTCACCTTTATTCTTAGATAAGGGTATATTAACATCTATCGATGTTATAACAAATCCAGAATCACCATTGTTGAATTTCTCGAATATAATGACACCAATATAGAATGAGATTGCTTGATATCTCAAATCCCAGAATTATATTAACAAGTCCTATGCCTTCCACATCAAATCTTGAATTCAACATATTCTTAGTATATTTAATCATTTAATCACTGTTGATCCATAATTAGCATATCTACATAAAGACACAAGTTGGCTGATCATCTTAGTCCTGACTATCTTCATTCATAGTCTAACAAATTCGTTTAAATGAAATTCATTCCTCTTAGACATACACACAAATACATGTTCAAAGAGCGATGAATTTCTTGATTCTATTATCATGATCTTGCGTCATCTTTAACAAATGCACAAGAAATTGATAAACACTTATGTGATGTGCATATCCAAAAAAAACACTTTTCTGTTCAATAACGATGTTATGGTTTCATGCATAATTCGATGTTGTACACAGATTTTACCAAACAATACTTCATACTCACTACCACGATCACTTTACAGTACCTTGATTTTCCTATTGAATTAATTCTTAACTTCAGATTTATAAACATAGCAATATTTCGTGTTATCATTGACAAAAACAATGAAATACTTATTACCACCCCATGTTCAACTGAATTCAAATCACACAGATCACTATGCATGAAAATCAAAGGATTTCACCTGCACAACTCTCACACTTATGCTTGTAAAAGAGTATATAATTTATATTAATTAACCTGTGTAAGTGACCCTAGTATTTCATGTCACAATTTGGAAGATATACAAATAAGTAGACGAGTTAATAACATAATTAATCTCGCTTAACGGTCATTACATCGAGCTTGGACAGCCTTCGACTACATGACCTTACAAGACTCAACATCCATCTAGAATCGATGTTTCTCAAGCAATGAACCTCTCATGGTTCTTCCGGATCTCTAGCATGTACTTACATTGTTTAGAGTTATCTCTTTTCTCAATGTCTCATCCTTAATCATAAAGGTTATCGAGTTTTTCCTTCACAACTTCTCCCAATTCTAAAATGGTAATAACTCATTATTTAAGCATATGTGCCTTATAGTATCAATGTTGATCAACCACTCTTTTGAGTTAGACCCGACAAAATTCACATCAGCACGAGAACTGCCAAAATGTTTATACGAACCAACATGGTGATGTCATCCATCACGTTCGTTGTCATCTCAAAACAAATTAATAATTTTAGATGCAAAATTATATCCAAAATTAAATTTTAGAATATGAAAATAATTTTGAGATTTTAATTTAATATATTTAATTAATTTAACTTGAAAATTAATTTTTCAATAACAAAAATTTAACTTTTTTGGGACCCAGTTCTGAATTATAATTCAACAAATAAGAAACCCAAAATTCGTAGATTTACAAAATTAAGTATTTTTAAATTAATGATACAAAATTTACTCCTTTTGTGAATACGAAATTCACCATTTTTGATATTTCAAAAACCAAGTATTTTGTAAATATAAAATTCACTCATTTCGTAAACCATGAAACTAAACAATACAAAACTCGCTATTTCTCAAATACGAAACACTCATTTATAGTTAAAAAATTACTAATTTTTGCAAGTACAAAATTTGCTTAATTCAAAACCCGAAATTAAGTACTTTGTCAAATACAAAATTCAACTTTTCACAAATGCAAATTCACTTATTTCGTATAATCAAAATCAAGTAATACATCGAATGTGAAATATCACAACTTGTCAATTACGAATTCACATTATTTTTTCAATTACAAAATTACAACATTTCCTCGATTGCAAAACCACAATTCGTAAAATACGTAGTCTTTTAGAAAAATAAATTTTCTTAAAATTTTCAATATCTCAATATAGAAAGCTCTTTAATCAACAACCAGACATTAATATTCTCGTAGCAAAAATATGAGAATTAGTTTCCAAAATTCCATCTCCAATTTGATCGTTTAATACAAATATAAAGAGAGGTTGAAGTGATATCATAAATAAGTTCATGTAATTTCAATGTTACCAATACCAAATCAATCCATATTATTCTCAAAATCAAAATATGCAAATGAACATAGATAACAATAAATATGCAAGAGGATTAATTTTATCAACAACATGCAATTGATTGTACATCAATTAATTTCAACACATTGTAATGCCAATAGGTTTCAACGCATACAGCTCACGGTTATATGCTAGGCCCAAAGTTGTTAATAGAGATCGAGGTGCTAATCAAGTTAATGTATCCAAATATTCTCAAGATCTTTTACAAGGAATTGACGGTCCAATGATTAGGGAGAGATTTGGAAGATCAAGTTGAGTGCAAGGATTACTTTAGGAAGCAATTGTTGTTTTAATTAATTGTGGGTCTTTTTATGTTTTATTTATCAAAAGTTTTTTAGTCTTTTATTTTTAAGAATTGATTAGGCCCAATCCACCACTAATTAAGCCCATTTCATCTAGGGTTTTTTCTTTAGGGTTTGAATTTACACCTAGGGTTTGAATTTAGGTTTAAATTTACGCCTAGGGTTTTTCTTTAGGCTTGAATTTGCGCCTATGATTTTCATGAGTGTTTGTTGTTATACAAACGCAGCAACTATGTAATCATGGGAAGACCATATATCATTAATAAAAAGTTTATTTTGCTTCTTGTTTTTCCTTCTTGTTTTCTTGATTGAATGCTTGAATTCGACTTATCAAAGGGAGAGATCATCATTTGTGACATCTCAAGGTTAGAGTTTTAAGAACTTTGCTTCCTTAGGGTTCTAATTCGATCATAACAAAGGTTGAGGTTTTAAGGATTTTGTTTCCTTAGGATTCTAATCCAATCATCTTCAACACGTTCCTAGCAAATCGATTGTTCTTATTCCTTTGAATTTATGTGTTCCTAGGGTTGTTCGCCTTAACCCATCATTCGGTATCAGAGCCTTAGTTGTAGGAAACAAGTTATCTATCAACATCTATCTTTCTTTGAGTTCTTGATTTAAAAAAAAAAACTCATCCTTCAAGTCTTGTATTTTCTTTCAATATTGTTGTCATTATTTTCGTCTTTAGATTTCGTTTCATAGTTCTCTTTGAATTCTTCTTATCTTTTCTTGTTCTTTATTTCCGTGTTCAATCCATCTTTGTTATTAAAAAAGAAGAAGAAGAAGAAAAGAACTTGTTGTTCACAGTTTCAAAAAAAACAAAATTGATAAATTGGTGTTGCAACTTTGAACGGCCATAATTTTTTACTCGAATAATGAAACGACTATTATAATGTATCAAATTGAAACTCATTTCAATTCTTATAAGCAAAACTAGACTCCACCTTTGTTTTCCACATTTTTCGACCCAAAATTCCATCGTTTACATCACTTATCGAGAGTTTAAAATTTTTATCGTACCTCTTCCTTTTTGCTATGTTTCGGTTTTTACTGTGTAGGAAAATGTGGTAGTGGATAAACAGAAATTAAAGTTGGTAAATAAAATGAAATTGATCAAATTACATAAAATGTAAAATACAATGAAAGATAAAAGAAAAAAATTAAAGATTCAATCGAGCACCATATTATACGGTTTTTTTAAGATAATTTTTTCCCCTCACACGGATGTTTGAGAATAAAAGAATAATTACCTTTCAGGATAAAACGATCAAAAGCATTTAAACACCATCAAATACTACTCCAACGAACTGTTTTGTACTTGTTGTATCACGCTCTAGAATATAAATATTGAGAAAGGACCAAATTTTTCTTTTCCTATTCATTATAGGTTCTAACATTATATAGATCTCAGGAAAAAGGAGCCAATTAATATTACTCGTGTAGGAAACGTTTTTTCCCATGGCTTTCAATGATAAAATGAATTGCCAAAAAAAAAGTTGTTTTTATGCAAAAATGTTTCCAACAGAGACGTCTGAATATAAATGGTGCTCATTTTATGAACAAAAAGAGACAAGTATAAAAAAAATAAAAAGACACTTACGGTACCTTAAACAACCTTCAAGACCACATAAGATTCATCTCAACTCAACGTCAATATAGGTCATCAAACATCCACAATTTTAGAAAACTGAGTCTCGGACATAAACCTTCAAGACCACATAAGATTTATCTCAACTCAATGTCAATATAGGTCATCAAACATCCACAACTTTAAAAACTGAGTCTCAGGCATAAAAACTCCCTTTTCTTTTTTTTACAGATATAGGTCAATGAATAACCTCAGTAAAAGATACTTAACGAATTTAGATCAGGACAAATAAATTACATGCTTGGCATCATCAGCATATGGGACTCAAAAAGATTACCTCAAACAAGTGATCCAAGAAAAAATGTGATAAGGAGCCAGCTGAGACCAATAACAGGCACTGTTTCTTGGTAAGAGGAACCTGCAAAATTTTTTTTTTAAACAAATCAATTAGGTACAGTAAACTATTACGAAATATAGTAAACTATTACGAAATATCATAATGACCCTTAGCTCAAAAAACAACATCCGTTCATTTAGCAAGTGAAAAACTGGAAATTAGTCAACAAACCAACATTTTAATTTATGGATTTCATGTTTTGGAAACTCAGACTACATATTTTAGATTTCACATTCATTTTCTCAACAATAACAAAACAAACATTAAAAAATAATAATTACATGAAGAAAAAAATACAAAATCCAACCTCAACTAAAGGAAGCTAGCTTACCCCAATAACAGAATCAAGAAATCCTTTACGCATCAGGAATCTAGAGATCCAACAGTAGAAGAAAGAGAGAGGAAAACCCAAAAGGAGAATGTAGTAAAAGGGATGGTGGATGACACCAGGAAGAGAACCAAAGTTCAAATCGAGGACTTCACCCAGCCAGTCGAAGAAGGACCCCATGTCAGGGCCGAAGAAGGCGTTGATGGTATAGATGAGAGTGTGGTGAGGGCTGAATCGGCCATTGGAGAGGGTGGTTAGACCCAAGCCTGAGCCCATGGCGTAGATTAGGTGCGGACCAGGGCCTGGCATGGCGTGCTAGGGTGTAAGAACTTTACCTGTTTTTAAAAGGTACCAGAAAAACAGCAGATAATACCAATAATACCCTCGTAATATCACAATACTCTCTACTGAAAGGACTTTTACTATCAAACGAATTTCAAGTTAAAATTAACGTAAATAAATAATAATTAGAAAAAAAAATTAAATCTTAAAAAAAATAATGGTTTCAAGTTTATCCTCGTTCTCCTCTGTCTTATGTTCCTATTCTAAAGATTCATCACTCCTCAAGACAATAGCGTTACATTGTTCTTATATTCTATTGAAATGTTATCTTGAGACCTTTTACTTATAACTTAAATAAGTCTTGTCACTTAAATATTACCTTGAGACCTTTGACTTATAGCTTAAACAAGTTGTCACATTTGGTTTTCCAAATTTTGAATTGAAACATCTTTCATAGATATTTTTGTATTTATTGATTGAATGAAGTCTTTCATCATCCTTATTAAAACATTTATATTGTCCTCAGTAAGTAGCTTCTTCTCTTGCTTGTGATTACTATGGTTGTTGAAAATCAGGTGGTAAAAATGATTGATAATTGAATTGATTATCACTTTGATGTTGTTATTACTCCAAGAGAAATTTGGATGTTGTCTTCATCCTGGGTTATATATGTTTGAGTAGAATTATTGTTTCGGTTCACATTCCCTACATAGAATACAGAGTCGGTATTATTTGGACAATTATCAAACAAATGAGCTCCTTCACAAAACACATATGATACTCTTGAATCTTGGATCTGGTTTATACTCACTGGCTAGTTTTGAGCCTTCAAAAGATTAACCAAAGACTATACTTGAACTGTAAGTGTTGTGATATCATTTACCTCATGCACTTCGGCTACTCTTCTTGTGGCTATCATTCTGTCCATTAGCCATTGATAAATATTGCTAGCCATTTTCTCAAGTAAATCGTATGCTTGATTGTAAGATTTGGTTAGTAAAGCTCCAATGGCATATGCGTTAACAATAGTTATTGTTTGAGCATTTAGATCATTGTAAAAAGTCTTCATTTGAATCCAAGTAGGAATATCATGATGAGGACACTTCCTTAACAATTCCTTGAATCTTTCTCGTGTTTCATATAAATATTCTCCTTTGTATTATTGGTATGAAGTAATATCATTCCTAAGCTTGACATTCTTTGTTAGTGGGAAGTATTTTATCGAGAATTTCTCCGCCAAACCATTCTAAGTTGTAATGGAATCAGTTGGCAAAGAGTTTAGCCAAACTCGAGCACGGTCTCGCAAAAGGGTAAGGGAACAATCTAAGCCTAAATGCCTCCTCTGTCACACCACTGAGCTTGAATGAATCTCCAACTTTAATAAACAATCTAAGATAAAGATGAGGATCCTATGTTGGTAATTCGTTGAATTGTTCAACTGTATATAGCATTTGAAACATCACTAACTTTAACTCAAACTGATTAACTTGAATGTTTGGCCTTGTAATACTTAGATTCAGTCCTTCTAACGTAGTTATTACATATTCATTCATAGCTCTATCTTTATCATCTATCAAAAGCATTTGATTGTTCAAGTTTAGCACATTATTGTTTATTTCTAATGGATTAGCCATTTTTTTTCTTGTGTTATTTGTTGTTTTTTAATTGATCTCAAAATACGCCCAATTTCAAGATCCAAAGGTAAGATTTCTTTCTTACAAACTCTACTCATGCAATAAACTCAACTATATTTCTACAATACTAAAGAAAATGTCTAAATAAAAAATAATTATAATAATAAACAACTAAATAAATAAGTAAAGAAATTAAATTAAATAAATAAATAAGCCACTATAAGAAAATAAGTAATTAAAATTAAAATTAAAGTAAAGAAAAATAACTAAAAAATTATTAATTTCTAATATTTATAATCCCAAACAACGGTAACAAAGATCGCCACACAAATTGTATGTACAATAAATATGCAAATATATGTATCATAACAATTAATATAATGATAAGAGAAGATTGTTTCCACATAGATTATTTTATTATAAACTATTTTTAAAACTAAAAAAGTTAAAAATTAATTTTTTTGTGTTTTTATATTTTAAGGAAGCAAAATTAAAAATAATTAAAAATAAATAATAATAATTAATTAAATCAGTTTTTGTAACTAAAAAGATATATGGGAAAATATCTAAAAATACTTAATCGTCTAATTTGTTAAACATGTGAATTGCTAAAATCTCTTTAATATAATTATCAATTAATTACATGATCAATTGAATTTAACCTAACATATATTTCCCTTTCAAATAAATTATATACAAAATAATAAATAATTTAATCACACTTTCATGCCAATTAAATTATATACTACTCATTAAGTTCATCAATTATTGATTATATATATAATAATCATACATCTCTACCTAAAAACTATGCATGTTATTTAATTAAGACAAATAATTAAATAATTCTCTCAAATCTATTTAATTACCTCTATAGATAAATTATTGGTCAAACAATTAATAGCATAAAAATCAAATCAAATAATATAATTAAATTATAATTATAATTATAATTGGGGTAAAATATTAGATCATCACATGGTAAAAATTGGGTTCAAAGATCCCTAGATTAATAAGTTAACTACATATAATTGTGTTCATAAATATCATATTTTTCATAAATAAAGATATAAAAATTGATAAAAAAATAGTAGAAGAAGAAATACAATCAATCTCTTGAATTGTAGTGTTAATCTCCTCTTGAATCTTCACTAAAAAGGTGTCCCTTCTTGAATTTTTCTGTATTTTTTTCTTTTTTAAACTCCAAAAAATGACCAAAATTATGTTAATAACGATCTCTTAGGGTTTATCGGATGTTTAAGGGCTTAAATATAGTTCATGTGCGATTTGAACCATCATATCAGCTTCAGATCAAAGGTTGAAATCAAAACAGGCAAAACTAATAGGGCTAGCCAATCACAGCGAACACGTGGCACACGGAATTCATTGGGTGAATCAAAAAGCGACGTGTGGCAGGGGAGACCGGTCAGAGTCAACGTTCACTACCATGTGGCACACTGTTCGTCCTCTTCACACGAGGAATAACATGATTCATAGTCCCTACTTGTGTGGTGTCTGCATGGATTACCCAGTAAGCTCCTCTACTTGTGTAGCAAGGCACGTGGCAGCTTCTGATTGGTTCTATGTTAAAAATTCATAAAAAATCTATAAAAATTTCAGAAAACTCCCAAAAAATTCTAAAAATTATATTTTCACTAATTTTCACTAAAAAGTTTATATTTTAATATTTTTGACACCAAAGTACTATTTATTGAATAAAATAAGTAATTATTAAGTAAAAAAATGCACTAATGACTCTATTTTCATAGAGACAATAGCTATTCATAAGGGTTAAAAAAATCAACTAAGAAATTGTTGTAGTTCACACATCAACAAAATTGATTATGTACATCGATGCCACAATAGTGAGAACTAGCAATCTTAGTTGGTAGAAGTAACCAACAGTCTATATTACTTGGACTCTTTATTTTTTGTGAAGCATCCATGCCCAAGTGATATGAAATTGACAAGGGTATGATACTTGGAAGCTCTAATTGAGTATAAATTAAAAACAAATTGATGCTTCCAACATCTGGATATGTATCCAAAGATTTATCTTTTAATTTCCTAATAGTATTTGTATAACATAGCTAGCAATTAATACCTATGGTGAGACAATGAGCGATAAGTGGAAAAGATTGGGGCCAAGGGTGAAAATTTGTGATGCAACTTGATTATTCAAACCAAACACAAATTGTAAAACATAAAGTGAATATGAATTGAATTAAATTTGGGTCCAATTTAGGCCAGCTTGAATAATACGAAACAATTAGGTATGGGTTGGGACCAATCCAATAACACAAAAATAAAAAATAATTATAAATATTATTATACATTAGTAAAAAAATATTAATTTTTCTAGTTCATGTCATGAAAAATTTGCAACATTTCTCTTATTATTTTTATCATAATTTTTTTTCTTCATATATTTATTATTTACTTATTAATAAGAATTATACAGTATCTTATCAAAAACGAACGTGACTAGCTATATGAGTATTTTTATTCCATTTAAAAATAAAATATGTCATAGTTTCTTTTAAATTCACAAATTATTTTATATAAAGTACTTATGATGAGTTTATTGATATATTTATGTGTATGTCAAATTGGCTTATAATTTTGTCATTCTTAGCTATTTTGTAAATATATTATGTTATCACTAATCATAACTTCATGAAGTTAAAATCTAAAATATTCATTCATTTTAGTTTTAGGTAGTAGTTCTTTGAGTTATTTTGTAATATACTTATAGCTTTGAAACTTTTTACTCTTTAGTTTTCTAAAAACTTGTTATAAAATCTTTATTTATATGTTTGACGTTGTTAGAATGCATTGAATTTGATCAAAGCTTTTATTATTCCAATTAGTTAAAAATTATAAGAAAAGTTACATAATTCAAATCAACATTATGTTAAATAAGATAAAATAACCAAGTAATACATATAAATAAAAAATTTAGGCTATTTTGAGCTAGTTTGGGGCAGCATAAAAGTTTTTAATTTAAATTAATGTTGACAATTCATAACACAAATTAAATTTGATTTAAGTTAAAGTTCCATCAATTTAAACTGGACTAACTTGAGTTAGCCCAAGCTAACCCAGCCCGTAAGAATTTACACCAGTAATTGATGGCTAATGAGTAAGAAGAAAAAGTGTGTTGAAATTAATTTGAGGCTATGTAATATAGTAAATATAAGAAAGGTGTGTGATCAATGGTGTTTGTTTAATCACCTAATTAGAATTGGTTATGGTCTTACTCATAAACACTAAAACACCTAAACATCTGATCAATTAACTATTTAACTATCTCAATCCCCAAATTAAAATTTTCAAAAACGTTAACCAAGTCGACTTAATTAGGGGGTCATTGTTTGAAAATGAAATCGATCTTCGGTTGAGAAAAATCCAAACCATTAAGGTTATGGTGGGTTGATTTATGTAATACAAAACTACGTTCAGTACTTTAAGGGATGGAGATGTAAGAATATTTCAAAGTTAATGATTCCTAGTCAAATGAACATCTCATTATCTTCTATGTTTATTAAATCACCTCTAAATGTTGAGTACTTTAAGAGGGAATTTTTCTAAAATAGACTACTATTGTGATTTTTTTTAAATCCTTGACTAGTTTGTGACTCCTTACAATTGTTTATTGTAATTTTTAAGGGAAAAAATAATGCTTAAGATTGAAATATATTGTTAAAGTTGTCAAAATCGACCAATTTGTAGACAATATTCAACAAAAATCGAAAGCATTGGATGAACCTCCACCAATATAGACCAAATTTATTATAGGTTAGAATAATCAATAAAATGTCTGTTCTTTAAAATAAAAATGTGTATGAGTGAATTTTAAAATTTTTGACTTGTCAATGTCCGTTTAAGACCAAAAAAACCTTCGACAAAAACAATAAAAAAAGAAAGGAACATAGTGCATATGGTGCTACATACAAGATGAAGAAATGAGGAAACACAAGCAAACCATGCAATGAAATTTTAGAATTTCAACAGATCATCAAAATATATTTGTACTCTTTTTCATTTTGATTTTCATTTGCTCTACTATCAATACTTTCCTAATCCTTCCACTTAACCTATGCCTCAAATTTCAGCATTTTGATTTCAATCAAACCCTAAAATAATATGATTGTAATAAAGAGATATAAGTTATTAGAGAAAAGCATACCGAGAGAAATGCTAATATCACATACTTTTGTGCCTACTTTTGCAATCATAACACTTATATTGTGTAGTGTTTCTAAATTATTTTGAAAATTATAGAAGTGATACTTTTTTTAAGATAATATTAACACTTATAATATAATATAAGTTTAATTACATGGCATAAGCCTCTTAATACCTATAGTTTCATTTTTAACCCTCTAAGAGAAAACATATGTTTATTTTTTTACAACGTAAGTAAACATATGTTTTTTAAAGTCGTAAGAAAATGAGCATATATGTTTTACAGGAAAACATCAAATATATCCCTTAAGTTTGCGATATATTCAAAAATACCATTGAGGTTTACAAACAAAGCTACAATGCTCCTAATAAATGAGATATCATCACAAATGCACCTAAAAAATAATAGATGTTATTTTCAATCGTTAAAAAATAGTATTTCACCTACGTAGTTAATAAAGGGTAGTTGATATTAATTTCAATGATTTTTTTAATGTTACCATTAGAATAACATTAATATTAGGTTAATGTTATAAATATACATCAAAAATACTCCTATCAGATTGTATCCTATATATCATTTATATTAGAAATACCCCTACAATCTACCTAAGAAGCATCTCATACCTTTACTAAAAAACACTTTCAAAACATACAATAATATACACTTTCAAAGCATCCCATACCAAATCTATTCAGAAAACACTTTCAAAACATACACCTATTTAAAAACATTTTTAAAACATACAATCTTCATCCTATCCAACATTCATTCAAGAACATAATAAAGAAGAAGTCATATAAACATATAATCAAAATATCATAAATTAAATAGACATATTATTCGATCAAACATCGTTAGTGTTTGATAGATTAATTAAAAAAAGAAGCCTAGATAAATATGATCTTGTTTTTGCAAAACATTTTGAAAGAGATAGCATAAAAACAATTATAAATTAATAATGAATATGGTTAAAGAAAACAAGAGGTATTATGTTGTTTAAATAGTAAATATTAAAGCTCCAATACCGGGTAAAAGTTCAATTACAAATCTATCCATTAAATAATTCATAGAGGAGTAAATAATAGGACAATATGGTAAATTTGGAAAGTTTGGCTTAATTAAACAATTAGGTTAAAGATGAATCATTCATCACTCAATCGATTCAGACCAATCTCGATTGATTAAACCAATAAGGTCAATTGATCAAAACCCTTTTTCGATCGATCCCGACAATGATTAATAAAAACCTAAGAGTAGTTAGATAAAAAATGATTGATTCTTGATCGATCCAGTCCTTTGATAATTCTATCCCAATTTTAAAATCAATCTGAGAGGACATAGATCATATATGATCGATACTCGATCAATCTACCTCCTTGGCCCATCTAATCATTACTCGAAGCATGAAAATTTCTTTGACTTGAATAGTGATCTTAAAACCCAATTTACATTTAAATATTTTGTTCAAGAATATTGCCAATACTCATTAACTATACAATTTCCCCATTTGGCATTCTCATGTGACAAAACTTCTCTCTCACTACATCATGCTCATAGGAAAAGTAAATATTTACATAATGGAACTATCATATGATCTGGTGAAAACCATCTTCGCTTGAATCTTGACAGCTTATATGTATTAAAAAAAGAGACAAAAATAAGCACATAATTTATCTCCAAAAACTCATTGTTTATTAGTTCAATGTATATAATAACAGAAAATCAAAGAAACAAACATAAGTAGTTAGTAATAATAGATAAAACATTTAAATATCAATATTACCCACTCTATATGACATATTGAATGGAACAATTAATGTGTTCTCCTCTTTATGAAATCTCTCCTATTAATAAACACTCTCCTCTTTTTATCATGCAAAAAGATAATTTAACTATTAAGTATAGATAAACATTCTAAGTCACCATGTAATATATGCAATGAATGAACTCTCCCTAAGTTCTATGAGTCATCAACAAAAGTTAGTAAACAAAGATTATAAGCTCTCTAGTCCCCTGTGTTGTTGTTGGCTTCATGTACGCAAAACACAGAGTCTAATTATTTTACTTAATGTATCTATCACTACTACAAAAATAGGCATTAAAGTCAGTTCGCTGAACCGACTTTAAATTGAGCTACTTAAAATGTAAAGTCGGTTCATCGTGTGAACCGACGCTACATGTAAAGTCGGTTCATGTGGTGAACCGACTTTACCCGTACAATTTATGATTTTTTTTATTTGTATTCTCATTTTTCGTATTATTTAATATATATATAGCATAAAAACTAAAATATAAATAATAATACAAATAATTAAAAATTTAAATATATTTAATTACTCGATAATTAAATTTATTACAAAAACAAATAATGTATATATATATATAATACATATAGTTAACTTAAATTACAAATAAAATAATGTCGTCAAAGTGTAATTGGATGCGATCGAGTAAGCTTGGTTGGCATAGAATCTTAATTGGCCTTCACAAGCATTATGACAAGAAAACTAGACAAAAAATAGTTGATCCATATAACAATTCATATTCCCCTACATACATGAACACATAAAACATCCATCAAACAAGCAGAGATTCCAGATAAATTCATATTTATAAACAAATAATTAATAAAGTGTTAATATGAGTTCGTAAAGAAAGTAGGAAAGAGAGATGAGATGTATTATTATATATAAATTTCCTAATTATTAGAATATATATCAAAACATACATAATACAAAATAGTTATCATTTTAATCATTTTACAAAACCATTTCTATACAAATTAAAAAATAAGCAACATGTTAGCATGAATATATAAAAACCAATCACTTTGGTTGATTCTAATTTCTAAGCATGTTACTATATCATAATTAAAAAGTAATATTAATTATACGTATATAATATTCTATAGAAGTATATAGAGACTACTATAGTAACATATATAACATTTTAACACATAAGTAGCATATATAAATAAAAATAATAATACTACTTACTTTTTAGTTATTATTTGATTTTTATTAATATATATATATATATATATATATATATATATTATTTAAATTATTGAGATTATACATGTATATTTATAATTTTTTAAGAGTCAATAGATACCATGTATAACTTTTATATATAATTTCTTACAACATATTATTTTTCCTATGTTCACTCCTTAATAAAATATAATTATTTATATATAAATAAATTTATGCATGTACAGTAAACCCACAACATTTCAGATATTATTTTCACATAAAATACGTCAAACATAATAACAAGCAAAATAAAAAATATACATAACTCAAAAATTTTATACAACATATATATAAAACAAACTGAATAATAAGCTGCAAAATTCTACTTAGTAAAATATAATTATTTATAATATATAAATAAATTTATCCACGCATAGTAAATATATATAATACATCAAACCCATAACATTTCAAATATTATTTCCACGTAAAATAAGTCAAACATAATAAACAAAATAAAAAACATACCTAAATCAAACATTTTTACAGAAAATAGGTATAATTTTTTTTAATATTTCGCTCAAAAAAATAATAGATCTGAAAGATAACAAGAAGAGGAATATAACTTACAAAACGACGTTGCAAATGGTGGTCGGAGGTGGCTAGAAATTTAGAAAAAAGGTGGCGCGCGCGAGAGAAAATGGAGGAGAGAGAGAAAGAAAATGGTTTATGCATAAAAAATGAACCCAATTTGGATATATTAGGTGAATAGCATCGGTTCACGTGAAGAACCGATGCTATCCGTGTGTGTAGCATCGGTTCTTCACATGAACCGAAGCTATTCACCTAATTTAAAAAAAATCAATTATTATTTTATTTAGACTAGCTATGTATATATATACATATATAGAAACAGAAAAAATAATTACTTTAGAATAATATTTAATTAAAATATATACACAATTAAATAAAGATATATTGTAGGTACATATATAAATTTAAATATCCAAGAAAATAAACAAAATTATATAATTTTTAAAACTAATTGTCTAAAAAAAGCAAAAATGATACTATTTTTATCAAACTCAAATTTTAAAGAGTCAAATAAAATAATAATTAATTTTAACTTTTTTTAATTTAAAAAATAAGACGTAGCGTCGGTTGACATGGCGAACCGACGCTACGTCCAACGTGGATAGCGTCGGTTCTACACCAAACCGACTTTAAATTCATTATAAGTCAATTTTTGAGAAAAATCGACTTTACACAGCGACTTAAATACCCCTTTTTTGTAGTAGTGTGTCTTTCTCTATGTAAGGGGCGTTATTATGGATTAATAATCCACACACACATAATTAGGTACACTTTGTATATGAGCATGTTTACACACATCACGATATTGGTTTTCGTAATGTGCTCATTGGGACACTCACTCGTCGATGTTTTTGCTTATGTTTTTAGTTCATTTTGGGTGTGAGTATTTATGGAAAGTACTAAGTAATTTTTGGAATGAAAAAATTTGACATTTTAGTACCCCGCCACCAAGCTCACCACCACCCTTGCTACCAACCTTGAAGATGTGGTTGGTAAGGTGACTTGGGAGGTGACAAGTAAGGTGGCTAGTGAGGTGGAAAATTCAAGATCTGTCAAATTAACATCTCTCTTTTTTATCTCAAGATCATTAATACCCTGGGTATTGCTCAGTATTAGTAATTCATGACTATTTGAGTGGTGTATACTCAATACGTTGTTTGTGAATGGGTTGTATATGAGCCATATGTTGGATGATAGTTTCCCTCGTGCAACTTTTTCTTATATGGAGAGCATATGTGGTTGTTCATAACTTTACAAAAAATAGAGTTATTTAACCACTTTTGAGCCTCTTATTTGTCTTATTTTTCCTTAAATATCCTAAATAAGCCTAATTTGTGTTTAATATGGCAATATAGGTAAAGAGATATCAAACAGATAAAAAATAGACAAAAATTAGGACAAATATAAGATCACATGTGAATAGATTGATCTAGACCTCTGTGGATTGATCGAAGGTTTATCACTTGATCAATTGATAAAAGAGTAGATTGATCGAGGTTTTTTCACTCGATTAATAGATAATAAGCTTGATTGATCGAGTAGTAAGGATTTTAACACCTCTGCCTTAAATTGAATTCCAACTATCAATCTCAACCCTTGGATCAAAGTAATATGAATCTTAACTTAATGAGTATCAATTTTAGCCTATTTAAAGCACCATAGGGAGGTCATAAACAACACATAATTAAGAATTACAAAACCCTAGCAGCTACTAAGAGGAGAAAATAAGAGAAAAAAATTTAAGAATATATTAAAAGAGACACAACTTTGTGAAGGATTCAAGAGAAAATTAATGCTATGAATCAAGAGATTGAGTGTATCTCTTCTTCTTTTCATTTCTTTATCAATTTTATTGTCTTTCTTTATGGAAAATTGGAGTTTTAAAAACATAATTAGATCTAGCTAATTTATTAATCTATGGGTCATATGAACTCAAATTTCGACATGCGATGATCTAATATTTTACCCCAGTTATTATTACAATTCAATTATATTATTTAATTCGATTTTTATGCTATTAATTGATTGGCTAACAATTGATCTATAAATGCAATCAAATAGATTTGAAAGAGTTATTTAATTATTTGTCTTGATTAAATAACATGCATAGTTTTAAGGTAGAGATGTATGATTCTTATACGTGTGATCTATAATTGATGAACTGAATGAGTAGTATTGATCAAACATGAATTGTGTGCAATGAATACACAAGTATACATATCGCAACAAGTAATATAATGATAAAAAAATATTTTTCCCATGGAAATTATGTTATTAGAAACTAATTTTTAAAACAAAAAAAATCAATTTTTTATGTCTTTATATTTTAAGAAAGAAAAATTAAAATAACTAAAAATAAATAATACTAATTAATTCAATTAGAATTGACAACTAAGAAGATATATGAGAAAATATCTAGTAATACTTAATCTCACAATTTTCTAAACATATAAACCGCTAAAATCCCCCCAATATAATTATCAATTAATTACATGATCAATTGAATCTAAGCTAGTATGTATTTCTCTCTCAAGTAAATTGCACATTATATAGTAATTAACGTAATCACATTCTCATGCTAATTAAATTGCATATTACTCATTAAGTTTATTAATTATGAATTACATACATAAGAATCATACATTTTTGCCTAGAAACTATTAATATTATTTAATCAAGAAAAACAATTGAATAATTCCCTCAAATCTATTTGATTGCATCTATATATCAATTGTTTGCCAAACAATTCATGGCATAAAAATCAGATTAAATAGTATAATTAAATTAAAATCATAATTGTGGTAAAATATTAGATCATCACGTGCTGAAAATTGGGTTCATAAGACCCCAGATTAATAAATTAACTAGACATAATTTTGTTGATAAAACTCATATTTTTCATTAAAAAAGACATAAAAATTAATAAATAAAGGAGAAGAAAAAGAAATACAACCAATCGCTTGAATTGTAATACCAATCTCCTCTTCAATCTTCAACAAAGTTGTATCTTCTTTTGATTTTTTTGTGTTTTTCTCACTTTTTGGATCAAAAAATTGATAAAACTTATGTTAATTTTGGCTCATTAGGATTTATGGGGCAATTAGGAGGTTAAATACAGCTCAAGTGGAATCTGAACTATTAGATTAGCTTCATATTGAGGGTTGAGATAAAAACAAACACAATTAATAGCGCTCGCAAATAGAAAGGAGACACATAGCATATAGAATCTAATGGGGTGGAAAGTCTTATGGTCCTTTAAAGATTGCGAGCACAAGGAATTTTAAGGCAAGCTCTACTAATCATAGAGATAATTTAGAGATTATTGCATTCGGGTTAGATAAAAGCTAGGTTTAAAATATGGATGTAGATGAATATGTTAAGATATAAGTTTTACGAAAATATAAAAAATATTGTCGTTATCGACGAAAAATTTGAAAAAATCACCAAAAGTATGAAAACTCTATCAAAAATATGGAATTTTTTTATAAAATATCAAAACAATCAATTGTTTATATTTTAAACTAATTTTTTATTTACTATATATTTTTAAATACTTAAATATTTATATTAATCAATAAATTGACCAATTAATTAAAATATTGTATAATAAAATATATATTTTTCTAATATTGTAGAATAAATAGATAAAATATATTTAAAGATTTGAAATAATTAAGTAAACTATCAAATTGTATTAACTATTATAAATAGATAAATATCGATAATATAAAAATAAATTTCATTAATTACTTATTTTTAAAATTACACATAGATAGAAGGGATATAATGAGTCTTTCCCTTAAATGAAATGCATATGTTAAAACATTAATAGAAAATAAACAAAGCATACATGCAACAACTACAATAACTACTAAATATCAAATTTACTAAAACCAAAAAAAAAAATAACTAAACATAAAACTCACTATCACCATTGATTGGATATGAAATATTGTTATCTATAAAGACACAATAATCATGAAGGTCTCAACCATTTTGTATTGTTTCATGATTGGTGATATGGTTTCCTTTATACCAACTAATTCGTATAAGTTTTAAATCTAATTTGCAACCAACCATAATAATTGGTACTTTTAGTTATTTATTTCATATGTATAGAAAACATTTTACAAACAAGAAAAAAAATATTCTTTTCTATAAAAATGAGAAAAAATTAAATTTAAATAATTTCTCAAAAAGATGAAGAAAAAATAGAAAAATAATTCAAGAATTGATATTTTTAATATTTTGTTCTATATTTTAGCAACTTTTTAACAATATTTTAGCGACATTATCTACAGTGTCCAAGACATTTTATCCAAAAATGACATTTAAACGATATTTAAATGATAAAAATATTAAAGCGATATTTTAACGACATTCTCAATACTTTTACAAAAAATTGATTAAAAGATATGGATATCACATTTCGATATCATGATGTATAAAAAAGATATAATATCAACGACATCGTCGACATTTTCATCCTTAGATAAAAGTCAATACAGATGGTGTCAATTTTGGAGCAACTAGTCTAGCAGGATGTGCATGTGTATTTTAGAGATCAAAATCTTTAGTCAAATATTGTTTTTGTATTTCACTTAGGGTTGTATATACTTTTTAAGTAGAAATATTGTCGGTTATTCACATAGTATTGTATGATGTCACATTTGGGTAACAAAGACTCTAGTTGGAGTCAAATGTTGGAGTCAAACTTTGCTTATGTTATGACTTTTTTTCCCACTAGATCATGATGCCATAGAGATGGTATTCTTCTTAAGTTGATTACTTAAAAATATTATTAAAATGTATTTTTATTATTCTCATATATATATATAGGGAAGATAATGTTATAATTGATTGTAAAACTTTTAGAACACCTAATACATGTACATCAATATAGTGGTAAGATGCCCCATCATTCACTAACACTTATTTTTCGAGTGTTAACAAGTATCCTGATTATAAGTTTTGCTTATAATTGATTTGTATTATATTTTTCATTAATTTAATAATATTCGTAATTGATGGGCTAAATGAAGAAAGTTGTTATAAAAATATAACATAATTAAGATATCTTGATACACCTCTAAGTTTTGTTAGTTACAACATTTCATTTAAAAAATCTCTCACCCTACCTAATCCAACCACACTTTAAACAATATATGTTTAAGACATAAATATTGAAATATATATATTCAAAATTATCGAATTTTCATATATTAAAAAATATTTTGTTTAAAAAATATATTTAGTAATATTTGTTAAAATAATATATTTTCATGTTATAAAGATACAATTAACGAACAAAATAAATGTGTTTATATTTTACAACAAAAGAAATACATTAATATTAGCTATAAATATTTCTGATAACTCATATAAAATTTTAAAAAAAATTAAATGATCATTTATCTTATTAACAAACATATAAAAATAAGTTATAATAAATAAATAAAATAATATAAGATTAAGGAATAAACTAACAAAATAAAATTTATATAAAAAAAGAAATCTAGTGGGGGGGGGATCATATGAAAAACAAAACCGGAAACCCCCATCGTAGATTGGATTCCACGTGACCTAAGTTCACTCTCTCCCTCTTCCATACCAACGCTGGCCGTCAAGTATCCTCCAACTCTATCGCCGCCGGCCCAATCCCGTGAAGTATTATGCCTGGATGGCTTTTAGTTTGTAACCGGTAATCTTTGACTTATCTTGATTTGTTGGTCTCAATTTTATATTAGAATTGCGGACCTTGTATATATGATACTGTGATATCAACTAGTTTAGTGATTTGATATGATGATTTATGCCTTTTCAATCATTCAAATGTGCTATTCTCAACTTTTCCGTACATTTCAAGGGCCTCATTTTTAACTGCGGCATAGGGCCTCACAAGCTCTTGAGCCGCCTCTGAATACCAATAGTTCATGGCAAAAACTTCATATTTAATTTCATTGTTCCTTCGTGTAAATCCTTTTGAACGCTCATGCCACAATAAGCATGTCCGCTTTCTCTCTGTAGAACCAAAAGAATTAGGTCCTGAGGAAGTTGCCAAAGAAGTTTGTTCGATTATCCGAAGGAGACCCAGGTGGGAACAGAGCCTGCGCTCTGAATATCCTTCTTTTGATTTCTCAGACCCTAAGTTTTTAGTTGAGTTATTGAGGCATCAAAATAATGCCTTTCTATCTCTTAGGTTTTTCTTCTGGCTAAACTCTCATAATAGTTTTTCACTTCACCCTCTGTGTTGTAATGCTCTTTTTGATGCTCTGGTAGATGCTAAGGCTTGCAATGCTGCAAAGCTTTTTCTCAACTATGCACGTTTTAGTCCTGAGCCATATTCTTTAGAACGCTATGTTCAATGCCTTTCTGAAACTGGGTTGATTGAAGAAGCTAATGAGATGTTATGTAAGTTGAAAAGGCTTGCAGTGTGCCCAAAGATAGAAACGTGGAATTCAGTGTTTTTGGGTTGTGTTAAATCTAAGAGGACTGATCTTATTTGGGATTTATACCAAGAAATGTTGGAATCAGGTGTCAAGCCTGATCAGAAAACTGTTGGTTATTTGATTCAAACACTATGCAATGAGAACAAAGCTATTACAGCTTATGAATTTCTGAGGCAGGTTTTGAGAGACGGGTTAGCCCCTGAAAATGCTATTTTCAATTTATTAATACGTTCATTTGGTAAGGAAAAACGAAAAATTTCTGAACTTCTACATGCAATGATAGCCAAAAATTGTGTACCAGATGTATATACATATCAGGAAGTAATCAATGCGTTCTGCAAGACAGGAAAGGTATGTGAGGCGTATCAGCTTTTTTGTGATCTCAAAAAAAGAGGGTATGCTCTGGACAGAGTCATGTATACGACAATGATCCATGGTTTTTGTAAAATGGGTTTGCTTGGGGCAGCTAGGCAGTTATGGTTTGAGATGATAAAGGAAGGCCATCTTCCTAATGAATATACCTATTCCACACTGATTTGTGGATATTTTAAGAAAGGTGATTTTGAGAATTCCCGGAGACTTTTCAAGAAGATATGTGATAAGGGTTGTGCAGGCACCGTAAGTTACAACACAATGATCTGGGAGCTATGTTCAAATTGGAAGACAGATGAAGCTTACAAACTGTTTAAAGAAATGTGTCTGAAAGGTATTCTTCCCGATTTGATTACCTATAATGCTCTGATTCTAGGATTCTGTAAGAAAAATAAGATAGTTAAGGCTACCAATATGTTAAAGGAGCTTCTGACCCAGGGCTTACAGCCATCAAGTTCCTCATATGGCCCTATTATTGAAACTTATTGTAAAATTGGAGACATGCAAGAAGCGCATAAATTGTTGAAAGAAATGCGAGATAGGGGTTTGAAAGAAAACGCCTGCACTATTGATTTTATAATTGTAGCATTGTGTGATAAGGGAGATGTTGATGAAGGGATTGAATGGTTGGCAGGGATGCTGAAGAATAATCTCAAGCCGGTAAGCCACACTTTTGAGAGACTGATGACTTGTCTCTTACAAAGAAGTAGGTTGGATGATTCTCTACTGATCTTAGATTTTATGTTCAGGGCAGGTTATTCACTTGAAAAGAATATGTCCATTTCTTTAGTCAAAAAGCTTTCCCGTGGTAATTGCCATTTTGCTCGATCATTATTGAGGGAGATCCTAATTAGAAATTGATGTATCAAACCATCTGGGAAGATGACATTTTTTTTGCTACATGTTTTTTTTCTTGTTTTAAAATCTCGACCGGAAATTTCACAATGCACGTGATGAATTCATGGCTATTAATAAAAATCATTATTTAAAATATTTACTGGTGAAGAGGAGAATTATTATTTGATATATTTAAATTCATTTGAAGCATTGCTGCGCACGGTAAATCGTTTTCATAAACACTAAAGTGATAATTAAAGATAAAGTTAGTTATGGTAAAGGAGTTGTATTCAATTAGGATTTTGGAAGACTTTAATAAATTTTAAATTTTAAAAAATCTGCAGATTAAAAATTAACTTTTAAAGATTTCAATGTATTTTTATTAAACTTTTAAAAATTCAATTAATATTTAAAGAGAGTTTGATATATTTTTAGTTCTAAAAAGTCTAGATTTTAGTAGACTTCAATATGTATTTTATTAAATTTAATAGTGGAGCCTCTCATATTGGACTTTTATAAAATTTAATATATTTTATACTTTTATCATATTTACATTTTTTTCATTATATTTTAATTATTTTATAATTTTTTATTGAATTTTTTATAATTATCAAAAATACTTAATATATTATTATGTATTTTATTTAAAATTTTAATAATTAATTTGTTTTAAACTGAAAATTTTCAAAATATTTATAAAATAATAAAGTCGCGCATGCCTAATTGAAAGGGATATGTGTCCAAAACTGAGGGTAAAAATTATTTTTGTGAAATTTTTGATCTAGTTATTAAAAGAAAATTATATTAAAAAAATTATTCTTTAAAAGTTAATTTATGGGAATTATAAAAAAATATAATTAATTTATATTTTATGGATATTAGATTTTTTGATAATTTTATATGATGCTATTAAAAGAATCATCACCTTGAGTTAGTAGTTGAGCTCATCAAATATAAAAAAGAAAAAAATGGAGTTAAGGGTAAAAGGAGAGAAAAAAAAAGGTGAAATATAATTGAAGAAAAAAAAGTGAAAAGAATTTAAAGGAAGACTCCAAAATTTTAATAGTAGAATATGTTATTTATGCGTAAAAATATTTAAAAATTTAAAAACTTATGATTATGGACAGGCGTTCAGATTTTGGGGGTCTTTATGAACGATTATTTCATGAGAGGCACGCTGACATCTCAAGTTTTGGATAATATTTTTGGTACAAGCTTATTACCGACCAACTTGGACGGGAAAATAATAATTAGATCAAAATAATTAGAAGAAAATAATAATTAGAAGAAAAAAGCAATATAGGTGTGAGTTTCTTTCTCACGAGAGTGTACAACTTTTTTCATTATTGTAGTCACATAAAAACTTTCCTTTTTATCTATTTCTACATTCAAACTAGATTCATATGCATGTTTTACTTTTTACTTTTTAAAATTTGAAAAACTTTATGCACATTTTAAAATTTTGAAATATAAATATGTATTTTAAGACTGAAATTATGATTTATAAAATTTTTAAAAACCATCATATAATTTAAAAAATTTATGAACTTATAAATAAAGTTTTAAAATTTAAAAAAATTAAAAATTAAATGATATGTTTTAAAAATTTAAGAATGAATGAAATAGTTAAGTATATCAGGAATTTTTTTACTAAAATTAGAGGAAGACTTTTTTTGCACTTTTTCTGTAATAGTCTGACAATTCTTTGAGATGTTTGAGTTCTATATTTTTAAAAGAGCGTTAGTGGTATTTCTCAACAATACAAGGATTTATAAATTTTTTTAAAGGCTTTGGTATTGCTACTTGATTATGGCTTTAAGAAAATTGAAATTCGACAATCAACCATTTCAAAATAACTTAAGCCAACAAAGAGGAACAATAGCCAGTAGAAAATGGAAACGTATATTTTTATTTTTATTTTCAATTCTTAAAATTGTCTCCAATATAACGACCAAACTCTCAAATACATTTTTGAAAAGAAAAAAATAATAATAATAATAATAAAAAGAACTCAGTAAAACAATCTCTGGCAACGTCCCCACGATTAAAATCCTCGACTTTAAAAACAATAATCAAGTACATCAAAGATCTTACTTGGACTACATATAAACGTTAGATAAAGATGCAGAGAATAAGGTGAAAAAAGTTTCATGAAATGCAGTGGAGGCTAATTCAAGGCCTATTTCCTCCAAGTTACTTGTAACATTTTACAATATTAAAGTGCATCATTTAAAGGATTCCATATACCACATGATGCAACTTAGCCAAAGCATGCTTCCAACATCCAACTGAATGCTGTGGCCACTACGAAGAAACGAAGTGGGAAAAAACACACATTTTTATTTCAAAACAAATAGTGAGTGCACTAGTTCAACACAGCTGTACACACTTTCATCCTCAATCAACAATAAAACCTAAGTAGACTGCATTTGCAAGCCCCCCTAATTGCTCTAGAAAAAATCAAATTTGAATAAAACATTGAAGACAATCAAAATTAAAAAAAAAAAAAAAGGCAAACTCACAACAAGCCTGTGATTAAAAAAGGATAGAATACCAAGAAGCTAACACAACGAAGAAATAAACCTAAAGAATCAAACCAACTGCAAAAATGAAGGAAATAGAATTCTATAGTTCCCTCCGATTTTAAAACAAGCTTCTTGGCAGCAGAAGCAGCTTAAAAACACTGATGCTGTCTCTTTTACTCCTGAGGAACTGAGTTGCCACACTGTAGTAACATATTAGCTACCTTGAGAATGCTTCCTCATTTTCAATGTTAGTAATAAAATTATAATTGTCATAGGGAAAAGACTTTACAGACTTTCCATGAAGCTTTTTCTTCAGCCTGCATCATAAACCAGCAGAAGACTGAAGAAACTGCAGAGATATCAATGAGACTTTAGAATAATTGAATAGCCATTTTAAGCTTGTTCTGTTTCCACTTGGGCAACTTATAGAAAGTATCCTTTGCCATCCCAAGTTTCTCCTTGAACTCCTCTACTGACAAGTAAGCCTGCATGTATCAAAATTAAAGCATTAGGACCGAAATACAGATGTGAATTTGAGAGGGATGCCGGTCCAAAACTTCACCTCTCGCTTGGTCACGTCAATTTCTGTAACAGGATCAGTTGAATCTGTCTTCAGTCGTTCATATGGGTATACTGGGAGGTTTTCTTCATCTTCTGTTTCACCCTCTTTCATGTCTTCTTTTATTGTTAGGGATTCAATTCGGCTGCTGACAGAATTCTCCTTATCATCTGTCTCTGTTTTTTTATCAGAAGCCACTGAGTTCACTTCAAGAACAAATTAGGAGTCATGAGCTTCATTATCAATTTTGGTGAGTGAGGTTAGTGGGGTGTGCAAAGTTGGGTAGGATCGGTTTTGAACTAAAGTTCAAACCAACCAAATCTAATCGGTTCTTACAAAATAGAAACTGAACCAAACCAATTAAAGGTATAAAACTAATTCAAACCGAACCAAAACATTTAGGTTGGCTTGGTTGGTTGTATTGGATTTCGAAATTTTTATTCCTTTCTAGATTGTGGCTAAATATTTGGTAATATATGCCCATATACTAATATGAATATCTCTATCTATACCATCCACCAAAGTATAACTAAAAGAAAAGGACATGAGATTGTATACGACTATGATTATATGTTAGTGCTTTAAATTTTAAATTTGAAGAAAAGATAAAAAATCTAAAAATAAATTAAATAAAAAAATTAAATAAAACATAATTAATAATATATATATGGATTGGTTAAATTTTGACTTGTTTTTATAATTTGAAAACTGAACCAACACATACTTGATCAGTTCTTCAAATTTAAAACCAAACCAACCCAACCCAATAATCCTTTAAAACCAACAAAATTAGGTTGGGTTGGGTTGGATCAAGGGTTGGATTGGTTTGAGTAATTTTTGCACACCCCTAAGTGGTTGCCCATAAGAAACCTAAAGCTGTACTTACCTTTAAGAGATCGGGGTATGAGATTTCCTCTTGCTGCAAGTGGCTGCTCAAAGGAAGAAGTGAGAGCAGCTATAGCTGCAGATTTTGAAGGCATCTGTGCTGTATCTGGGGTCCCTGACTTTGGGTAGAGTTTTCGAACCATTGGGGGTGGAGTTGAAAGATTTCTAGCATTGGGATTTTCAAAAGTAGCCGCCAAAGCATTAAAAGCTGGAGATCTTCCCCTCACACGAACACGATCAGGGCTGAAAGACACACTTCTGGAACGCTGTGATTTTTCTGGAACACTCGATCTTCCTGGCATACCTGATCTTCCTCCATATGATAATGGGGTTCTTCTTTTGGGTTTCTAATCAAACATCAGACCTCTAATCAGATAAATGGAATTACATATTTAATGACAACAAAATTTCAACTCCTCAGTAACAACATGCAAGAACTCCATGTAGAGTTTAAAAGAAGCTGTCAGAACTTAGAGAAGTGTACTTAGATAATTGATTCTCCTAAAAGCTTAAGTTGTAAGAAGATTGGCTAACAATCTTCTAATATGTAATGTTTTTTAATCTTTAACACTTACATCAAGCATGGGTTTACACCTGTAATTTTAACAGTAAGCTCTCACTTGGCTTGCAAGGGCTGAATATAAATATTTTTTTGAGTAAACTACACAAATGGTCCCCATATTTTTATATATTCTTCACTTTAGTCTCCTTATTATTTTTTCTTATGATTTGTTCCCTTTACTTTTTTAATTTTAACACTTTGGTCCCCTTACTTTTTTTTCCTTACAATTTAGTTCTTTTATTTTTTAATATTTACACTTTAATCCCTTTGCTTTTTTATTCTTTTGATGTTGAACTACACAAATGCTCCATATATTTTTCTATATTCTATAGTTTAATTCCCTTATTATTATTTTTTTATTTGTCACTTTATTTTTTAATTTTCATACTTTAGTACCCTTACTTTTATTTTTATTATTTGGTCATTCACTTTTTAATTTTCATACATTTAGTCCAAAATTTGAGACAAACTTGAAATTAAACTTCAAAATATATAAAAAAAAATAAAAATTAAGGGGACTAAAATATAAATACTAAAAAATAAAGAGATTAAATTGCAAGGAAAAAAGTAAAGGGGTCAAAGTGTGAAAATTAGAAAATAATGGGACCAAATCATAAGAACAAATAATAAGGAGACCAAAGTGTATAATATATAGAAATATAGAGATCATTTGTCTAGTTCACCCTATATTTTTTGAGGGCCCATCAAGTGGACATAAAGAGGATCCCTTCAACCTCGAGGAGATAAATATAAAGCAGGGTACAAAGGAAAGAAAGAAAGGAATAAAGATTTTAACATAAACCCTTAAAAATATAGGAGATATATGTTATTCTTGATATTGTGTTAGAATATTGTTACCAAACTGTTAAGAAAGTGGGCTAACAATGGTCTTAAATCTTAATTTTTTCATCTTAAATAAGCATTTTAGATAAACATATCAAGGTTTCTGAAAAATGGAACACGGGCAGAGCAAAAAAAGTTCAGCCCATACCTTAGATTACTGAAATTGAACCACTTATAATAAGAATCCAACAAGACAAGAAAATCACTGAAAGAAGTGGGCTAACAATGGTCTTAAATCTTAATTTTTTTCATCTTAAATAAGCATTTTAGACAACCATATCATATCAAGGTTTCTGAAAAATGGAACACGGGCAGAGCAAAAAAAGTTCAGCCCATATTAGATTACTGAAGTTGAACCACTTATAATAAGAATCCAACAAGACAAGAAAATCACTGAAAGGGTTTCACGCAGAATATCATTTATAGAACCATTAACTATGCACGAAGAAAGTATAAAGTGGATCCATGATACAATCTCATTTAGAATTGAAGTAGGATAAGTTTAAACTCCAAGGAACCTTCAATGAAAACAACGCGTGTTATTTTCCTTGAAGGATCTAATAATTACAATAGAGGGTACTTATTGACAGTATTGGAAGAATGAAAGCATCCCTTATAATCTTCAATCAAATTAGAAATCTCATTGTGCAGGGCAAGCAATTTCAGAGCTTCGTTGAAGAAAAATATATAAAAAATCATTTCTGCTCAAAAAATCAGTGCAATATAAACTTCATTGGTCACAGTTATATATGTCAAACATCTCTCAGAGATTTTGTCAGGGATATCAAAAAATTGAAAGGATCAAGAGACATCTGCAATATTTCCAAATTTATGAAGACATTTGTAAGATTAGCAAAAAAAATAAAATTGTTGCAGATTCAATTTCCTTGTACTTATGCATCAAATTTCAAGGATAGGACAATTAATCAGCTTGACAGATCCTCCAAGAGCTGATGTAACTAAAAGAAATTGAGTCAAGTATCAATTTTCTATCTCATAAGGTAGGATTAAAATTCTTACATCTACAGCTGGAGTGCCACCATTTTTCACTAAAGTAAGTCTCCTCTGGAATGAGTTCCCATGCATCTGAACCAGTGAAAATGTTTAGATTTTCATGAAAATATCAAGTTAGAATGAACAGTCGGCAGTTGTTAGAGTTACTCACAGCAGATTTTGCGCAGTCCCATGTGAAGAACCGTGTGAAGAAAGGTGGTTCATTCCCTTCCATAATGACATAAATTGGGGCTTCTCGAGATATTTTCTCGAGAAGGAAATCACCCTCAAGAAATCTCTGTCAAGAATCAGAAGAAATTAATACAATTGCCAAGTTAATGGCATTATAATGAATAATTGCACATTATGATTGGGCTGTAGCCAAAATAATTTGAAGTAGTTCTTGCATGACCATGGAAGTTTACAAACTAAATCATATAGACTGAATGGTGTTTGACTTTATGGTGGTACATGTCAGGACAAGAAACACATTGATGATTCAGTACTACGTACTCCAAAACTAGAAAGGATTTGAAACTTCATTGATTTACCTCTCCAATAGTTAAAGCGTGCTGTCTATTTTTGGAGTCAACTTGTTGACCAACCCAAACAAATATATTTGAGTGACAATCCAAGATGAAAATATCTTCAGTCATTAAATCGTCCTGAGTGAAGTTGTATATCTCTGTCACCTGCTATAACGATAACATTTAAATAAGTAATAATAAGTAAAAAGGCAATATGCTTTTATCAATGCTGCACCTCAACTAAATTACATAACACTTTTAGCTCAAACCTTCTTATCTATGACTATGAGAAATTCAAAGAAAATACCTTCAAATTTCCTGCATAGGCGTTTGCATTTGGCCATAACCAAAACAACAGAAAGAAAAGCAAAGGTTAAGAATTTCATGGATGAAAGTAATTGGAAGCAAAAAACAAATAACAGCCAACAGAGAAAACTATCCATACCAGCTCGAAAAGAACAAGAAAATAGATGAGGATCATTTTCAGCATCCCTTCCAATCTTTCGGCTAGAATATTCAGACTTTCCTCCTAACAATTCCCAAAACTTTTCAGATTCAGCAGCTTCCTTTTGTGGTTTTGTTTGAACATTTGGCTGCAAACAATGTAAAAGTCTATGATGATTTTATTTATTTATGCTAAGAAATCCTGTGAGAAGTAGAATAATGCCATAAAAGTAGCATAAATGCAAACAAAGCAGTTCCTTTGAAACTCTGGTAAACCATCAACTGCTCAAAAAAAAAATGAATGACATAGGGTATTTCCTTTATCAAGAAAAAAGTATCTTCTCATTCAAAATTAAAAATAAACTAAAACAAAGAGGAAATTTCTAAACGTATAAGACCTTTATCACATCCAGCAGCCTCTCCATAAGTTCCTGGTCATCTGAAGATGTAAGACCTCCGGACCATGTAAAGAGAGTTGAGCCATCATGTAAAATGTAACAGTGGGAGGAATTCAAAGATGAAGCAACCTGATGGAATCAAAAAATTAGAGTGTCACATCTATTAATAACATTTTTAGGTACACAAAAAGAGTCTCATGCCCCATCAGAGACAGAAAACAGGCAAGATAATATATGTTGAAATAGAAGTATATAAAATAAAAATTAGTACCACATCAACTTGTATTGCTTGCATATTATCAGGTCCAGATCCCTGAACACGAAATAATGCAACACCATCTTCTTGATATGTTTCATCCGGAACTTCCTTCTCCGCAATATACGTCTTGTATCCATCACTAAGGCCGCCCTGATATGTTGGTTTTGTAGTCACTGGATATAAATCTGTAATAGAAATACAGTTTTTTATTCGATATCAAAGAATCACACGAACCTTAAATGCTATAATGCTCTGGAAGATTGAATAGAATTGAATTGGCTCATGTCCTTCATAGATACGAGCCTAAAAAGAAGTACATAAAGGAAATTATCATTTAATATGTGCATAAAGAGGGGGAAAGAAAGGACAATTAAGAAAATCACAAAACAGTTGTACCAATCAAAAGACAAACTTATGGAAAATTACCTGGACGGGAACGAACTTCATTGATTCAACCATCTTGCTTGCCAGAGAAACAGCAGAAGCTCTTTCTTCCTGTTTCCAACAGTAATCCATAATTTAAATGCAAAACATAAGCAGGTCTTAAGGTACCTAAAGGAAAAGAAAGCATATATAACACAGTTGGACTTGCCGGTGGTTGCAATTGTATTAAATGCAAGCACATGTGTGCTTGCAAGAGAAGTGGTCATATAATAAAGGAAGAAAATGGTTTTCAGAACATAGACAGACAAATGAAAACAAATGCAAAAAGATCTACTGCTTACTTTTTATTTTTTTAATCACCACTGGAAATTAAAAAAATTAAAAAACTCAGATGAAATAAAATACAGATTGTGATATTTGAAGTTAGTTCTTTAGAAAGAAGGAAGCAAATTACCTCAACACTCTGCTTCCCAAACCATGTTCCTATAAGGTATTCCTCTTTATCTTCTCCTGGATAAGAATACATAAAGATATAGCAATCTCCACTGTAAAGTTTTGACTGATCAGAAGTGAGAAGAAGAACCTTCTCCTTTCCATTAACACGCCAAACCTATGCAACAATATTAAGCCAGCATTAGAAACAGAATCAGATAGTATTTTTAAGTAATTAGACTGGTATAAAATGCGGCAGAGCTGCAGGGGGGCATATATTTAGAATGTACTTCTTAAATGTCTGGGCAGAGAGATGTTGCACAAAATCACAAAGGTGGTGCATAGAACTTAAAAGAGTGAAGTGTTTTCCACCTCCCCAACCATACTTTTTTGCTTTTCCAAAATCCTAATAATGAGCAATAAAATATCACCAGATATTGAAATGATGAGGCTCATCACAATATCACATGCTTGTATTTTATAAAATTTTCTTAATCTGATGCACAAAAATTTCATTTTAAACATTTTCTGACTAAAATAAATTGTCATTTTTTCTTCGATATTGCAACATTTCTGCATCTGGACACCTGAGTTACACAGTAACCATGGGAGAAACAAAATTGACTTTCTGAAGTATTCATGAAAAATGAAAACAAAATTATCGTCCTTAGACTGGCAATAACTAAAGACTCAGGTTAACATGGACTATGAGACTTAAAATCAATTTCAAACTCAACAAATTACTCTGGTAGATTATTCTAGATATACATTGACACACCTGCAGGTTTCCTGTGCAATCAATGTATGGTTGAGGTTCTTCTTTCACAGGATCAGATTTCAAAAACCCCTTCACATTAACTCCTTGACGTTTTAGAAGGGCTACCGCATCAATAAGAAATAACAAATATTAGAACTTTTTTTATAAAGCTGATGATGATGACCATAAGAATCAATTATGCTGAAATGACTGCCAACTGCAAGACATTTGGGCACCTACCTGCAACCTTGCCTTTACCATCCTCTGGTTCAGTTGCATTATTTGTATGAGGCCAAGAATCAAATTTAGACCGAAACATGACGGTCTCAAATCCCTCAATTACACGAATCATTTGAGATTTTGATCGTTCAGGGCCTGAAACTAACTCCTGTTTGATGAAACAAAATTATTAAACCAGTGTTATCAAGTTTACATTAAACTCAACCAATAATAGCTAGAAAGCACTGGTTATTACTTCTGCAGCTCTGCTCGCACTCTTTCTTTCATCAAGGGTCGTATTTCTCCCCATCCATACAAATACTTCTATTCCAGAATCTAGAAGATAGCACTTATTTGAGTCTAACAAATCCCTTATCAACAAATCAGCTTCAACAGGTTTTGACTCCCCTTCCTCAACGCTAAAAAGGCATATATATACTTTCTGTCAGAACTACAATATTATTTGGATCTTGTAATACAGTCATAATAACATGTTTTGCGGTCAAAAATAAAGATTATAAATTAGTCTAATAAAACAGCAGTGAGTATTTCAGTCAAATTTTCTGTGATTAAGAACCTCAAAAGGTGTTAAAGGCAAAAAAGAGGCAAAAAAGGAACAATACAAAAATGAATTCTACCAAGTTACACTTTTCCTTTGCAAGGAATATGTCGGAGGGAACTGTATATACATATAAAAGATAAGAAAGCTCAAAACATGGGAACAGTTACCATAGCAGCTTAGTTTGTTGAGATTCCAATTTTTTGTCATCGGTACTGGCTGATTTCTTTGAGAGTGGAGCAAAGCCACCAAAAAAGCCCCAAAATTCTCCAGATTCTGAATCCGCCATTAACCTTCCATCCTCTACATTATAAGAGACATAAACATGCTAAGAAAAACAATGCTAAAAATAAGGGAACTTCCAGATTGTAAACAACTTACCAATGGTAGCCACCTCACATTTTCCATCATGATATGTGTCTTTAATGTACTGGACAACTTCTAAAGCTTTAGCTCTCTCTTGAATGGATGAGTTGGAACCATTGAACTGAAAGATTTTACTCTTGGTATCAAGAATAAAAATGTCATCGTGGTTGAGCGAAGATCGAGCAAATGGAACCTATAATGGACAAGAACAGAAGCTTAACGAAAAAATGTTTTTGGGCAACTTCTTTGATCCCCAAACTTTACACTCCTTGACACCTCTCAAATTTAAAAATTTAACACTTTAGTCCCCAAATTATTACAAGTTAACACATAAGTCCTAAATTTATTTTTATGTTTGCCACATCATTCAATTAACATTCATTGGTCATGTGACACACAAGTTGGTTTATTTAATGCTAACATATGTGTCACGTGAGATAACGTCACGGAAAACTTAACCTATGACTTATGAGTTAACTTTTAATACTTTGGGAACTAAAGTGTTAAGTTTTTAAGTTTAGGGACCTTTGTGTCAATTAGTGTAAAGTTTAGGACCAAAGAAGTTGCTTAGCCTAATAATAATAATAATTCAAAAATAAAAAACGATGCTAAAATATTTTTGGTCAAGAACTGATAAGCATATGCATGCATAAACACAATCTTATTGAAATTTTACTGAATAGACTTGCCTCTTTCATATGAACAACGTGTTTTCCTTTGCAGACAAACAAACGTGTCTTAAGTTTTTCAGCCTCAACATGCTTAAAACCTGATTTAACTCCACCTTCTTGAGGTATGATACATGGTCTGAAATATGATAGGAATTTCTCTGTTTCATGACCCTGTACTTCACGATATTGAACGGCTCGGCCTCCAAGTGCAGCATCCAGTTCAACTGTCTTGATGGCAGCAGTACCAGCTTCATCCTGTATTTAACATATCTCCTAGTTACAGGATAAAACTGAGTATCAAACTGAGGAAAACTAATCAAAATAGATGAACTTGCCTCAGAGGTATCTTTGCCAAGCCAATAATGAATATCATGTCGCAATGCACCACTTTTCAGTGCAACTGTCTACAGAGAAAGGGCAATTAACACGCAGTATTTAGCTTTCCCAGAAATTAACATTATATCCGTGAAACTTCTCAAAACTTCAAAACATCCTTTGCAACAATAAGTCCATTTCAGTACAGTTAACCATCATAACAGGCAAGAATCTATTGAAGGAACATATATAATGATTAAATGAGTAATGACCTGGTGCCCAACATCTGGCATGTTATGACAGTAACTACCAAATGACGGTAATATAATAGGCCCTCAACGTTATTAGCTTAGCCTTTTGGTTTTGATATTATGTTACTTGAGATATCTATAAATAAGAATAGTATTTAACCAAATTAGGTTTAAAATTCCTTTTCTATGAATGTTGTGATTGGTATGTTATTAGAAATAAGAGAAATCAAATAAGGATGTGACAAAGATAAGAAAACTCATAATTTTATTATTATTTGTTCTTGTATGTAACCGCAAGCCAATCCGAGACATTGCACGACGAGCCGATGAGCTCTTAAGGAAGTCCATAACCCAGTTCAATGAGCCTATCAACCAATCCTAGACTAAGAAGTCATCAACTTGATACATTAATTCATGGCCAGCCCATTTTCTGCCCATGTTTTCAAATCTACTCGAGTACACCTAACCCTAGGAGGTTAGAGCTACCCTCAAACCGTACCTATGGTTCAATGTGCACCCTAGGACTAGTACTTATCCAATTGAGTTTAGCCACATGGAATGAATTTGTTGAATAAATAGACAAGAATTAGAACCTTAAGTGGACCTTTAGACCATCATACGTTGTAACCCCTTGTCTAGGACTCTCTCAAACAAGATATATTTATACATATAAACTACGTATCCTCCTTCCAATAATAAAATAAAATAAGAGAATTGTTTTGATTCAATATGGTAACAAAGCGGATTTTATTACAAACCCTAGCCCTAACACTCAATCATTTCCTGTTATCCTTCCACCACCAAACCCTAACAATCAACCCATCCTCACCCACCACCTTCTGACGCCTCTACCAAGAAACCAAGCCCAATGGCCAAAGAAAAGAGTTTATGTGGTTAAGTTTTTGTCTAGGAGAGCTAATCATTTTTTTTATCGATGCTAGTGAAAAATTGGCAAACCTCACATGGCTAATCAGGTTCACTCTGAAAATCACTAGATATCTACCTCTACTAGCATATCGTCCAAGTAACCGAGTGAGTTTGTCAAACTTTCCCAAGATGAGTACAACTAACTCTTGCAATACTCCTCTTTGTCAACTACTCATGTTCCCACCTCATCCCAGACTGCTACTTTAGTCGAGTCAGGTACCGTCGTACTGCTACTTTAGTCGAGTCAGGTACCGTCGTACTACTACTTTAGTTGAGTCAGGTATCGTCGTACTACTACATTCTCCACTCCTCTTCACCTTACCATTGATTCATGTGCTACATCTAATAGGACTAGAATATTTTCTATCTTTACCTCTACACTACAAACATATATTCCTAAATCTAAAACCTTATCTAATGGTTATACTTCCCTTAATTGACGATGAATGTAATGTGTCCCCTATTCCCCATCTCTACTTGTCTTCGGTGCTTTATATTCCTCGTTTTCCTATTAATTTATTGTTTATTGGTTAAATAACTAAAGCTTCTAATTGTTTTGTGACTTTCTTCCCCACATATTATGTCTTTCAGGATTTGTCTACCAGGAAGACAATTGGTAGTGGGTGCTTGATCAATGAAGTTTACCAACTAGATCAACTTCCTCCTAAAGCAGTTGCTTTTCATGTTTCTAATGAGGTGTTTCAATGGCATTGTCAATTGGGACATGCTCATGTTTGTCCTCTACATCTTATGGGCTTCTCTATTACTAGTGTGTCTAAATTAGTGTCAAGTCTGTGAGCTAGGCAAACATTAAAGGTCGTTATCTTTCTTGAGTCAATAAGCGTAATTGTAGTCCTTTTTCCTTTGTACATTCTGATGTTTGAGATCCTTGTCACATTCCCAGTACTAAAAGATACATATATTTTTTGAGTTTTATTGATGATTTTTCTAGAGTCACTTGGTTATAAAAACTCAATTAGTGTTCATGTGCGCACATTTCTCTTTTACTCTAATGTTTCTAATATTTGTGCTCAAAATGGGATTATATAAGAATCATCTTGTGTTCTTACACCACAATAGTATGGTATTGTTGAATGCAAAAATAGACATCTTTTAAAGATTGCACGTACTTTATCCTTCCAAATGTCTATTCCAAAAAGGGTTTTGTATGATACTATTCGTATTGCCTATTGCTTAATTAATCATCCTCCATCCTCTGTACTTGGTGGTCGGTCACCACTTTCTGTGTTGTCTACTACACAACAATTATTTCATCTTCCACCCTAAATTTTTAGTTGTGTTTGTTTTATGCATAATGTTTCTAAGGTGCCTGATAAACTCTCTCCGCAATCCACGAAATACATGTTGTTGAGTACTCTCGAACTTAAAAAAGTTATCGTTGTTTTGATCCTAAAACAGGGAAGAATATTGTTAATGCGGATGTAATTTTCTTTCAGTCTACTTTTTTCTCTAGCACTTTCACGCACTCGAATGTTATGCCACAATGTCCCCTACCTCTACCTTTATCTATTTCCACCGACTCTAATCCACTTGACTCTCTCTTTTACCTAAGCCCTTGCAAATGTATGTGCACAAGTCGAGGATCCAATTACCTATTATTCCTCTACTTAACTTACTTCTTGTAGAGATCCTACTCAATCTCCTCCTGTTGTTTCTATTAGTGAACTCCATCTTCCTATTACTTTGAGGAAAATTAAACATTCTACTACTTTTTACCCTTTGGATAACTTTTTGCATACATCGCAATTTTGCTCTTTTGCTTTCTAGCATAACCGTTCCTAAGTCTTATAAGGAAGCACTTACTCATATCGAATGGGTTGTTGTAATGGAAGAGGAAATATCAACTTTAAGGTCTTGTGGTACTTGGAAACTTACTCGATTATCATATGGTAAGGTAGTTGTTGGTTGTAAGTAGATATTTACCATCAAAAATCTACCTAATGGGGTACATTAAATGATCGAAAGCTCGTTTGATTGCTAACAGCCTAACTCAAACTTATAGTGTTGATTATTATGAAACTTTCTCTTCAGTTGCCCGATGGAATTATGTGCATTTTGATTTCTATTGTTGTCACTCCTCATTGGCCTCTTCATCAATTGGATATCAAAAATGTCTTTATCTATGATGATCTTAATGAAGAAGTATACATGCAACAACTATCAGGATTTGTTGCTCATGGGAGTTTGGTTTACTATGTCGATTGAAAAAGGCAATTTATAGGTTGAAGCAATCTTCACGTGCATGGTTTGATAAATTAAGTAATCTTCTTATCTTATTTGGACGCATTCAAAGTCATTCTGATCACTCTATTTTTTGTACATAAGACAAAGTTGGGACTTGCGATTCTTATTTTATATGTAGATGATATTATTGTGTTTGGTAGTGACTTTAATAGCATAGATGAGGTGAAGAGCAAATTGAAGGAGACATTTCGAACAAAAGACTTGGGTCAACTATGTTAGTTTTGTGTATTGAAGTGACATATACTAGACATGAAACTGTTCTATCTCAAAGAAAACATGTACAAGATTTATTGACAGAAACTAGTATGTTGGGATCTAATCCAATAGATGGATCTTAACTCTGGTTTGAATGATACTAATAGTGAAGTTTTTGGTGAAAAAATGAGATATAAGAGCTTGGTAAAGAAACTCATAGACCTCACTATGATATAATAACCTTTGTTGTAAGGGTTGTCATCCAATTCATGGAAACTCCTAAGAAAATACATTGGGATGTTATCAGTCGTATTCTAAGATATCTAAAAGAGAGTATTGATATGGGAGTTTTTTATAAGCTAGGTCAAAATTTGAACATTGTAAGTTATTCTAATGCAAATTAGGCAAGTTCAAGTATGATAAAAAAAATCAACTAAAGGATTTTGTACTTTTATCGGAAGAAACCCGATTACTTGAAGAAGCAAGAAGCATAATGTGATAGCCCATTCGAGTGTTGAACTGGAGTTTTGAACTATGGCTCATACTTCATGCAAAATTACGTGGATTAGAAATCTGATGAATAAAATAGTTATTAAAGTAAAGGGTCTTCGACCATGTACCATGATATTTAGGCTACGATCTATATTACCAATAATCCTATGTTTCATGAGCAAATTAAATATATAGAAATAAACTGCTACTTCATTAAAGAGACTGTAATGAAGAGGGACGTGTGTATTCCTTATATTAAGTCAAACGAACAGTTAGGAGATATATTTACTTAGGTTGTTACTAAAAGCTTCTTTGTGATTTTGTTTCAAGCTGAACATGTTGAATATTTATGCTCAAATTCGAGGAATAGTGTTAAAAATCGTGTTGAATATTTATCCTCCTTTCAATAATATAATAAAATAATTCAATAATAAACATAAACCCATAGGATTCTTAGCCCATCATAATACTCAAACTTCTAAATAATCTACCTCTAAAAGGTCATCTTTATCTCCAAGAGATGCATTTCACCAAACTAATGCATATGAAATGCAGCAATGGCTTATTCTTTTTTTAAATCAAAAAGACCTTAGTGTGGGGTTCGAATCTATGGCTTATTAAGAAGGAGGATACATATGCACTTAATACATGTATGTCACTGAAATCGGGGAGGATTCTTAACCACTTAACACATGATAATACTCTAGAAAGGTAATCTTTATATCCAGTATCTGCAATTCATCAAACTAAAGCATATGAAATGCGGCAATGAGTCACTCTTTTTTTAAGAACAAATGGTACTTTCTGTGTGCGGTTTGAACCTATGACTTGTATTGGGGAGAAGAAGTTAACTATACCAAAAAGCCCTCATTGCAAACAAGGCTCAGATATTAGGAAATTGTTGTTAAACACATTGTTCTCCCTAATAACCCCTGCTCCTAAATCCTTAAGTTTTATCTGTGCTACCACTAGTCTTAACCCTGACATCTCCCATCTCTTCCTTTCTCTACCTTAAACTCTACTATTCAACATCAGATCCACTGATGAAAAAGCTGCTGATATTAAGTACTCTTAGCTTTACACAGATAAACACAGACCCAATCATGCATAGTTGTCCTCTCATATATATGTATGAGACTTCGTCTATGCAATAAATGATATCATTATCGTTAGACACTAGATGCAAAATCTATCATGAAAATAATTGCAAATATTAGTGGTTGAGCTCAGTTCATACTCCAATAAAAATCCATGTAATTTGTGTCACCCCATAAACAAGCTTTCACAGGATTCGGAAGTGGGTACCACAAAGAATTCTTCTAGCTGTCACAATGTATATTCCTTTTGGAGGGAATTAAACACTACTGATACCCAATCTAACATCAATTTGGATCAGAATCAAGTTACTCACTTTCAAGATCACATAGGAATCCCCAGTAAAGAATTTTCCATAAGAGGACTTTGGTACAGGAACAGGGTTGAAGCTTTCAATTCGCCAAATTTCAAGTCCTCTAATCATCGTCAAGGAGAAAATAGCAAGAACCTCCAAAGAGTAGAAAGGATCAACACAAAACTAAGAGCAAAGTTACAATACAAATCACAACAGCAATGTATCACTAGAAGAAATGGCCTAAAAAAGGTAGTACTAGAAGAAGCAGTTTAACCATTTTAAGTATTAAGCTATTTAATATAGGAAATAGTCATTAGGAATTTCAAAATCACAACAAAAACAATAAAAAACACTGAATAATTGACACTTTAACAGGAAAAGGATACGCCTTTTGTCCAACTCCCAGAAAAGCTGGATCTAAATCTCTCATTGAAACGGCCATTTTGTATTTGTGGCTTTGTCTTCTTAATTATCCAAAATGTTAGGCTCAATGATGGTGGAAAAGTGCCCTGAAACATAAACGACATTATTAACAAATAACTAAGTTTCGCTTCTCAAGTGACAGTACAATCAAATCTCTAAAAGCAAGCAAAATACCACTGATTATTCAACCATGAGGCAAGAAATATTAAAACCATCAAAACAAACACCATCTAATTTTTGCTGATATAAAATGTGAATTATTATAAGGAAGCTAGTAATACAAAAAATATAAGAATGCTCGGCCAAAAAATTTTTTAACATTTTACCTTTCTACACATGAATGTCTGTGCTAACCATAGGGCTTATGCTTCATAGTAAATCATTCAGTAACAGTCACATCTCTTAAACCTCAGACAAACATGTTTTAAGTGAATACTTTTCCATCCCCAGAATTGCATGTCAAATGTAATAAACTAGCATCAACAATTGAGAGGAACAACTCATTTATGTTTTTATATCGAGCATCCAAAGTCATAGTTTGAAGTTTGAACAAGATATATATATGCATACATTCTACCAAAGTCATACGTTATCTTACTGTTCTATGAATCATTTGAAACACTTTTTGATCTAGAACTTTCTGAAGTAAACAAAATAATCCAGTCAGAGTAACAAACAAACAAAAAAAGAAAGAAAACATGTAATTCAATTTGTCACAGAACAAGTCCAACCCTGTCTACTTTCAAGTGCATTTTCCACAATTTATTCAAACTCTAGAACCGCACCTTTGACAGCCAAACTTAACATTCCATTCCCAAGCTAAATTAAGCTGTTCTAAAAGAAAATTTTACAAGAAATGGTAAAAGATGGAAAAACATATTAGCTACATCTAATCTCAAACTTTGGCAAATGCCATCTAATTTAGCCACCTCATGGAAAGTCAGAATGTAGATGGCATGGTAGATACATGAGGTCAAAAAGCCACAAACAGTTAATCAAGGTGACAATTATGGTGATAAGAAACAAGAGACAAAGCAGGGGAGGAACAAGCCAAGCAGATTTATGATCCTCACTCCAAACACAAGCAGAAACAGTGCTAAGTGTAACAGATACATATTAAGGAAAGAAACAACAACCAACTAGCTCTCTAACTTATGTTGCTTCGCCTCCAAGCCCTGTTATAGGTGGTAAAAGGGCACACATCCAAAGGATCATAGGTTCTAGCTTTGTAGAGGCAAAAAGTTCAATATTTGTCCAACTTCCCTCAATGAAGTCGGGAAGCACTTAAAAATCCCCTCCTCAAATCCCATAGGCTAGATTAGGCTTATGGTGCAGACACAGATAGTTTTTGGCCGACAAAATAGACATGAAAACGTTTTCAGGAAAGAGACAGAGGGAAGGTCGCTTTCAGAATAGAGTATCACACGTGCTACGCCACTAACGAGAACTAAGTAACAAAATCGAAAGGGTCATAGTCAAATTGATGGAACTAAAACAAGAGCATCCAGCTGATCTCGGAAACCCAACATTCTAACAGCTTATTAGAGTCTATTACCGATCCCAATATTTCGAAATCCACAGTTAAATTTCAAAAACCACAAATTTCGCATAAATATCATAAATCACATACCAGTTAAACTACAACCCAGAATCACAAATTGACAATGCGTCATACATTAGCGAAATTCGATTGCAACAGACCAATCAACCTGCTAGATCAAACCACATCAGCAATATTTTTGGAAAAGCTACAAAAATAAAAATTAGCTAATCTATATGAAAATTCATAAATAAATAAATAAAATCAATATTCCCACGTCTCAAACAAACCAACCATTATTCTCCTCGGGTTCAGCAAAATAAAACATATCGAAAAACCCACAAAATTAAACAAAACAAAAAACATAACTTGGGGAAAAAATGAAGAAAATAAAGACAACCAATCTTTCATTCAGAATTCCGAGGATACCTGATACTATCGAACTCGATTCAGAGTCCGATTAAAACCGAGTTAGATCCGATCTAAAGTACAAAAAACGAATATGATTTAAGAAAAATGCTAACGAATAGTTGAGGAAAAAAAGCTGAACAGGAACAAAAGTAAAGTGGATGCTGACCAGCTGAAGAACAACAACAAAACAAGGGAATTGACAATTCTAGAGCGAGAAAAAAGGGGAAAATGTTGTAGAGAGAGAAAAGTGAATAGAAAGAGAGACCGGGAGAGAGAGTGGAATGGCATTGGAGGGAATGATGACTTGCCAGGCGTGCTTTTATCGCTAACGGCAACAAAAGAGAGAGAAAACACACCCGCCTTCAAGCTCAGATGAACTGTAAATCCTTAAACTCATTTAATTATTAGGACGAGTTTGAAAGAAATTCTTTAAATCAAGTAATTTATTTTATGTTATCATTTATATTAAAAATAATATTATTTTTTATAAAATAATTAAAAATATTTAATAAAATAAAAATTAAACTTAATATAAAACAATTTAAAAACAAATAATAATAAAATTCAAACAATAATTTATTTTAAAATATATTATAATTTTTTAATAAAAAATAAAAATTGATAAAGTATCAAAATAAAATTGTGTAAATTAACAAATATTATAAAAGAATATTTTTAATTTTTTTTAATATTAATTAAGATTATTGTTAATATATAATAGTGTTTTAATCGTTTTAATTATATGATAAAAAATAATATAATTTATTTTAATTAATTATTTTTATAAAATTAATAGTTAAATAATATAATTTTTAATATAAAGATTAAACATACATATTTTATTATTATTGCATTTCTTTTTTTTTTATTGCTATAAATATAAATTTTGTTCTGGATTTTGCCCAACTTTTTTTTGGCTTTTCAATCAGATACAATTACAATTTACAACTGATTTCATTTAAAAGAAAAAATGATGCAGAAAGGAAGCATTTTTTCCACTTTTTTCTTTACTGGATGGAAGGAATGTTTTCAATAATTTAATTGAATATTTTTAAATTAACAACCTAACAATGTTTATATATATTTGATGTAAAGTTACAAAAAAAAATTTATTAAACACTAAAATCATAATTTATTTAAGAATTAAGTGTAATATTTATTAAGTTATCACTAGATTTAAAATCTATGTAATTTAGTTTTTTAATTTTATAAGAATGATAAATTAAGAATAAATTATATTATTTTAATTATTTTTCATTTAAAATAGCATTATTTTCTATTAAGTAATTAAAAAAGATTAAAATGTATTCTATTAAGTAATTAAAAAAGATTAAAATATAAATCTTTAATAAAGATAAAAGTAAAATTTAATATGAAATAATTTAAAAAATAAACAATAATAAAATTTAAATAAAATAGTAACAATTAATAAATATTAAAAAATTAATATTTTTTAAAAAAATTTCATATTATTCTCTCAAAATTAATCATGTTTAATTATTTTATAGAAAAAATTTAATATTTTATTAAAAAATTATTAAAATAATATAATTTATTCTTTAAATTTGTTTTGATATTTTATATAATTTTTTTCATATTTTTAATAGAGTTTCTATAATTTTTGTGATTTTTTTCAAAATTTCATCAATAACGATAATATCTTGAAAAATTTTTTAAAATATTATATCTTAATATCTCTACCGATATTTATGTTACAAACCTTGTGTCTAATTGCATTTTGTATTTGTTATGAGTTGCATCTTGTATTTGTCATAAATCATTGTGTTTTGAGCTACTAAATTTAGAATTTGTTAATTTTAATAGTAAAAAAGAAAAAAAGAAAAGAAAAATATATTGATTAAAAATATTTGGAAAGAATTTTCTTAAAACTTATAGTTATAAAAATAATATTTTTTTTTATTTTTAACTCATATATGTTTACTATTATAATCAATTAAAACTGTTTAAATTGTTCTGTTAAATAATATTGAATCATGTTTGGTTAGATTCATTTAATTTTATTATAATATTATTTTTATTATTATAAATTTTAAGAGTATTATTTTTTTATATCAAATTTTTTGGGTAATTTTCCAAAAATATTTGAAAATGTTATTAGAATTTGAAAATTACTTTTACCATCTTTAAGGATGAATTTGGAAACAGAAAAGGTCGGTCATCGACCACGATTCATGCCGTGCTCACCACCAATTGTCAAAGGTAAGGTTTCATGCTCCTTTTAATAAACCATGCAAAAAATAAAATAAAATTAGGATTTTCACTTCTGTATTCTATCCCTCTAGTACTTTTAGATTTTGTGTTGGAACTAAGTTTGTCACTAACTTCTGTAATTCTATCCCTCTGGTACTTCTATATTTTGTGTTGGAACTAAGAAGTTGTTCACTAACTTACTTAATTTTATCCCCCTTAGTACTTCTAGATTTTGTGTGGGAACTAATAAGTTGTTCACTATTATGTTAAAGATAGTTAGAAAATTAATTTTTTAAAAAGTTTAAGTAATTAATATTTTTATATGTTTATAATAAAATCTCATTTTATTAAAATATGATGTAAAACGAGAATATATAAATATTATCATATCTCTAAAATTTAGTTAATTTTTTTAGAGTATATGACGTTGATTCTACTTGTTCTTGTTCTCTACTCTTTCTTCTTTTTTACTAGTGTTGTTTATTAAAAAAATATTTTTATATATTTATCAATTTAATTATTCTTATTGCATTTTTGAATTTTTTTCTTCTTAATTTACAAGAAATGTTAGTTGTATTCAAATTTTTATTCATTAATTTCATTTATTAACATTGTAAGTTTTTTACTATTACAAAAAAAGCTTTTAAATCAGTTAGTTGAATCAACTTAAGTTTACTTAAATCGATGTGACTTAAAAATTAAAATCGATTCTAAATTTAAATTATTTTATCATATAGCATGTACCAAGGAAGAAGCACGAAGTAAATTATGTAGAGCTATTATAAATTAATTTTATTTATTTATTAAATTATTTTTAATGTAAAATAATTAATTCTATATTTTTTATCTTTAAAAAGAGAAATTAAAAGAATCATAAAATAATTTATTTTATGTGTATAGATTTAAAATTTATAAATTCGAAGGAAAAATCAAAATACTCATAAATAGTATAATAATGGTCTATTATTATAAAATTAAAAAAATCAAAGTTTTTTAAAAAAGTGTTAAATTTTAATTTATTTTTTAAATTATATATAGAAAAAATAATTAAATTTATTTATTAATTATTTTTTAAAGGGGAAATTAAAATTGAAAATAAAAATACTCCTAAAATAATTTTATTTTATGTAAATAGATTTAAAATTTATAAATTCTCAGTGGAAAACTAACATACTCGTAAACATTATAATAATTATATACTATTATGAAATTAAAAGAAAAGATTTAAAACTTATAAATTGTCAGTGAAATTTAAAAGAAAAAAATCAAAATACTTATGAATATTATAGTAATTATTTCTTATTAAACAATTAAAAGAAAAATAAGTCTTTTAAATATGTATTAATTTTAAGTTATTTTCTAAATTACATTTAATATAAAATATTTGATTCTATGTATTAATTATCTTTTATTGAAAGAATTAAAAAGATACCTAAAAAACTCTTAAAATAATTAATTATATGTTAAAGAGTTAATAAAATTGATAATTATTATTTAATATATAAATTTATTTAAAATTTGTAAATTCTTCCAATAAACTTAAAAAAGAAAAATCAAAATACCCATGATCAATTCTTAATATATTATTATGAAAATAAAAGAAAAAATCAAAAAAATCATAAATATGTCTTAAATTAGTATAATTTAAAAAAATTACAATATATAAAATATGATCACAAAAATTATAAAAAATAATTAGGGATACTTATATATTATAGAGATCATGTAGGACAAAACCAAGCAAATTGAGTAAATAACAATGATGTGATTCATGAGTTAAATTCCAAGTTTTTAGTAGACTAATTTTAGAATTAATGATTTTGATAATTAATTAAAGGGTTAATTTATTTATTTTTCATCAAATTTAATATTGGTAATGTGAAAATTTAAGAAAAAAATATCAACTACCCACTTTATGATAAGCGTGTGGTACACGTACGACAAGTTGGATATAATGGTAAATATAAATTACAATTTGATATTTAAATTAAATTGTATGTTAAGATTAAAAATTAAATAGAAATTAATTATTACTTGATGATCGAATTAAATTTAAAGATTAATTTAGATTTAATTGAAACTTTGTATCTGATCACAATTCTTAATGGTTAAAAATTAATCAAATTAATTGAGAAATTAATCCTTAAATAGCGTGACACATAAGAAAAGAAGAATTTGTTTACTAATAAGAACCAAGTTTGATTTGGTTCAAGATTTGAAATCCAATCCTACAAAATCACATTGCACAACAATATATATAGATAAAATTACCCATGCGTAATACACCCATGGCCAAAATTCACATTAGAATTTTGGGAAAAATTCCTACTCAATTTGAGAAAAAAAGTTATGAGAGAAATTTTTCTTAAAATAAATAGTGTCTTTGTAATATTTTTTCAATCATACTATTAAAGAACTTGTTTTTCATGCATAAAATGATTCTAGTTGGGGAACTAGAATTTAATTAAATTTCATGTTTTGTCTATAACTATAAGGAGAAAAATTCATCTCTTATTCAAAAGTTAAAAGCTTTCTTATTAGGTATGATCACTTATCTTTATAATTGAATTAATTATATTATAAGGATCTTGAATGTCTAAAATTTTTATTGTTACATGCTTTTTTCAAACTGGTAAAGATTTAATCTTTATTGTATTTTTTGTTAAAAAAAACCAACATTACCTTAAAGAAAAATTCATGAAAAATGTACTTTATTTTCGCTTCTTTTTTTTAAATCAACTCTTTAATGTAAGTTCTACTTTGGTTTTGTAGCTTTCTGATATATCTTCATATCCTTTTCCTAACTCATGTTGTCCAATTAGCTAGGTCATTAGTGAAAACTATGCTCACTAAAATGGTGAAGTCTTTAGAGGTTTCAAACTCGAGCCCCACTAATACAATGAAGTCATTAGAGGACCTAGTGTTCAAGTTGAAGAAAGAGTAGCAATTTTATAAGGATTTTGTGGAGGTAGATTTGGAAAAGAGATAATGGAAGGCTATTCTAACAACATATATTCTTTCTGAATCAACCACCTAAAATTGTTGTTTATTTTCAAGGGGAAGAGAGTGAATCAAAGGAGGCTTGCCCCTTTTTCCTTTGTGTGATGTTTTTATTTATAGGAGGAATGCCTCTCGACGATTATGGAAATATTTGTAAGACATTATTTTTAGGCTAGTGACTTTTATGATACGAGCTAACATTATTAAATATTTCTTTATTTCTCCTATCTTTTATGAGATAATTATTTTTTGTAAGTTCACCTTCCTTTAAAAAAAATTATATCCAACCAAGTAGTGTGCATTTATAGTGATACACCACTTGGCACCATTCTTGAGGGCAATCAACCTATAAATATAGGCTTTATGTCCCTTATTTTCCTTGCACTTGATCTCTCGTTCTTTTAGAAATGCAAGTAGATAGAACACTAGCCAAGATGTTTATGAGGCCAGAGTTAAAAAAAATGCCCAGTCCTTCATTGAAATAAAGAAGGTTAAAAGTGAAACTTTATTGTGAATCAGATTGTTCTACCTTTAATGAGCACCACAGTAAGGAATCTCTCTACAAGATGGAAGCTCTTGTGGACAACGGGATATACTAAGCTAACAAATGCCAAGATTGTTGCAAAAATATTTTCTTCAAAATGATGGGTCATGTGAAGCAATGTGCAAAGTGATCATATGATCATTTATGTTTGGGTTATAATTCTTTAGGTCCTATAGAGTTTGATGAGTCAATATTCTCCTCTTTTGAAAAAATTAAAGATTCTCTTTATTCTCTCTTTGAGCCCAATGATGGTGACAATGACCCTTCTTCTCGAGTATGGTGAACCTTTTTGGTTTACTAGGAAATAATATATGACCTTTATTGGCATTGGCCATTAAATTATCCTTTACTAGCACCAACTAGTTATTATTCCTCAATCATCGTATTTCACACCTTTTATTCCTTTCCTTTTCCCAAAAGCTTCACTAATTGGCATTAAGTTCTTCTCAATTGTATTATTCTTCCAAAATTTCTTTAAACTATTTATGCAATGCTCTTTGCATGTTTTAGATTAGAGAATGTATGTGTATCTCTCTTTCATGTAATAAGGTAGTTGATAAATACCTCAAGAAGATGGATTAAGGGCATTTTCATCGTCTCATTCTAGGACTAGGCCACCAAATTTCTACCCTATTACACATGCTTATTGCACGAGAAATCTGAGATAAAGTGCCCTCTTTCTCTAAGCAAAGACATTCAAAAAGTTTGAGTTTGGAATTCTCATACGACAACTTCTCGATAAGATAGACTATCATAAGGCCTCAATTTCTCCTCTTAAGGCTAGGCCATCAAAGTGTTACTCATTATGCCTACTTTTTGCTCTTTAAGAGTTATAATAAGGCTACATTTCTCTCTAATAAAATACATTCAAGATGTCTGAGCTTACAAAATGGCGAAGTTCATGTTCTCATATGATAACTTCCTAAGGAGATGGACCATCGTAGGATTTCATTGTCTCTCCTAGAGTTGAACCACTAAAATACTATCTCATTACCCATGCTTCTTGCTTGGAAGAGTTGAGATAAAGTTGCCTTACCCTCTCTCTCTATAAGAAAGGAAAATATTTGATTAGGGAATTATATTTATATGTTTAAACATAGGCGATCAACCTGTTCTATCACGTTAAAATGCAAAATCTCCATTTTTCCTATAACATGATACTCAAAAAGGTTTTACTTTTATTAACGAGCTTCGTGTATGTAAAGTTGAGAAAAGAAAACATTCATAACATATATACGATAAGTTTAAATTATATAAATGTAATAAGAATAGATTAACCAATAATAATCACACTGTCATCAAAGGCCATTTTCAAAATTGAATGTCATGAACATACTTAATTTGAGCATATTGCATGGTTGGGTGATAACAACTTCTAACCTTGGTTTGAACTCCTCAGATTTCTTGGACTCCTCTCTATATGGGATACTTCAAAGTTTGAAGGAAGGTAAACAAAACTTCTTTCATCTTGTGCAACAATGATCTTTCTATAATAGCATTGTAATATGATAGGACATTTATTACATCAAAGTTGACCATGCTTATGGTTCATAGCACAATTAGTACTCTCATTGAAACCAATTAAGGATATCTTTCTTCTTTCCACATCTTCCATTCCAAAATTGAGCTCCTAAAGGGTAGATAGAGGGCAAGAGTGTTAGGGGGAGTCCACCAAACTACCAATATCCATTAAGATCTTATAAACATCACGAGGGCCTATTCTTATCACAATAACCAAAGGATCATTATAGAAGGATGAAGTTTAAAACTTTTTTGAGAAAGAGATCACATAATTTTCCAACTGATTTCTCAATTCAAACACTGGCCTTGCTTTTCCATGTTTTACTTCCTAAGTATATCTCTTCCTAGTATTGTTGGTTTAACCATTATCTATAGGTCCACAATGAATGGAATGGATCATCCACATATTTTATTGGACACGATTATTGGGAGTTGGTTCTTGTTGTCGAACTTGGCTTCTTCTTACAAAAGTTGTCTGTTATTGATTAAAACTAAGTCTTTTACATACTCCCAAGCTAAAAGGATTTTCTATAGTATTTACTTCTTTTCCTATGTGGCACCCATATTCTCTGTAGTAATTTGATGTTTGGCTCTTATTCTAATCTCATTAGAGCTTATACCAAAAATACCATCAATAGAGGACTCCAAAATGGGGATAAACTCCTTATCCAAGACCTATTATTTCTAATCTATACATTCTGGTTCCTTTTCAAAATGCCATTTATTGAAAGGGAAAAAACCTTTGAATTTTTTAATAAGTCATGTGCTTTAGACTCACCCTTCTCTTCTATCAAAATGTTTTCCTACTCTTGTTCTTATAGTCTTCGTCTTCCTTTCCAAATTAACAAACTTTTATGTTTCAAGATAAGATTCATTCAATGTTGACGAAATGTTTTTTTTCAATTCAACAAACATAGTTGATTCTTCTATTACTCCTCTCTAGAAAGATTCAATTTCCAAAGAGTTTGAGAAATCAAGGATTTTTAATTTTTTATTGCCAAACCTTCTCATGTAACTCTCAAAGAACTCCTCACTTTCTTAGATAATGAAAAAGAAATGGTAAGTCTCCATCTTCATTAGTTTGTTGCTACCATAGTTAGTAACAAACAACTTAGCAAAGTCCTCAAATGAGGATATCACTCTCGGCTTTAAGTTGCAACACTACTTTTATATTGAATCGTGAAGGGTAGCCACAAAGGCTTTACATATCATATTTTCTTTTTTCTCTCTCTAGTGATGTTAAATGTGCATGGATTTTGAATTATAATACGTGAGAAATTGGATTTGTGGTCCCTCTATAGGTGGAACACTTAAGAGGGTTGAACTTAATTGGTGGTTCTACTTGCTCAATGTTATCACAAAATAAGGACCCAATCAGTTGCTTGCATATCCCACAGATACCATATTGGTCATAAACAATACCATGTTTCTTAACATATTCTTCTATGTTTTTCATCCTCTCATCCAATCTTTTCCTTTCTTCTAGGACAGGCTTAGGGACATGAAACTGATTGACCACTTTTTTGTCGTTAATGGAAGAATGATCCTTCAAATTTTTGTTTTCTCCATAAATACCCTCATTTTTTGCTAGTTCACATGATCTATTGCATCTTTCTATGTTTCTTTTCTTCAAACTTCTCTTTATAACTCGACAATACCTATTTCAGTTCTAACTAAATTTAACTTCGTAACTCTCTATGTAGTTCCTCATTTTCTCTTTTGGTCTCATTCATTATCATGTTCATCTCCTTAAACTATCTCGCCACTTCGGATGGGATACCATTCTATTCCCTTTATCTATTACTCCTAACTGAAGGTGAGGATGGTTGTCATTCAATTGGTTTAATCAGTCTTATGACTTGATTCATTGGTTTCTTACTTACCATATTAATCTGATGTTGTTTGGAAGTACAAAATTGTTCTAATAATAGACAACTTTTATATCCTTATACTAAGTTAGTCCAAGTTAGTAAAAGGCATCAAAATAAAGATATTATAATCTCCACGGTGGTCGCCAAAGATAACAAATTTAAGGAAATGCAAAATTAGAAAATGGATGGAATCACTATTATGTGAAATATTGCCACTTTATTATATATATGGTCAATATGCTAATAGAGTCCTAAATATAAATGAGTTTATATTTAAACTATGATAAAATTAGAATAAATAAGATGAACGTTTTCATTTATTTATGTGTGCTATTAGATTTTTTAAATATATTATTGTAAAATCCTTTATTATTTGTATCTTCTTATAACTCATCATATTATAATATATTTAGGAGAATTGATTTTCAATAATATAATCAAAGTAATTTGTGATGATTAGTTAAAGTTTATAAAATGTTCCCTTAATTAAGTCACCGATACGAACCATATTCAATTGGAATAGATTCATCCCTATCCAAGGTAATTAATGTTCGAATATATAGTTAGAAATATTTTATATAATAGTTAATTATACAAGATTGAACAAACATATTAGAAAACATTATTAATATCTATTTCCCATAGATATTTTTACATATATCACTCAATAATCATACGAAGGATGATCTTAATCTTTAGTGATCAAATGGCCCATTGTTGTGACATCTTGGTAGTTAAGTTACTCGAAATGCGTATTGGTGGGCTAAGATGCCTTTATTTCTTGATATTTTGGTATTCATGATGGACTAAGAGGCTATCTCATAAGATGTGAAATCCATCGTGCATGTTTGCAGATGTTAGATAGAAATGTCCTTATTTAGTGATCTATAACTTGAATAAATTCATGCAATCTATAATACGATTGTAGATAGTTATTCAGACATATCACATCTATTCAAAGAAAAAGATATAATACATGTGATAAAACAGACTTAATGACATCGGTTGAATTAAAAAGGAGAATTAGGTTGTACGTAGTGGTGATATAAATAGATTATTGACGTACATAATGTTAGATAAATATTAGCCATGATACTCAAGAGTTTAATTTTAAGTTTATAATTGAATAATCGAGATTAATAAAAATTTATAATTAATAAAGGAATTAATTGATTTAATTTTTTTAATCTTGAAATCATAGTTCCATCAATTCCCAAATTTGCTTCATAATAATGACGAAACGATATTACTTTCATAACAAATATATATAATTAATTTGATATTAATTATTTAAATGATCAAAATACATATTTATTTATAAGGATAATTTATGAAAATCATAAATATTAAATAAATATGTAAGGATAAAATTATAATTTAAGATAGCCATTTAATCCATACGATTAATTAAATATTATTTAGTTGTACAAAATAATTATTTAAATTAATTAAAACTTTAAATTTAAATATTTGATAAGCATTTAAATGCTCGTAGGAAAAGCAATAATACTTTTATAAACATTAAATTGGATTTGATTCATGAATTTATTATACAATTTAATTGGGTTAAATTATAGCACAAAAATATGAGTGAAATAAGGTTATTTGATGCAAATCCAACAACATATTAATTGAAATTGAAATTGAAATTTATTATTTACGATAAATATTATCTTTTAAGATTTTATTAATAAATTTATATTTACTTAGTTTGTTATTTCAATTCTATATATCTAATAAATATTTTACTTATTTCTTAGACCATGAATAAATTGAATATAATTATTATTTTCTCATCTTTCTTGTTCATCTAAATATATAATCATAATTGGTCTATTATTTCTCCTCTTTTTTATTTATCACTCATGTTTTATATTAGTTTGGTATTAGAGTAACCAAATTATTTTCTTAAATAAAATCATATAATTGATTTACCCATTAACAAAAAATTCAAATTCTCTTCAAAAAATTCTAAAAGAGATCAAACCTTATAACCAAAACAACATTGTTGGCCTAACCCACCCATCGAGGTACCAATTCTGCAACTAGAGCAACACCGATGACACTTCTTAAACTCTATTTAGTCAACGCATTCCAACCATATCTAATCTACATCGTTGGTACAAGAACAATCACAAAATGTTGATTAGTCATGTCTATGCTTACACACCACCTAAATACGTCGGAAACTACTTCAACTCGCCATCACAGTTCTACCAAACCTTTCAGGCTAAATTTCAATGTGACGTCGCCGTACTCATCAAAAATCATCATCACAAATAACTCCTTTCATCGCAAGCTATCTAGTGACACTCCTTGCACCTCCATTTCCATATGCCATTACCCAATTCAGTCAAAATGACCCACCCTTATCAAAGGTCAACTTTGATCAACATACAATTTATTTTATTTTATTTTTTTGTTTGATAAGTGAATCAATTTTGTTATTAATACGAAGATTATATAGTTTGAACAAAAATTTTTTGCCCTTAAATTAAAAATAACAATATGAACTCACATTTAACTTAATTAATTGAGAATTTTAACTTAATTAATTGAGAATTTCATGCAAGATATGAATTCTCAAATGGACTCATAAGTGAATTAAGGGAGATAAAATCCATAACGTCTTCAATTCTTCAATAAATTTCTTATTTGAAAAAGCAAGAAAAGAAGAAGGATACTTGTTTGGATGTTACAATCTTGACACATAAGCAAGAAGAGCATGAATATACTTGTTCAAAGATTATGATCTCCACAGAACTCATGGAGTAAATTTGTTCACATGCAGTGCTGTTTTATATTCAAATAACAGTTGTTTTAATCATCATCACTTCTAATGATATTTGACCATATATAATTTAGTTCTCAAACTTCAATGAAATAATTTTTTTATGAATATTTAGTACCACTTAAATCAAGCTTGTAACTTCAACTAATAGTGTTTCTTTTTGTTTCATAGTGATCTTAATATGATTAACCATAATTGTGCGTGCTTACCATCCTTTCTGAAGTTTTATTAATCTATGATTTTATACCTCGTCACTAATTGAGTTTTTCTCGAAGAAAAAATTAATGCAAATCTAACAACATATTATTGGAATTTAATTGTTATTAGTTATATAGTATTTAAGCTTATTCATCTAGTAATTAAGTTTTGACTTATCATTTAATTATCTAAATTATTTTTTAATATTTTATTAATTAGATTTTATTTATCTAATTTATTGTTTCAATCTTATGAATAGAACTTAATTTTATACTTATTTCTCGTACATGGAATGAATTGAATATAGTTATTAGTTTCACCCTTAATTATTTGTCTGTTTCTCTTCTTTTTTATTAGTATAAATTTTCAACCATAATTGGTCTATTAATTCTCCCATTTTGTATATTCTCTCTTATATTTATCCCTTTTGTTCTACATCAATATTAAAGTGAGGATAAAAATCTCACAATCAGGTAATTTAATTGTGTAAGACTTTTTGTTGGAACGAATATATAAGCTATACTTTAAATCAAATTATATCAAATTAAAGATCATTTAAAAGAGCCAATTGTTCCCGTAAAACTATTTAAGCAATTAAATTTTAGAAAAGTTTTGTGTGACAAAAATTTAAATAAAGTCACATCATTCAAGAAGGTTATTCTTGAAACAATGTTGTTTTTTGAGAAAAAAATTTCATGCATAAAGAGATTCAAGTTATAAAACTTAAACAATTTTTAATAAATTTGAAGATTGTAATGATATCCACGTTGTTTAGAATTTATGTTAACTTTTATGGTTAAATTATAAATATTATAAAGATCTTGATTGGCAACTTGGTTATGCAATTTTCATAATAAAAATTAAATTTTTGTAGAGAAAAAGTTTCCAAGATCCAACACAATATAATATAAATGTCATTACATTATTAGTTATACATATAACTCATATAAACAAAAAAAAAAATATTTTAAAAAAACATAAAATTTTAACTCTTGTACTCTTATTCACATGAATGCTTATACAAGAGCTAAGTGTGATCTTATGCATAATAACTTAGTTTTATGTGAATGCTTATACAAGAGCTAAATGTGATCTTATGCATAATAACTTAGTTTTATGGGTAATGAGCTACCTTAGTGGGTATAGGTTAATATTAGAACAATTTTATTAATATTATTGTAAAAATTTCTATATTGTTTAAGATATTTTAGTAAAAGAAAAGATATATTTTAATCAATTTAATGTTAATCAAAATATAACAATAATTTATCAATAATTATTGATAATTTGATATTAATTTAATGTTAAATTTCCAGAATCGAAAAATATTTACTATTGCGATTATTGTTACCGATGACACCAATTTTTCAAACTTTGCGCGCGTGAGTTGTAGCTATTAAAAATAACTCTAAAGTACACGATTCTGAAAATAAAAATATAAATAATTACTTAAATTTATATTTACTTCTATGTTGACTCAGTTATTGTATAGTGATAAAACTTAAATTATTATTATTATATTAATTTTCAATAATTATATTTAATAATAATATTAAAGTGTTATTAATATAAAGATAAAATATACTATTCACGATAATAAAAATGATTTTAAGACTATTATTTTACTTAATCTAAAATAAATAATTTTTTTCTCAAATTTGCATTAATTGTTTGTACACACCTATTGTACGGTGATAATTACTTATTGGAGTTAAACCAAGTTGATCCGTTGTTTACCAATTAATATGAACTAATATGGGAAGATATAATACTAAGAGGTTAAAAAAATACACATTATTATTATTATTATTATTATTATTATTATTATTATATATATATCAGTAGTTTTATTCTCTGTTTTTAGTTTGTCTGAACCGTGTTTCACATGTGATTTACTATAATTTATAATTGCTATGTGAAAATTTGCTTCTATTTAATTTTTTTTAAAATACAAATTTATATTTAAATTAATTATAATATCAAAATTTATGAAAAAATAATAAAAATTATTTTAATATTTATAATAAAATTATTTTATATAATTATAAATATGTGCACATTTATTTATCTTTATTTTTTTATTATTTATAAAGATTAAATCATTATTAAATTACTTTTTTTAAAAAATAATAATATTTTATGAATATTTTATTATATTTTTACAATCATTATTATTATATAAAATTTTATTATAACAATAATAAATTTTAATAATCTTTAAAAAATAGTAAATAATGTGCTCATATTGTTATAGCACAACAATGTTGTATTTGAGTTATATAATGTTAAAGAAAAATACTGATGATTGTGTCCTGATTCTTCTGAATACTCGCCCCCTTTAATCGATCGAAAATAAAAGTGCTGGGTCCAATCCTTGATCACAAGGACAGAATTGTACTTTTGTACCATTCTAGGGTTTTCGCATCGTATCGCCTTTGTACGACTACATAATATGCCAGCAGCAGTTTCTCAAAGCCGTCTTATTCTTTGCGAGGTCAGAACGTAAGTGGTCTGTGGTTTTCACTTTTCAGAGAAGAAGTTGAAAAGAGTTGATAATGGGAGTGTTCACCTTTGTTTGTCGGAACTCCGGTGGTGTGTGGACCGCCAAACAATACTCTGGCGACTTGGAGGCCTCGGCACCATCATCATTCGAGCTCCAGAGGAAGCTCGTCCAAACCGCTCTCTCTTCTGACTCGTCCGGTGGCGTCTCATCTTCTTTCTCCCTCGTCAGTCCTAGCTCCGCTGTTTTCCAGGTCCCAATCGTTCTTTGCTATTTTTCTTTTAATTCTTTTGTTGCTTCTGTTTTTTTGCTCTATTCACTATTTTTATTCTTATACTTTCGAGAAAAAGAATCAATCTTTAAATTGTTACATATGTCTGTTCTTTTTGCCTCAAGGTCTTATACATGTTGGTAAATTTTATGCTGAAATGATGGTTGTATTCTTTTTTTCTTTCCTAAAAAAATGACTACTTCCAGCGTCTTAGATTGTTTTGTGCGTGTGTTTTCAGGTTTATCGAATATTTCTGTATTACATTTTCTTAAGACTTGATTTCTGTTATTGGGAGCCTAATTTCAAAGTATATTTGAAAAAAAAAAGATATCTGTGCAAAGTTGTACTGTTTAAATTCTGCTTTATTGTTACTCAACTTGTTAAGGTGTTTTTAGTAAGTAATAAGGATGATTTTGTCGCCTCAATCATTATCCAATGCAATGGCTGGCTAGCCGTGTTGGAGGAAGAAGCTGAAAAAGGTTCTATCTCATGTTTTAAACTGAATTTGCTTCTCAAATTTCTAGCACAGATACTTGAAATGGTAGGTTTTGTTTTTATTTTTGATGATAAGCTATCATCCTTGTATTTGTGTAGTTTATCTCTGAATATGGTTAACTACTTGAGAAATGTACTGATGAACTTATGTGTTAAGCCGGTAGCTTATCTTTGAATGTAGTTGACTACATGAGGATATGTACTGAAGTTTAGTTGAAATTTAATATTATTCTGTATTTATAAAAAAACTTGTGCAAAATAGATTTCATATAGAACTGTACTGGTTTGATCTCAGATGTCAATTTGTACACTACTACAATTTGTGTTGCCTCTATCATTCCTTGTTTATAGTGCGTTGAATAACTTTATTTAATCAGTTAACAGTGCGTTTAATGTTGCCTCTATCATTCCGTGTTTATAGTGCGTTTAATCTTGAATAACAAGATACATTTAATCAGTGCGTTGAATAACTTATAAGATGTAAAATCACGTGGTTGCTAGAAAATGGCAGTGTTACTTTGTTTAATGTGTTAAGGTTGTCATTTGAAGTCTTGAAGACATTTGTTTTTTGTGCAGGTGGTTATTGGTGGCAGTGTTGGTGGTGCTTTCATTGGTGGTGGTGGCGGCAATGGTGCTGCAGCTCCATCTGGGGGGGCTGCACCAGATGCTGAAGAGAAGAAAGAAGAGAAGAAAGAGGAGAAGGAAGAGAGTGATGATGACATGGGCTTCTCACTGTTCGAATAGGTTAAATGGATATCCTGGTTTTGCTACTTAGTGCTTTGTTGTTTTCTGCTAATGTTAGCTCATTCTCTTTTCAGTTTGTTCCTTCGGTGTCAATTTCTTTGACATGCATTAGAGATGAATATCTCACTTGTGAGAATTTTCTTATTATATACAGTCTGGTTTTCTTATGAGATTATAGAAAGTTTACTCTTGAAATGAAAACAAGAAGTATTATTGCACATTGTGCTGAATTATATAGCCGCAGAATTACATGTGATAATCACACTACAGACAACACTATATCTATTACATTAACTAACTACTTAGGTAGTTATGCCGCACATGCCCTCACAATAATGGCTATACACTTCACACATATACAACTAGTTTTTATGAAGCGTGTTATAACAAATTAACATAAATGTATCTTGTTTACTTGCTGTTTTCAATTAAGTATAATTATTGTTTTCATAAATTTGGATAGGATGGTCTTATTATTAGAGCTTTTTTTTTGGTATTGTTTGAGTAGAGTTTTTAATTTTAGAAATGCCCCATCATTTAATTGTGTGCATAAATTTTAAATCATTAAATGATGCTAAACATACAAAGGCCCAAAGAAGATTAAATCCAAATATGCAAGAGGTAGTTAAGAAATAAATTCTTAAACCGTTAGAAAAATAAATTATCTATCATGTTGTCGATGGTAAGTGGATTAGTCTATTGTATGTAGTATTTAAAAAAATTGGAATAATAGTTGTTAAAAATGACAAAAGCAAATTAGTATTTACTAAAATAATCATTAGATGGAGGATGTATATAAATTTTAGTAAGTTAAATTTATATATTAAAAATGATTATTTTTTTCTTCCATTTATTAATTAAATGTTGGAAAGATTAGTTAGGTAAGAAATTTATTGTTTTCTTAATGAATTGTAAAGATATTATCAAGTACACGTAGCATTATAAGATAAAAAAAGACCACATTTACATACCCTTTTGAGACATTTCTTTTAAAGAATGTTATTTGGGTTATGCAATACTCCATTCACTTTCCAAAGATGTATGATGTTTATCTTATCAGACATGGTGGAAAAAAATTTCCAAAGATGTATGATGTTTATCTTCTCAGACATGGTGGAAAAAATTCATTGAGATTTTCATGGATAATTTCTCTATCTTTGAAAACTCGATTATTTACATAAATTGACTTTGGTTTTAAAAAGATGTATTGAATGCAATCTAACTCTTAGTTGTAAGAAAAATCATTTTATGGTTCAATAAGGGATAATGTTAGGACCTATCATTTCAAATAAAGGTAGTTGATAAGGTAAAAGTTGAAATGATTTCCAAACTAATTCTCTTACATCTGTTAAGGGGATAAGAAGTTTATTAGGACATGTAGGATTTTACAAACGATTTATCAAAGACTTCTCTAAAATAAGTCGTGCCTTATGTAAATTGTTTTTAAAATATGTTTATTTTGATTTTAATGATGATTGACTTATTGCCTTTAATACCTTGAAAGAGAAACTAACATCTGCCCTTGTTATTATGGCACTAAATTGGTCTTTATCCTTTGAAATAATGTGTGACACTTTCGATTATGGTATCAGAGTAATCTTGGGACAAATAATGGATTAGAGTTTGCATGTCATATATTATGCTTGCAAAACACTCAATGACACTCAAATGAATTATACCACCATTGAAAATGAATTCTTGGCTATAGTGTTTTCTTTAGATAAATTTAGGTCTTATTTAGTAGGATATAAAGTGATTGTACATTTTCATCATGCTATTTTAAGATACCTATTAAGTAAACTTAATGTCAAGTCAAGATTAATCAGGTAGGTTTTACTCTTATAAGAATTTGACTTAGAAATCAAGAGTAAGGAAGGGAGTGAAAACATAGTAGCTAATTATTTGTCTAGTTTGATTTTTGACTTCAACTCTCTTAAATGTGAGAGTAAAGAAGATATAGTTGAAACCTTACCCGATGAACATTTTTTTTCAATAGGTCCAAACCCATGGTATGTTGATATTGTAAACTATTTTGTCATTGATGTTTTGAGACATAACACTCCATATTAGGACAATAAAAGGTTCTTTAAAACTATCAAGGATTATTTTTGGGATGACCCTTATTTATACAAGATTGGTCAAGATCAAGTCATTCGGAGATGTGTACCTAAAGAAGAACATAAGTGCATTTTGACTTTTTGTCATGAACTTTATTGTGGAGGCCACTTTGGTGGCGAAAAGACATCCCATAATGTATTACAATTTGAATTATTTTGACCCATTCTTTTTAAAGATGCTCATATGTTTCGTGTAAAATGTGATAAATGTCAAAGTACAGGCAATATAAGCAAAAGAGATGAAATACCTTTGACATCTAATTTAGTTTTTGAACTCTTCGATGTATGTGGGATTGACTTTATAGGTCATTTTCCCCTATCGAATGGTCTTCAATATATTTTGGTTGTTGTGAATTATGTATTCAAGTGGGTAGAAGTTATCCCTACTAAAACCAATGATGCTAATATTGTTGTAAAATTCTTGAAGGATTTGATATTTAGTAGGTTCGGAACGCCTAGAGCTATAATAAGTAATGAAGGTTTCCATTTTTGTAGCAAAATCTTTGATGGAGTATTGAAAAAGCACCATATCACATATAGAGTAGATGTTCCATATCATCCTTAAACTTCCAATTTAGTGGAAGTAAGTAATAGGCAAATGAAGGGAATATTGGAACGCATTGCACGTTCTTTAAGGAAGGATTGAGCATTTAAGTTGAATGATGCCTTATGGGCATATCACATAGCTTACAAAACATCCATTGGGATGAACCCTTTTCAATTAATCTTTGGGAAAGCGTGCCATCTTCTTGTTGAACTCAAACACAAGGCTTATTGGGAAATTAAAGAGTTAAACATCTTAGATAAAGCATGAGAAAAATGGTTATTCCATCTTAATGAGTTAGAAGAAATTAGGAACAAAGTCTATGAGAATGCCAAATTTTACAAAGAGCGTACTAAGCACTATCATGACAATATGATAGTTTATAAGACTCCTCACCTTAGATTGAGAGTTATTTTATTTAACTATCATTTTCCAGGAAAACTTAGATCAAGATGGGATGCATCATTCAAAATAGTCCAAGTATTTGCACATGGAATAGTACAACTATTAGATTCCAAGTCACAAAAAACATTCAAAGTTAATGGTAATCGTGTGAAGCCTTATTTGGAAGGACCACACAATAATATTGAAATTGATTGCATTTGGCTGAGTAATCCTTAGTACTATAATAATGTGTATTGTTAAGACGTTAAACTTAGTATTGGATGATATGCAACCCATCATTCAAAGGTAATTTTATTTTATTTTAGTTTGTTTTATTAATTTTTTTCTTTTATGAGCACTTAATTTATTTTATTGCATAAAATAATTGTTTGTTAAGTTATTTTAGAGTACCTATTTGTATGATTCAAGTATGATGTTGGATGCAAGTAACGTTATACATCAAAATCCTTAACACATAAAGCAATTTGGTAACTTTTCTATCTCTTATATTTTTATAATTTGCATTTGTTACATTGAGGACAATGTAGATTTTAGGATGTGAGTGGTTGGATTTAAAAGTTACACAAATTAGCAAAATTTAAAATCTTTATAAACAATGTGCCCTTATTTTGCTTATTTTAGTTGTGTATTTTTATATTAATTATTTCCTTTCATTTATTTGTTTTATTTTATATGTGTGTGTTATTTTCTTTATTTGTGTGTTTAGGTAAATTATAGTAGTGTTCAAATTTTTGTCACAAAAATAATCATGTCTTAAAAATTGATTTTAAGTTATGATTAGTTTTTTTTACATTATTAGATTAATTTTTAAAATATATCACGAAGTAATATGATAATTAGTAAGTTTGTGTCATAAATAATATTTTATGATAAAATGTTGAAATGAAATGAACCCAAAATTGATGTTTAGGAATCAAGTAGTGAAGATTAATTTTGTAAGATATTATTTGAGCATTAATTTCCTTTATTCTTATTCTTAGTGAAATACTTTCTTTCTACTTAAAATACTTATTCTATTTCTTCAAAATTTGAGATGATCTCTATAAGTATTAGCATTGAATGTATGAATTTTCTTATCTTAACAGAGTGTCATATATTTATTTTTCATTTTCTTAGATTAAATAATTTATAAATTGATAGTATATATCTTTATCTCATTCATGTATGACTTTTATGAAAAAGAGACACATTTGGAATTACCTAAACCAAAATCAAACAGAAAATCCACAAAATTATCTCTTTTGCTTATGCTAACTCCTTTTATTCTTTTTATGAGAAGAGTGAGTTTGTTCCCCAAGTTGTCATGGCTTATAAGTTTTTTCTATTACAAAAATCATAGGTAGACCACACAAGATTTCATTTTTGCTAGAGTTGACAAGATCTTTAAAATTAATATGTCTCATCTTTTGATTCCACAATGAAATAGAATATCAATTGCTAAGTTACAAATAATAGTAGTAGGGTCTACATCAATGCATTAACAATTATTTTGAGACCTAATTCCTCTGACCACACATTCACCTTTTGGATTTGTTATAATACAATAATTGTTGGAAAATTGTTTACAACTTTGATTGATGTTTATTAGTTTGGTTTTAAGTCCATCAACATGCATTACATCATCTAACCTAGGCATACCATCAATCTGAATTGTAACTTTACCAATAATACTTGATTTATTTCCATCATATAAAGTAACCGTTCTTTCATTATATTTTTCAAAAGTTTTTAAAAGAGAATGATTACCAATCATATGTCTAGAACAACTACTATCAAAATAGAAGACAGTAGAAGATTTAGCTTTAAATGCGGTATGTATTACACAAATTTAAATTAGATTTTTCATTCTAAACTTTTCTAATTTTTTGAATAATGTTCCTATTCCTAAAAAATGAATGTTGTTTCTTGAATAGGATGCATGTAGATTATCAACATAATTATAGATCATCAAGAGTTTACATTTAGGTCTAATATGTCCATTTCTACCATAGTTGTAACATATAGGAATAAACTTAGAAGCACCTGAAAGAGATGTGTATGAATAGTAAGGATCAGAAGGCTTTATAAACAATTGATTTTGAGGAGATTGGTATTGTACGCTCGTCTACATATCCTAGCCCTTTTTTACTTTCAACGGGCTTTCCATAATCAAGAATCTTATTCAAGCTTTCAGCTCCAATTTTCAATGGATTGTTTTAGCTCTTGCACCAATTTTTCTTTATTAGTAGCAATCTTGTTATTTTCTTTTCTTTTTTTCAAATTTACAAGACTCAAATTTAAATCATTATTTTTTTCTTGCATAATCTTATTTTCAAAAGGAATAGAAGTTTAATTTTCTCAACATTTGAGCTATCACCCCAAATAAGATAATCCATAATAAGGTCCTAGGCACACTAAGTGTATCTAGTGACTACTCTCATACCATACCAGATGAAAGAAAAAAAGATTTGTTTTGTTACAAATATTGTTATCTAGCTAGGGTTATGAAAATATAATCAATAGAAGTATAACAAATTAAAAATTTATAAAACGATCAGACATACAATTATGTGTAAATAAAGTAATGTAAAAATATAAAGATTGACACACTAGATTTTTAGGTGGAAACAATGTAAGCCACCCCAATGACTAAGAGGAAACCAATGGTCCACCGAACCACCAAAATATCCATTATGAAAAATAAGGTCCAATTATAAGGCTAGGACTTAAACTAACCATCAAGTTAATGCCCCAAGTAATCTAATTACAAGCCATTGTTTACATCATAGTCTCTAGAAGAAAGGTGTTTAGATCTCGACCAACATTCTAATGAACTTGAGTTGCATAAGTTAATCAAACATGTACAATTGACACTTAAAAAGTTAGGACCATACCATAAGTGCAAATGTGTGTCATATGCTAGATTCAATAATGAACAATTCTACTTAGATGATTTAACAAATATATCAAATAAATCAAAACCACCTTGTAAGCTTAGAACAATCAGTTTAAAGCACAATATCACAAATATTGTAGACTTGTTAATTAATCAAACACAACCACAAATGTTTGAAAAATTAACACAATGAAAAAACCTACTTGAATATTTTTAACAAAATAAGAGAGAGAATAAGATGGAGTAATGCTCTTATGTGGTTGCTAAAATTATGAGCCAATGATTTGATTAAATAGCATGAGTAGAAACCCAAGGTCAAAGATCTATTACAATTCTGTCCTTGAAAATATTTAAAAAAGCTTTAAAATATAAGGATAATATAGTAATAAAACAAATTGACTTGAGTAAAAATTAGGTTAAACTTGAAAATCTGGTAGCATGATTGATCTAGACTTAGCTTGATCAATGGACTATGCCCATTCAATCGATCTAGTCAGGCTCGATTAATAGACTATGAATAGTTTGATTGATTTAGTTAAATCTTGATCAAGTGAAAAAATTGATTAATTTAGAAATAAATGGATTGATCTATAATCATTAATCTCGACTGATCTAATGCTTAATTGATCGAGTTAATGCTTTGATCAATCTAGTCACCACTTAATTAATTGAGTGACCTATTTAAACAATGTCCCTATATGTCTAATATGAAATCTAACGTGCATAGGAATAGAGATATATCTGAGATATGATCATTAAAACTTGATAGTTTCTTCGGTTTAAAAATATTCTTAAAAGATACATCTAAAAAATAATATTGCATACAAATATTTTATTCATGAGTATGTCCAATACTCATAAACCTTACACTAAAGATAAGGCAAGAGAATGGTGAAATGGAACTCGATTGAATATGTATACGTCATTTCTTCAAGAAGGGTAACTTATTTACTTTTTTTTTACTTTTTTTCTTGTATGTCATTGATACATTGAGAACAATATAGGAATTAGGTTGTGGTGAGAAATATCCCCTAAAGCATGAATTAGGGAAAATTTACTCATTTATTTTTTTATGTTGTTTTCTCAAACAATTCAGATGTCTATGATAATAGCATGATTGTGATGGCAATAACATAAGAAAGATGTTAGTTTTCGCTTAAAGTAAAAAGACACACAAATGTTGATTTCATCCAATTTTAGGATCTTATGGTTTGTAGTAGATTGTTTGGTTAATATCAATATTAGGATTGTTGCTATGTGCGTATATGTTTCATAACATGTTTATGATTTCAATAAAATCTAAGATTTACATGAAAATCAATCGAGTGGAATTCTAGAAGTACACATTATTTAGGAAATGATACATGCCTTCCTTGAACCATTTGAGCCTTTCAAGCCTTCCCATGCTAAATTTTATCCATAATTACCATTTTTTAGTTTAATTAAGATGTTACTTGGCCTTGGAATCTTCTTTCTTCAACCTATGATTACCCCCTCTATGAACCAAAAAAAATGCATCCTTATCGATAAGAGTACTCAATGTAATACAAACATGTCAAAAGCATTCGAGTATAAGAGGGTGAATTATTTCTTGATTAAAAAAATAACAATAAATAATTAACCATAATAAGAATAAAAGAGGAATGAAAATGGAACATAATTTGAAAGGATGCAAGGAACCTTAATGAGAAATGGTGAGAAAATAAATGGTTGGAAAAGTTGGGAGAACTTAAAATGGTTGCATTAATCTAAAAATATTTAAGTAATCTTAATTTTTGAATTAACATTTCCATTCTTTCACAACCCAACAATTTAGCCTAATGTTACAAGCTTAATAAAGTCATTTGATTCAAGTAATGTGTATTTTCTATATTAGTGGAGAGAGATTTGTAAGGTAAGCTTATAGAGTTTGTGATTGTAATGTTCATCCATATTTTATTTAAAAAATCTTGAAATAAAAATTTTTGATCTATAAATGTCATGCATAGCATGATTCGGTATTGCAACTAATGGGTTAGTGGTTCATTAGTTGTTTAAGAGTCAATTGTGAAATGAAACTGATATTTGGATTGTTTTTGAACTTTAATGGTTTTTAACTATTTCATTGGACATGTGCTACGAGCAATTTTTGAAACAAATGCATGAATTGATTCAATAATTTTAGAATTATTTTAGTTTTTACTTATTAGGATGTTTGTAGGTGTCATCCCTAAAAGCCTTCATGAGACTATAAATCATCCACTAAGGTCATCTAGGGGTTTAAAGACATGTTGCATACACTAAATGCAATCATGACAATCTATAGAAGTGACAATTTGATCAATTGTTTTGTAGGTATGCACTAATGGTGAAGACCATAGGAAAATTGAAGGCTTTTGTGTTCCCACTTAATAAGTTAAATAGTTTAATTTTATTTGAAAAAGCATCCCATGCTTATTGTTGAGCAATTTAGCCTATTTAAATTCCCAATAGATTTCAAATAAATAATTTTTTATTTAATCCAAACACTACTTCAATTATATTTTTTTATAATTGAGTTCGTGTATTCTACTCTCTTCAATTTTATCATGTTAAATGAAGCTAGCGTATGTTAACATTTTTCAAGTAAAACTCTTTTTACAAAAATTTAACAATGCACATACATGCATGTGATACTTATTTTTAAAAAATATAATAATATGAGTAGGCACTTTATATTTATATGACATGGTATATACATGTCCCTATTATTCATGTGTCATGAACTATTCATGCAACAATAACATTAAAGACAAAAAATAGAATAAACCTAAAAATGTACCCCAAATTATTGTGCTTGTATCGTTTATACCACTAAACTAATTTTCATTTCATTTCTATCATCGAACTATAAAATTACTTATTCATACCATTCTGTTAATTTTTTTCGTTTATTGGACCGTTAAAAATAAAAAAAAAATATTGAAAAATCTATTAAATTGGACACTTGTAATGTGAATAAGATTGTCATGTGTGTCATGATATAGGCTACAATAGTGTGGGAATTGAATTCTCATTAGCACACAATTAGGTTGTGTAAAGGATGCTCTAAGTTGATTAGGATTATGAGTTATTTTCTTGAAAGACTTGTGCCAAAATTTGAGAATATTTAAACATCCTTCCCCCTCCCAAAATTGGAAGGCCACATCATAAAAAAATTTAAGAACTTTTTTACATTTTATATCAAGAGAATTTTGCAAGACCAAAAGTACCCAGACATTATTTGTGTTCAAGAAATTCTTTCTTGATTGTTTTGGTTGTGTTATTGGAGAACACTTGAGTTTCACACATGAAGGAGTTCTAGTTGAGAAACTAGAAAAAAAATTGATCCACTATGTGTTTGTAAGAACATTTAGATGTTTCGTTCATTGCCATTAAGTGACCAGCTTTGAAAGCCTTAATGTTCTAATCATTGTTCCATGCATCAATGGTATGAATTCTTGTTCTAATTATTGTATTTAAATGACTGATGTTATTAGGATCTTATCGGGTAATGTTTTTGTTTCCCATACCAATAGCTTCCATAATTTTCACCAATAAAAGTATGATATTTACCAATATCAATTTCATATTAAAACAAATAATTGGTATCAAGCATACTTATGATATTTTTAATTTAATGTGATTATACATTTAAGGTAGGCAATAAATTGCTTTAAATGTGATTTTTTTAAAAGTGATTATTTATGATCATCAATTTTATGGTTCTATGGATTTTTGCAATAGAAATATTACGTACACCTCAACTGAGGGAATAAGAATATTGTAAAAATTAATTTTTCAATTTTTTGGTTTTCTATAAAGTTTATGGAACAATTTGATGCATTGTGTTTTCTAATCTATATTGTGTTTGTACATAAAATATTACTAAAATAGTACCATAACTGCATAATGAGTGACCCAAACAACACTCAATTGCACTACCCAACGATGGCCAAGCCACTCATACCATAATGGGATAAGCTATGAATGATGGTTATACTACTCACGTGAAAAATGAGTTGGGAAGGATTTGTGCTACTATGACCTACAACTGATGAAATGGTTGCATCGGTTGCTAGCTGCTGGCATGCCGTTGGGCTTGCTTGAGTGTATTTTGCATGATGTCATATGTTAGGATTCTAATCTATTTCACAATGTCAAGTTATGAAGATTAGATTTTAGCAATACAAAACTTTTTCGTTTCAAATTTTCCTGACCCAACCCCTATTTTTTCAAGAAAATAGAAGAACTAGGATATGTCCAAAGAAAATTAAATATGTAATAGTTGCATTTTTTAATGAAGATTCTTTTACTTTTTTTACCACAATCATAAGTAATGTGATATTTTTGTTTTATGATAAACCTGCAAATATGCCACTGAACAATTACGTTTTTTATTATTTGTACCATCAAATTACAAAATTATTTCATTGATAACACTTCGCCAATTTTTCATCCATTATGACGTTAAAAATAAAAAAAAAACAAATAAAAAAAATCTATAAAGTTCACTATTTATCATCTTTCTCACTAATTCTTGAACATAGAACCCTCCAATTCATATTCTTTTTCTGCATTTTATAAATAGTGTAATATTTTTTTGCATCTTTTCTAATGATTGGTTTAACAATTTTATTATTAATTGATATTTTTCTCACTTTAATTATTATTTTTTCATCTTTTGTTTGTTGCTTTTATTTTAAGATTTAGGATTAACTTTATTTTGTTTTTTTAATATTATTTTTATATGAATTAATTCTGAAGTGTTGAATGTTACAAAAAAAGTTACATATATGAATACCTCATATCATCCATACAATGGATTTCATGTACCATACTGTTAGCATCAACAAGACAATTAGGTTATGCTAACCCTATAGATGGATGTGAAAGCCAAAGACCTAGGTATGATCCATATTCATACATAAACAATGTAGGATGATGGGATCATAAAGACCCAAGCTATTCATATAGAAATCAATCAATTGATTTCATCATCACAACTAACTTTCCATTTACAATACAACAACCTACTCCAACCACTCAAGGTAAGTCTCTTAAAGACTTAATAAATTCCTTAGTTGCTCACACTTTTGAATTTCAGCAAGAATGGAAAATTGCAAGAAGAAATCTTGAGATACAAGTTAACTAAGTAGTAGCACCTGTGGATAGAATGTTAGCATGGGTAGTTGATAAGCTCCTCTCTCAATTTTTTGCTAATTCTAAGGAGACCCATACTGACGTTAGTTTGGAAAGTAGTAAGCAACTAGAGGAGTAATGATATATCCAAAGAAAGGACTAGTGAAGAGAAAATGACCATCACCCTCCAAGAATCCAATGTGACACCGAAGGTAATATTCAAACCTTTATTTTTGAATAATGACCACACTTTGTCTTTTTCTAACAAGTTCGATAATTCAACAAAGTAGAATTATAAAAAGAAAATTTTGAAGATGTTCTCGAGTGTGTAAATCCATATACCTTTGATGGAATATAATAAGAAGGGACCTTGGTATGAAAAATACCTTAATGAACTTTTTCTTTCCAAGGACAAGCTTAAGGATAACAAAGAGATAGGCGTGGGAAAAATGTATCTAATATGCTTCAAAGGTACTACCATTAAGGTGTAAGGATATTAATGGACTATTAGCTCAAAAGTTTGACATCATATACTTTAAGATCTTTGATGATGGTGGATGATAAAAGTTGGATAAATCTAACTAAAGACGTTAAACCAAACGTTTTATAGGAGGCAATCCATCAAAATTTGTTTTCTATTCCCTTTTTACTTATTTTTATATTACATATATGCATGTGTTTATATTGAAGATAATGTAAGAATTAGATATGTGAGGGTATTAACATGTTACTATCTTTAATTTTTTATTTTAGCATTTTTTGATACATATGTTTGGATTAATATGCTCTAGGTAGCACTTTTTTTAATTTTTATGATTATTTATTGCAATTTTAGGATAATTAGAATAAATAGATTGGCTTAGAAATAATAATCATATGTTCCCTAGTTTTTTTATGACAAAATTGATCTTAAATACTTATAAACATGACATTTCGAATGACAATAAATGTTAATAGACTCTTGATATTGTTCTTAAGTGAAGACATATCTTGTAATAATCTAACTCAAAACTTGTATGCATAAGTAAATAAATTGGTGATATAAGAATTTATGTGCTTGAATTGTGAGAAATATTGTGAATTTTCTTGGAACTTTACTATGATTTTAATGAACAATAATAGATTGCTAAACTTTGGCCAAATTGTCCTACCCTTAATGTTATTGTCCTTTAAAGGGTAACCTTTTTAAAGAAATAATTTGAACCTACATGAGCTACTTGTTTGTACCCACTTTATACCCTTTGACCTAAACACATTGCCCATGCCTTATAATTCAAGAACAATTGGAGTTGCATAAAAATAGAATAGATTCTATGAAATTCTATAATAAGATCTAAGAATATCAATTGTGCTATAATTGATTAACTACTCATATATAGAAAATAACCCTTGTTATAGGTACACTATATATAAAAAAACATTATTAAGGTTAATTGTTGTATTATTTGTTATTCTTACTATAAAGTCCTTTAGAGTTGTAGTCCAAAGTTTTTGTGAAAGTACATATTTACTTGCTAGACACGTACTAATTCCAATATCTATATAAGCATGTAAATGAAATATATTACATCCCTTGAATTTGCATTCTATTTTCATGTAAGTACTATTAGGATTAGTTATGATGTATAAGTCATTCATCCTTAGATGTTTCCTCTTAATTTGTTTTTTTTCTTCAGTTTCACTCATCAAGTATATTGATTTTATTTCGTCAATATCTTATTCTTTTATGGTTTCTAATTCCATGTTACATGAGTGTTCTAATATCTTTAAATTTTTCTTATGTTTTTTTTATAAGTTAACTTATTTGGACATTCATTGGAATAATGGCATTCCTTATTACATATCCAACACTTAAAAGTTTTATTACCTGAACAATAATTTTCTTTTCTATTTTCATCTTCTAAAATAACGTTTCTTCTAAAATTCCTAGTTATATCTTTTTTATATTGAGAAAAGTTTTTTTTCTGAACTTATATTTGTTAAACCTTTTATATTTTTATGTTTTTGTTTGTAAGATTTTAAACTACATCTATGCTTTCCTAGTATTAAATTCTTGGTATTACAATATATTTTAGAGTTTCCTTTAACATAATTATTTTAACTTCTTTTTTGACATTATGGAATTATCCAAGCTTTTAGTTCTTTTATTTTTCATCTTAAAGTGTATGATATTATTATAGTATTTCTATTTCTCTAATTTTCTACAATAGTTCTATAGAGCTCATGGTAACTTTTGATAAAATATTTTCTTAAATTATTGTTATATTTTAGGTATCTTGTAGTAAAATATTTCATATGTACATATAAAAGAATCTATATAACATATATCACATATTTTTATATTTGTTAAATGCCATTTAGCTTAATTTATTTCTAGTTTACTTGTTTTAATAATATGATTTTCTTTATCTTCTCATATGAACTCTTTATATATTTTATGTATTACTTTATTCTTATCGTAGAATATCCTTGCATCTTATGATGTATATCATATGGTAGATTACTAAATTATATTTTAAAATTTATAGTTATTTAATGGTTTAATAATACTCTATAAATTAACGTGTTTGTATTATTATTTTTAGATGTCTTGATTAATACACTCATTAAACTCAGTTTTATTATTATGTGTTAATTTTGTATTTTGGTATTATAGATCCTCTAATACTTTAGTATAATCCTTCTCTCATTTTTAGTGGTTGCCTTATCCTATTTGGACGATTAAGTTCATTTGGTCTTTGTCTATTCCTTTCATTTCTACGAGAATTAGAATTTTTTTTCTAAATTATAAAGGTATTCTTATGTTTTTTTCCATAATGATTTTGGAATTTTTCGATTTATAATTTATTTCACCGATTATTATCATATCTTTTTTTTATTAGAGTATATTTTTTATTCATAATGTTTTCTTAATTAATCATTTGTTAATATTAATAAACTTACTAATATTCTTATATCCTTATTTTTGAAGATTAATAAATTATTCTTCTAATGATTTTATATATTCCATTAAGTTAAAACTATATATTTTTCTTTTTTCGCCATGGGGAATCATTCTATTAGATTTTCTTATATTTATTCTGATAGATCTCTTTTTAAAATGACTAGTTGTAATATTTTGTCACAACTATTTTTTCTTAAGTTTTATTTATATTTTGTAAATATTCTATTTTTTCCTTTAAAAGAATAAAAATTTCACTATAATATTATGGTTATTTGATATGCTTATTAAGATACTATTATTTTTTTAATTTTATTTTATGTAATATTTCTTTTGACATTTTGAAGAGATTTTTACTTTATAGTTTATCAATTTTCTTTTTGTTGACCTATTACTTCATGAATAAATTTTTAACTTCTTTAATTTCTTGTTTTAATTCTTTTATTTGTTCATCTTTTTCCTATTCTTGTTTACTTATTTTTTTTATCATTTGTAAATTTAATTTGTGATATAATATTTTTTCTTCATAGTATCATATATTTTTTTAACGTCTAAGTTTCATTCTTTAAGTATTTTAAAGTTTGTTAATATTTTTAGTTTTATTATTTGTCCAATTTTTTAAAATGTTTATCTATTTCTATGAATTTAATTGGTACATATCTTAAACTATTATGGTTGTTCATAATGAATATCCTAATATGTAGTGTATTGAAAATAAATAATTTTTCATCTTTTAAATTCATAGGTTAAATTTAATACTTGATTTAAGTTTTTATCATTAATATTAACAAAAAACATATAATATGTTGTAAATTTTAATTTCTGTTATCTTAGATTTTTATTAATCATTCTTAATAAAATATCTATCATTTTTATTATTCTATTGTTTAGAAGTACTAGATTTATTGGTATATCAATTTATTATTTAAAATATATTTTTATTAATATTTGGATTTATTTTAAATAAATGTATCCATTTTTTATTTTATTCTTTTGAGAGTTTTTTTATAGTTTATATATAATAATATTTTTTGTTAATTAATGATATATTATATATTTCTTTTATGTCTGTAATAATAATACTAATTTCTTTATTATTTTTTTATAATAAATTGTATATATATTTTTAAAATATTTGTGAATAATAAATTTCTGAATCCATCTTTTTCTTAAGATTTAATATTATTTTTTGTATTTTTTTAAATTTCTTTTTATTAATTATTATTTTTGTGTGAAATTTTTTGAAATATTTTGTGCTTTTATTTTTATTATTTTTTACTGTTTATATTATTCTTTATGTATAAAAAATTATTATTAATTTTAAATTTCTTTAAATTAAACATATTTTTAATATTTTTCAAACCATAAAAATATTCGTAACATTACATTAGAAATTACTTATATTATTTATCACGATTAACAAAGTAAAGGTTCCGTAATAATTCAGGGAAAGAAAGAAAAAAGAAAAAAAAGGGTAAGGTTCCGTGATATACTTCCGGTTCAACTGTATAGTTATTTAATAGTTATATATAAATGATCGCGTTATTAGTTTTTCTCCTTACATTCCTCATTTTCGTCTCCAACCTCTTATCTTTTCTCGTTCCTTTCATTTTCTCTTTATTATCATTTATCTTTCTCTCTTTCTCCGTGTTCCCAATAGTTTCATCGCTGTGGTAACAAAAAGGAGAAAAGCGAGCTTCAAGGCGCCTTTCAACCCGAATCAGCAGTGAAAACCCTGTAAAAGGTTTCGGCTCCGATTCATTTCTCATTCCATTTTAGACATATCAAATGCTATGGACTTCAAATCTGTAAGTTCCCGCATCTGTCGGCCATTTGATTGAAGTAATGCTCCGGACGGAAAACCTTTTTTTTTAGAAACCCTAATTTTAATTTTGCTTCTCTTGCTTGGCGATATGCTTGGCATCCTATTCTTGCCACATTGATGACGGATTGGGTTTTGATCTCTTTCTGAAGGATTTTGGGATTTTAATGCAGTTAGGGTTCTTAGAACATTGAGAAATTGACACATTGAAATTCTTATTCGGGCAGGAAATAAGCGCTAAGTTTTTTCGTTTGTGGCATTTTCCTTGTGGAGCTGATTTGGATTTTTTTTCATTGCTTGGGTTTGTTTTGTTCGATTCGAGACGGACAATATAGGTGTGCGTTTGGAGGATAATGTGTATACTTTGTGTCATTCAGAAGTGGTCTCGCCGGGTTGCTACAATGCTTCCTTGGTTAGTCATTCCACTTATAGGATTATGGGTTCTCTCTCAACTTCTACCTCCAGCTTTCCAATTTGAGATTACGTCCCCAAGGTTGGCTTGTGTTTTTGTTCTTTTGGTTACACTCTTTTGGTATGAGATTTTGATGCCTCAGCTATCAGCTTGGCGGGTGAGGAGGAATGCACTTCTTAGGGAGAGAAAAAGGTTTGAAGCTATTGAGCTTCAGAAGCTTCGGAAAACAGCCACACGACGGTGTCGGAATTGCTTGACTCCATACAGAGATCAGAATCCTGGTGGAAGTAAATTTATGTGTTCTTATTGTGGGCACATCTCGAAAAGACCAGTTTTGGACTTGCCTGTGCCGCCTGGTTTTGGGATTTCAAATTCGGGAATTATCAAGGATTTAGTTGGAAAGAGTGGAAAGATATTGAATGGTAAAGTTTGGTCTGATAATGGATGGATGTGTGGTCATGATTGGTTGGAGAATGGCAACTGGATTGGTGATTCTATTCCTGAAAATTCTGCTTATTGGAGAAAGAATGGAACTGGTCTTTTTGGAGATGAAAATTGTTTGGCAGAGAAGTCTTATTCAAGTGTTGTTATTTTTGCCTGCAAAACATATTTTATCTTGAGCATTAGATGGCTTTGGAGGAAGATTTTTAGAGTTAGTTCATCAAGGGAAGATGCTTCCTCTGATGCAGATCACAAAGGAATGTTGGCTAAAAGGGGAGAGAATGTAGGGAACTTTCATGAAAGTAGAGGAGAAAAAGCTCGTAGAAAAGCTGAAGAGAAGAAACAAGCAAGGTTGGAAAAGGAGCTACTGGAGGAGGAAGAGAGAAAGCAGAGGGAGGAAGTCGCTAGATTGGTGGAGGAACGTAGGAGACTGAGGGATGAGAAATTGGAGGTAGAAAAAGATTGTGGGAAATCATCACCAACCACGAAGGGGAAAGACAGAAAGAAGGAAGGTGAGAGGAAGCGCCAGGAGAGAAGGAAGGATAAAGATAAGGGCTCAAGCAAGAGCAACTCAGATGTGGAAGAGCTGGAAAAGAAAACCGGCAAAGAAAGTGAAAGGAAGCGGGACTTTGACAAGAAGAGTGATATTTATCATAAATCGGTGATAGATAATGTCAAGTGTCAGACTACAGAGACAGGACATGAGATTAAGAATACATCTGCAAACAACTTTAGCCGTGGAAATGCTGGTACTAGGTACCTGGATCGGATGAGGGGTACATTTTTGTCTTCATCAAAAGCATTTAGTGGAGGTAGTTTCTTTGGAAGGGGTATTAACACTGCAGCTGCCATGACAAAAGAAAACAAACCTAAAAATTCAGATTATGCTCACATGGCTGGCCATAGGAGAGATTTATGTCCAGTTGACCGTGTAGCTGTGAGACCTGTAAGTGAAGAGGATAAAAATTTAAACCTTCTTGTAAGTTGTCTTTTGTTGCAGAGCTGACTTCTTATACTCTTGTTAACTGGTTGACATTTTCTTTGATAGCCACCTGAGAATAAGAACGTGATTTTCTGTTGAAACTCTAACTTTACCTATCTCATCTTAATTTTTCCTTTATCTAGATGTTAGGCATCGACTTGGCTTTTTGAATGGAGAATTGTACCAACATGATTTTAGTATTGCTGCTAAAGCTGAACATAGTTTATCCATTTGACCATTGGCATATGAGCAATTTTACTATGAATCTCAACTGACAGCTTACTCTTTTATTTTTATTTTTATTTTTTTATTTTATATTTTTTAACTAGTATACTTATTCACTAGTGTCTCTTTAATTAGGCAAGTCTCATGTCGATTTATAACCCTTTGTTTGTGGCATTTTATTGTCACAGTCTATGTAATATGAATTGTTTTTAAAAGAGAAATCTATTATAGCATATTCATAGCAAGCAATAAATATTATTGATGCAATTCATTTGAGAACAGTGTTGGATTGTTCTATTGTTCAATGCAGGTTCACTGTGAACCACAACCATCAACAGCACCTAAAAAATCTTGGCAGCAACTATTTACTCGATCAACTTCTGTTCCTCCATCTTCTAATTCAAATGTCATCAGTAGACCAAGTTCAAAGTTTCAACCAGAACTTCAAAGTCCAAAGTTTCAACCAGAACTTCAAAGTCCAAAGTTTCAACCAGAACTTCAAAGTCCAAAGTCATCTGGTCAAGCAACATCAATCCAATCCTTTGATAATCCAATCAATTTTGGACTGCCATCACCATTTATTATTTCTACTTACTTTAATGGATCTCCGAGCAGTAGCCTAGGATTTTCACCAGCAATTGAACCCATATATCCTCGGGTTAATGAAGGTTCTAATGACCTTGTTCAGGAAGAGGCTGAGCTTTTTGAAGATCCTTGTTATATTCCTGATCCAGTATCCTTGATTGGCCCTGTTTCAGAATCACTTGATAATTTTCGGCTGGACTTGGGGACTGGCTTTGGGACAGACATGGGACTAAAACAGCCTTGTACATTAAAGAATGTATCTGCTTCTTCTGATGTCAACAAGCCTTCTCCTATTGAGTCTCCCATGTCAAGAGAAAAGCACAATAGTTCTGGTAGGTCCCCAACTACACGCAAAACTCAAGATATGCATACTTCACCTGTACAAAGTGCAAATGAAATGGGAACTTGGCAAATGTGGCATACTTGCCCTCTTGGCCATGATGGTCTTGGCTTAGTAGGTGGCCCAGCAAGCTGGCGTCTACCTTCAGAGTGCAAAGATGATTTTGTGCACCCTTCATCTCAAAAAACAATGGCCTCACTTTTTACAAAAGAGGAGCAAGTCCTCTCCAGCACTCAAACTACAAAGAATATTTTTCTTTGCAATGCCCAGAATGGTGGGGCGTTTAGCTCTGTTACTGGTTCAAGTGATTCTGTTCCATGGTTACAGAAAGCTTTCTTACCGCCTGTGTCATCTGGTGAGAACCAATTTTTCCCCAAAGCTCAAGAGGAAACTAACAAGAATGAAATGGTATATGGTCCAAACAGGTCTTCAGTCATCCTTCCATTTGCAAATAGTTGGTCAAGGTAAGTGTATCGATCTTAGTTCTGTTTAATATTTACTACTTATTTCAGGATATTGCTTTTGAAATTTGGTTGTATAGCATTTGGATTGCTTTGAATGTGATGGGGTATCTTCATATCTCAAACAGTTTAATGTAAAATTTCCAATGCATGTGATGACTAGAATATATTTAAGGTTCCCTCAAAATTTCGCTGCTGCATGTTGTTATCGATAAATATTTGGTTTATCGATAACAACATGCAGCAGCAAAATGACACCTCTCCTCCTCCTTGTCACAAATGACATTAAATTTTGAAGGACATGTTTCTACCCTGGAGGAGGTCAAGCACTGGCATTTATGTTTTCTATAATAGATCCTTATGAGACATTTTGGTTGACCGAGCTAATACTTGCCATGAGGTAATCCCAGGTTGGCATGGAAACAGTATTTTGTTTTCTTTAACACATGCCAAGGGGAGAAGAGTAACAGTTACCTGTGAATAATATCTCTGAGAAGTTGTAATTATTAACAATCAAATAGTTTACCTGATTTATCAACTATGTGGTTACTTTAGTTTGCTTTGGAAAAGGATTGTGAACTCTCATGCTCCTTTTCTATAGGTTGTGATGATGGTTGCTAGGTGTTAATTAACTTGTCTTGTTGAGCATAACAATTTGGTTGAAACTTGAAAATTTAGGGGAGTATTGTCAAAATTTGTATCACTCTGATGACAACACTAGAGATGTCAGCATGATTTTTGCAGGTTGCAGCCACTGAGAACTGCTAATTGATGGCCGTTTATTAACAAACGAGAAACATAAACTAAATAATAGCTAAAGGGGTTGAGTTTTTTAATCTTTAATAATGTTAATTCTTTAGATCTAATCAGTGGTAAGTTGAATTCATGATTTTATCATCGTTTTTGCATTTTTCAGAAGACTAAAAAATGGGATGTCATTAATCTTGACATGGCAAGGCTTTTTAGGAGAATACCAACTTCAGGAGGTCCATGTTCCATAGTATTTAGAGACCATAAATATTGTTCCATAATACTGGTTTACCGTGTTTATTTTGGTCCTTTTCTGCTGCAACACTGATGAATGTCTTTCTTTTGTTTTTTGTTTTTTCCCCCTTCCGAGAATTAAGTAAAGTTGATGTCTGATTCATCTTCTGCATTTGTCTTTCTTGGCAGAAGTGACTGGGTAATGCAGGACACAGAGGAAGGTGCTGGAAAGTTGGCCCTAGGAAGGCCCCATGTTGGAGGTTTATTTCCAACCCCAGATGTACAGTCACTTTGGTCATTTGAATGAAAACAGAAAGAAAGAAAGAAAAATTATGAGGGACTTAAATACACCTCCTGATCTCTAGGGGTAAATTGGCCTCTTTTTGGGGACAGTTTAGAATACTTGATGAATTGTATCTTCCAGTTCTTCTTTATAAGGGAGATTAATGTTTACTTACTACAACACTGGCATGGGCATGATTAATCTTAGGATTGCATGCATGTGTTTCTCACTCTGGTATTAGCTAGGTGTCAATACTTGTGTGTTTTCATTAGATTGCCTATTTTCTTCTGGGAGAGGAGGTGTCCCATTTGCGGAAATTTCTCCGCTTTCATTTCAGGACAGAGCTCTAAATAATACATTTAATCTCTAGCTGAACTGACGTCTAATGATAAAATACTAACATGAGCGAGCACACCTTTATTGAAGTCCTAGGACAGTAGTGCTACAAAATTGTCTTAAGTGTTGCCTATTTGACATTTACACATTATTTTAAAAGGCATTTTAAGTTTAAGAGTAGTGCATTAGTAAAGATTATATTATTTTGAAATAGTAAGAATGTACTAAAAAAAGTGAAATTTTTGTTAATTTTTGCACTATTGATTTCATTGCACTCAATTGTTTCAATTTTTAAAATAAGAGGACTAAATATGTACCTTTTGAAAAAGAAAGATGAAGATCTAATGTTTTCCTCTTACCAAAATAAAAAGGATATTGTCTGTTTTAGCCCCTTTTATCAACGTTGAGGATCACAAGAAAACAGTTTTTTTTTCTATTGAATTTTGTTACATAATTCCAGAAGTTACGTGGTTGGGTCTTTTTTGTTAGTACAGTGTCAAATTGGTTGGGCTTTCAAAAATTCTCCATATAAGTGCACAACCTTTTGATTCGATAATAAGTGTAACTAATTTTAGCATACCTTAAGACATGACTTTGGTTGAAATTTAGAGGTGTAAAACGAGCTCTTAAACTCATTGTAGCTCATTTAAAATTGTTTTATTAATTTCATGAGTTGAAAGGGTTTAATTTATTTAACTTGCGAATTTAAATAAGTAGGTTATTTAAATTTATGAGTAATTCATCGGTTGATTTCATAACTTTTTTGGATAAATATGTTTCTTTAATATTTTTTTAGTCGAATTGTTCTCAACAATATTTTACCCAAATAATAATTTTTTCTGTTTTATCAATAAATCATTAATTTTTTTATTTAATTAATTACAATATAATCATCATGTTACTATATATTTGATATTTTTGTCTATAATGTTTGAAACTTAAACCGAAAAACTATGAAGAACTTGGAACATATTATAATGTTTTTAGCCTTAAAAGGGGTGTAAGAATTGATTAGTACAAAAGAAATATAGTAAATAATTTCCATAAAAGTCATTACATTTGTTTTTATTATACTTCTAAAAGTCATATATTTTGAAATTTTTGCTTAATGAGTTTAATTGATGCATGAAAATAATATATATGATATCTTTATAATTAATACATTCAATAAGTATGTAAACTTATTAGTTCATTTTTAAACATAAACTCTATTTGCATATTCTTTAGTCCGAGTGCTTGAACCCATAAGGATTCAATGTTTTGAGAGTATTGACTTGTAAGGATAGAGTCGAAGTAAATTCGAATTTTTGACATTGAAATTGGGTAAATTTAAATTGAAATATTTTTCAAATGAAGTATGAAAATGATTTTCAACTAATTATTATTATAAACTATGATTATTTAAGAATTGAAAATCACTTATGCTTTAGATTTTAATTATTATCTTAAAGATGATTAAAAAACATGAGACATTTTTATGTTTTTTGTTTGGTTTTCTTGTTTTATTTTAAAGTTAATTTTTGATTTTATTTTGTTATAATTTTAGTTTTTGATTTTATTTTGTTATTTCTTTTTAATTTTTACATTTAGTTCAATATTTGTGTGTATCATTACTGAAAACCCTTATGAGACTCAAACTCATCTACTAGGAAAATTTAGGAGTTTAAAGATTTGTTGGATACCCTAAATGCAACTATGTCGATCCACAGAAGTGATTTAGAATAATTTAACTTTTAGTTTTTACCAATTCTCTTGCTAAGGGACTAGCAAGAAGTTGATTGGGGATAGTGATTAGTACTTAAAAAATATTAAAAATATCATGATTTAACGTACTTTAATTGATTAAATAGATTTAAATTTGTATGATTTTATCATATATTTATATAAATTTATCTTTTTGGAATCATAAATGTTTTTATTGTTTTTCAGGTATTTTCATTCAAAAATAATATAAACACTCGAAAAAAAATACTAGAGACAATACACACAAATATGTTGAGAAAAAAAAGGAAAGTAAAAAAAGGAAAAAAAGGACCAAAATAGTAGAAAAGGTAAAAAATTCTCCAATCAACGTCGAGCCACACGCATCCGTCGAGTCCTGCACACAGCCGCATATATGTCACATCGAGAGCTAGTGCCCGTCTGTTGAGCCGCGCGCCCTAGTGCCCATTTGTCACAAATCCCGCACGTGTTAGCACTTGTCCCATCGCAAATATCGCCCATTTGCACGTGCCAGCACCCTCACACGCGTGTCAATCTGTTCAAACACATCCAAGACAATTTTTTCCCACCTTTTTAGCATTTTTCACCCATAAAAAGACCATCTCCCCCATTGTAAAAATCATCCCAAAAATCTCTTATCTTTTTCTCTCTAGCTTTCTTCCTATAAATCTTTCTTAGTTTTTTATTTTTAAAGTTCTTTTAAAAAAGAGAAGAAATAGTTATGTTTTTATAAATTTCTAGTTTTTGATTCAATAAATGGAAATGCAAATCCGTTTGGAGGTTTTTTAGAAACAAAATTAGCATCAAAGTTCTATAAGGATTCTTTTAAGGTATAATTTTAAAATGAAATTTTTACTATTATTTTTATGTTTTATATTTAATTTTTCTGTGATTAAATTTAACATGATTGACTATTTGTAAAATATGATATAATAATAACGTTATTATGCTTGTGAAATATTAAATATATAAAAAAAATTTATAAAATAAATTAATTTGTTAATATTTAAGATTTTATATTAAGGATGTTAGAAAGAAATATATTATTTTTCATTACAAACTTAAATATGAAAATTAGATTTTAAGGTTTAATTATCCGGTTTGATTTAGAGTAGTGATATTTTTTTATTGGTATAATCGCTTGGTAGTTAGAGTGAAGCTTTATTCTAAAAGTTTTTATAAGAACTATTATTGAAAAATGTATTGACAATATATTTTTAGTAATAGTTTTAAAACTTGAAAGTTAGTAGTTAGATAATTAAGTTCTTAGGTTTAATTTAGACACATTGAATAAAGTTAAAATGTCTAATCCCACCAAATGTGACATTTAAATGGTTTATTTTCAATCTCATAGAAAAAAAAGAATTAATTTAATTAACCAAATTAATTATCTATCATATCCATAGGTTTTAGTTAATTTGTTTAATTAACAAACAATATCTAAACCCACCAAATGTGGTATTTGTATAAAAAAGAGAGAATAAATAAATATCAATTTATATATTTAATAATCTAAATAATATGAGCAAACATAGTTAACTTAATTATTATATTTATAAATACTCCATTACTATGATCGATAATTTTTTTGCATAATTATTTATTGAATCCATATCTATGTTTATTTTTTACGTTATTAGATTAGAAAACACAAAAAAATCAAAATATCGTGACATGATGTTTATAATTTAATTTCGTTTTTAAAAGTTTGAATAATAAATTAAAAACCAGTAATATTTCTTCTTTAGATCAATCTTGAGATCTTGAGATCGATCTTGAGAGTATACTTGTCATTTTCTATAAAATGATTCGTGAATGAGAGTTTTATAAATATAAAACCAAAGTATATGCAAGATCAGTATTGCTAACCTAATGACAGTTTTGTCTCATTAATTACTAGCGTAGGTAGGAGCTTATGAGGCATACCATCACTTATGTGTTTACCATAGTTTGTTCTTTCTTACTATTGGTTATTTTTGTTGCATGTTGTATTAAGCATGCTATTTTATTCTTTTGTTATGTTATTTGCTTAATTCATGGTTGTGAGGCTTGTTTGGTTGAGTTAAAATAGAGCTCATGAAAAGATTCCATAGGTTGGCATTTTTATCCCTCATATAGGTCCTGGTTGCCTATTTGGGTCAGGAGAACAATACATCTTTGTGAAATTATTCCTACATATGAAATTCTCAATTGGTATAAGAGCAAGTCACCCTTGTTTAAGCTTAACAACCTTGGTGCTCCATCCTAGAGCTCTATCTACACATATATACACCTTGATGTTTTTACTCATTGTCTATTGTGGAGGGAATTGTTTTTATTCTATGAGGCTGTTTATCTTTGTGAACTTTTGTTGTTTGCATGTTCTTGTTTTATTGTTCATGCGTATATCTTTCTAGCTATTTTTTTTGTCTTGAAAATTATTTTTATTATCATATTTGTTTCTATACCTAATTATTAGATCATTTACTTGTATTCTCCCTTGTTAGTTGCTTTGGCTTGATTTTCATGTGTTTTTTCCTTGCTTACTACTTGCTTCTTTTTTTGTGGCTATTTGCATGAGTATCACATCACATGTTTTCATCATATAGTGTCAAAGTATTAGGATTTTTCTTCTTACACCCTTGTCATTCATATCTTATGTCATATAGACTGCATCTCATTTTCTTCATTTGGTTGTTTTTTCTTGTACCTAGTAGTTGAGTACTACTTTTTTATTTGTCTCCTATTGTTTAAAGTACATATTTTTCCTTCTCTTCATTGTCTTGTGCTTTAGATGTCATTATGGAGAAATTTTTGATGTGTTACAAGCTTATGTATATGAGTGTTTCTTATCTTTTCACTATACTATGCTTGTTTGGGTTTGCCTTGTGCATTTCTATGTCATATAAATTATTTACCTATCTTTAGGACTATTGTGTTTTGCTAGCATTCCTAGTGTTTGAGGTGTTTACCCTATCTAAGAATGTCTCTTATTTCTATGTCTGAACCTGAACCTATCTCACATGCTTAGATGTTTTAGTAGCATCCATTGTTTCTTCTCTCTCTTGGGGGTGTTGCTTATGTTGCTCACTATTTAGTCAGTTTCTTTCCTTCTTTTTGACTAGCAATGATGTAAAGTTTCCAATGATTTCTTTTCATGCAACAATGCATAGTTTGTTTCCATTTCTCTCTTTAGAGGCAACACTGTGTGGTTTGTACTGATGATCTCTCTTAAGTTACATTCTTTTCTTTTTGGCCGATGATCTGCTTTGTGTCCATCCATCTCACTTGTTTGTTGTTTTTATGTTTCATGAAATTGAAAGTTTTTCTCTCTACTAACTTGTTTTTCTTTTGTGAGTCTTTCTTAACATGCTTAGTATGCTTCCTTGATTCTGTATTATTTTTTTGTTTTCTATTGTATGTAGATGTTTTTTTAGGAGTTTTGAGAGTATAGGATGTATATACATCTTTATTGTCTGATTTGTACACATTTAGGAGGAGATGTATGTGTCAATTGTATGATGTCAGTGGGAGTGCTATGTTTGTTTGATTTCCTTGGTATTTGTCTTATTTATAAGTTTATGTTATGTAGTTATGTTCAAATGATGCTTTCTTATGTATGTTCTTCTTGACATCACTTTGTATGAACCATACATAAATAGGACTATTAGTATGACATGTATGCATATTATGCATTCTTTTGTTTTACTTGTCATCCTATGTGTTTACCAGGTTTATTATTGTAGTGAGTTATTGCATATTTCTTGATTGTAGTTGATTGCCTGGTATTTATTGTTAGAATACATGACCCATGTTTTCTTTAGTAGATTGGGATGTCTTTACATATGTGTGTACACAATATAGGATAAGGTTTCAAGATTGCATCCATCCAAGTGCTATTGGGGTAGATATTTGAGTCGCTAGGAATGTGTCAACTTGGAAGATAGTTTGACTCCTAGTCAACTTCTTCTTAAGGATTTTCTGACATATTTATGTGGCATAGGTGTTTGGGAGAAAATGGTCAAGTCATTAGGAGTGTGTCAACTTGGAAGATAGTTAGACTCCTAGTCAACTTCTTTTTACAGATTTATTGACATATTTATGTGACATTGATGTTTGACTGCTCGTTCTATCAGTGTGTTGTAAATACATTGCAAATTCCCTTATGCCTGTCCACAGCACGTAGAGACATAAGGCTCCAGGTTATGTATCGTATTAAGGAGATGTTTTCTGTCTGCACTTCTCTTGATTTATCTGTGCATTCAATTTGTTGCTAATTGTGTGTTTTTACCTTGGTATTGCCTCGTGTTATTCTTTATCTATTTTTTATGAAAACATGTGATGGTCTTTATTGTATCATTAATTATTAAACAGTAAGAAAATGTGCAATATGAAGTCTCATCTTAAGTGCATAATATTTCTCAAGCTAAAGTTTAGAATTCAATGATAGTTATAATATTAATTCATGACATAATTAGTTGAATTATAGACTAATAGTGAGGATAGTCTCATGGTCACATGTTTCTCATCATCTGTGTACTCATGTATTTTATTTATTATTTTATGTTTTATTTTCATTTTAAAAACAATTTTCAAAATTGCCTACTAATTTATTAACATGCTAATAAGAAGTGGTAATCATTGTCACCATCCAGGTTCGATAATCTTTATTCTTAATTTACTTCTCAGTTGTACAATTTAATCACATATACTTGTTATTTCAAAAGAGTATTAGATGATCAACTCTAATAACAAAGTTTGACATAAAGCCATATCGTTAGAAAATAACTAATATATACCACTAAAATACAAAGATTAAATATCTTTTGAAATCACCAAAAAAATATTTCTTCATTCAAAATCACATAACTCTAAGTGAAAATATACATATTGAAGTCTATCAAAACACTCTAAAAGTAGACATCATTATATTTCTAAAGAACTAACATGTGCTCATTTTATAGCACTAAAGTTATTATATAAATTGAAATTTCACTTTATGTTATCTTACTTTACTTAGTTCCAAAACACTTATGATGTGTTATAACAAAAGTATGTATAACTTTGCATAAAAATATTCAAAAATAATTCTATAAATTGATATAAAAACTAGACATCTAAATATTTAAAACACGATATTACACACCCATATAGGATTAGTAACTCTCTTCCATAAATTGAAAGATTAATCAATTCAAAGTATGATTTCTAGCATAATTCCCAAAAAAAAAAACATATCTTTGATTAAACATTAATAACTTTGTCTTTAAAAATCAAAATAACACATCGTAAAATTTATCTTAAATTTGACATCTATACCTTTCTAACAAGATATAAATAAAAGTCCAATTTGTGCTTAATGATTTTTAGTTTTAATTTCAAATTTATGTAAAAATAGTTTCCCAACTATGTTTTCATTTAAAATCCCTATATTCTTTCATTTCCTTTTTTCCTACTTTTTCTCTTTTTTCTTCTTTGTTTTTTGTTTTTTGGGTGCCAAGTTTCTTAGAGAAACTTGCATTAATGCTCAATGACAAGAAGAACTTAAGTGGAGAAAATGTAATCTTTTGTTACTCGCCTTTTTTTTCATTTTTTATTTAATCACTAAAAACATGTGTCCTTTTTGAAAAAAATAGTAACATCTAATACTAAAAATATAAATAAATTAAATAAATAATATAATCAATAAATAAATACCATTGATGATAAAATAATAATTATATTAAAATATATTTTTAATAATAATTTTAATTCTATGTAAGATATGAGGTGTTGTAATTAGCTCGAATACAAATAGACTGGTCTAAATTTATCCGAATTTAATTACAAGTTTATTTTTAATTAATTAATCTTTATTATATATCAAAAATATGTTTAATATCATTAAAACTCAATCAACAAACATTATTTATTGTCATGACTCAAGCTCTTATATAAATATTTACATCTATTATATTTTATAAAATAAATGATAATTGCATAATTAAATATAAAAAATTCATAGTAATAAAAGACATTGTTCAATTTGATTTATTATCTTGTAAAGTTTTGGTTGGTTTGAGAAGAAGAATAACTTCTTAGTGGCATGCATAACAAACATAATAAATATATCTTTAGTTATTTTTACACAACATATATTAATATTTAACATAATATAATTTGATACGTTTAACAATTAAATTTAATTGAGATAATTTTAACAATTTAAAACAATATTGAAAGTAGTAAAGTTTAGTTCTTCTTATAGATAATGAGAAAGATTGAAAGAGACGTGAAAATTATTTTAGTTCAATATGATGTTTTTTTTATAAATTTTATATTTAAATTTTTATTTGATTTCATTTTGAATTAATAGGTTATTTTAATTCGATTCAAACTCAATCTTGTTTTTTTTTAAATATTTTAACTAATATATATTTAATTCGAATTTGAATAAAACATTTGGATTTGTAAAAAAATTATCACCCTTATTTTAATCACATTTTTTAAAAAATATTTGTCAACATTTAACGAATAGTGTACTCTTTTGATTTCATACTCTCCAATTTGGTGACTAGTATACCCTAAACCCGATAAACTGGAGTGATCGCGATTACTTGTATGGAAGATTTATTAATAAAAAAAATACAAAAAGAAGCAAAAACCTCTTTTTTGAATATCTCATCGACTCCGAGACTTAGGCTGTGAACGCGTGAAGCATAAGAGCCATGGATGACCTTCCTCTACAGAAAGTCGCAATCTCTGGGCCAACACTAGCCTCCATGATTCAACGCTTCTCATCAGCCTCAGGCGGTGTAGATGGTCTTATATTCGGCCACATCACTTACATCACCCCGTCTAACCTCCCCGATGATTCGCCTGCATCAGTACAATCCGAGTCGGGAACTCTACTTGCCACCATCACCAACTTTCTCTGCTCTGGCACAACCCACAGCTTCTACGACTCCTCAGGCCGAGTTGACCCTGTCGCTCTTCGTCGTCTACTCGCCGCTTCTGAGCAAGATCAATTCAATCGCTCCTTGATTGGTTGGTTCTCCGGTCGACGGAAATCACAAATTCGGCCGTCTCTTCGAGAATTCTCTGTGACTTCCTCTCTTTCCTCCAACACCCATTTATCCTTCCCCATTAAAAATGCTCTAAGCCCATCAAGTGCCACACCTTGCATCTTCCTCCTCTTTGCTTCTCCGTTGAAGGACCAAACCATTCACACCCACGAGTATCGTGCTTACCAGTTTCGCAATTTGACGCAGTCCTTTGAGAACAAATCCTTCAACATTGTAAATATTGGACCTGCGTTTCGTGGGCACTACGAATCGTTCAGCCCCAATTCACAGTTCCCAGTTTTGCCTTGTGAATTGGGACCTTCACCTATGATGGTTGAGGACAAGAAAGATGAGAGCTTGGGGCTGATGAAGGAAGATACGATGGATCAGGCTCAATTGGACATGTGCGCTGAGGGCCTTCAAGTTGGGAATTTGAGAAGGTTGTTGGGTACCGAAGCTGTGAGTTATAGGGTGGGTTTGGAAGACTTGTATGGAAAGATGCTTGCTAAGATTGAGACTTTGGCAAGACTTGTGGAGAAGAGCTCTGAAAAGGCTCTTGAGCAGGTGAGATATCTTAGTATTGGCAAAAAGATTATTCTTAGTTAGGAATGAAAATTTTAACAGAATTTTTGAAGGGTTGTGGATTCCCATGACTTTCTTTTAGGCATTTACTTGGTTACTCAAAACTCAGTAATGGTTTTGTGACTTGTGTACATGAAATACAATTTATCTTGTTGATTGCTTGTTAGTTTTGTAGTCATTTTGTTCTGTCTACCTATGTGTTGAAACACTCATGCTGATGTAGAATAGGCATACCAGCAAGGCCACAACTATACTAAGTGACTTTTTTGCTTTCATTATTTAATGTTAGATCATAGATGTTACTCTAAATTTGTCGAATGATAAATTTTTACATTGAAAAAAAAAACTTTGTTTCCCAAATTTTCAGGAAGCTCATAACAGGAAGTTAAGATACAGAGTTGCTAGATCTGCCGGGTCCGACTAGGTTATTTATGCAAGTGGTGACATTGTTTTTGTTGTATCAGGTAATATAAAGTACCTTTTATGGTAGTTTATTTTTCAGTTTTAGTTGATAGCAATTATCATTGCTATCTTTGACAAAAAATGACTCTTGATTATAAGAATTAGATGAGGCATCAGTTCATAGATATCATTAGAGTTTTAACTCTTGTAGTCTGAAATAGTTAATAATATGCAAAAGTTTTGGTTGGTAACATATTAGGATGTGAGCATTGAAAAAGAGAGTTTTGAGACTCTCCTTGACGTGAGCGCACAAAAAAGGATCAAGGCTGTAGCTTCTGATGAAAATTTGAGGCTTACACTTTTTTCTTTCTAGGCAAAAAGCCTTGAGGTGGTTGAGGCTTAACTTCATAAAATTTCAAATTTTTTAAAGTTGTTTCACGGATAACCAATTACAATCTAGCGACTTGATTAAATAAATACAAAATTAGAAATTTAAAAAAGAACTCAAAAAATCAAAGCATGCAAATCAAATTAAGGAAACTTCTTTTTAATTCTCCCAATACTGCCTCGAATCCTCCATGGTTGTTCTTAATTCACAATTTTCTTCTTGCTCAATTTCTTATGTATTAATCAATTTGAAATTTAATATACTTATATCTTAATGTTTATCTTTTTTCTTTACATAGTGAATTTTCATAGTATTTTTTTTATAAAGAAACTGAAATATTATATATTTAATAGTATAATAACTAGAATATTAGATAATTAACATTATTTTTCTTTATGAGTTTAGGGATCTTATTTAAAGTTCTATTAGGATTAGGGTTTTAGTCTCATCATCCCTATAAATACACATGTAATCTTTCAATATTATTTTGAATGATAATTAAAATGTCTTTCTCCGATTTTCTGGTTCTCCAAACAATTTATTTTAATTCATCAATATTTTAACTTCCACATTTTTTATTTTACCTATTTATATTCCTATTTGGATCAGAGCTGTGTTTGTTCTCGAATACTTTTGATCTATTTTCTAAAGCAGTTAATCCTCTCTTTGTTTGTCTTTCTATTTAAAAAAAATATCAGATCAATTTTTTGAAAAAAAAAAGAGTATCTGCCACCCAGACTCAACCAAAACATAGTCGCCGTCAAACCTAGGTATTCCAACATAACAATCAACATCATTGTTGGCATTGCTTCTCATCAATCGCGAACCTAGATTCAGCTCCTCTTATTCCGATGATGTTGTCCATATCCCATGCTGTTTGGTTTTCTATTTTTGTGGTTATTGCACCTGTCTTCCCACATCATATTGGAAGGGTTGAACAACCCAAGCAAACAATCTCGCGATATTCAGTTTCCTCATAGTTCAGGCCACTCTATTTGCATGTTAGCCACCCAGCATCATCCAGGGATTTGGCCCAGTCCAGCCTGCGCTGCCATCTACAGCTGCTGTCGCTGGTCCGACTCTGTTATTCTGTTTGTGTTTTGCCCCTGTTCTGGGTGTTTTTCGCTGCAGTTCTGGGTGTTTCTACTGTTACCAACTCACACCCTCAACCACGAAGTCCAGTGCTGCCAACCATGGAGTTTGGCAGTTTTGCAGCATCCTCTTCTTTATCGTGAAACTGATTTTATTGCAGCTTGGGCTTTCTCATTATTTTTGTTTTGGGCCTAGCTCAATTTTGTTTTATTAGAGCTGATTTGCTAGTTTGATTACTTGGGCTGATTTTGTATTTGAGCTGATTGGATATTTTTATTTGATGGCTGTTTTGGGTTGATTTGGGCATGGTGGCTTTTTTGGCATATTTATGGGCTGAAATATCCTAAATTGTTATTTGGATTTTCTATGAGACCTCTTTTTTGCTTTTTGTGGTGCTATGGAGTCACAAGTGGGTCAATGAACATGCGTAAATTGTGTATGTGGGCTCTCTCTCTCTCTCTCTCTTGTTGGATTTGAAGTGGTCTGATTTGACTATCCGGGTAATTTCTTATTATGTAATTTTCAAGTTACCACTGCTATTTTTTGGCAAGTTCTACTGCTATTGTCTATTTTAGTTGAGGAATTGGTCTTTTTTTTTCTTTTCTTTTCATTTTATGATTGATATTTGATAAATTTTGGACTGAGTGGATGTTGTGTCAATTGTTTATTTGGATTATCAGAGATGATTTAGTCGTATTGATTGGATTTTTGGTCCTTGATATATGACATTCACATTAAACCTGCACCGTTATATTATTATCATAGGTTTGTTTCTTATGGATATGTGTTTTTAATTTTTAATTTTTTTTGTAGTGACACTTATTGCAAACTGATAGGGCAAATGGATGTGTTTTATTGTTTTTTTTTGTAGTGACACATATTGCGAACTGATACGGCAAATAGAGCTTTTGTGGTGGTGTTGCCGTCTGTTGCCTTTGACTTCTTCTATGGTTTTGCTGTGGTTTAGTTGTTGCCTCTGCTGCTCCTATGTGGTCTAATATATTTGAAAACTTTTATGTTAGGATAATGTCTTCAACAAAGTGACAAAAATCTATTATTTTCAGTAGTTTTTGGTTAGTTAAGTAACTATTTTTACCCTTTTGACAAGTTGATTTGATATTCAACTTCAATTGTGGTGAATCTATTCATAGTTTTTTGCTATGTCCTTTGTAATTAACAGTAATTAACCAAATTGAATGTGTCTTTATTTAAGTTATATATTTAATATTATTATAATTAGAATATTAGATAATTGTCATTATGTTTCTTTATTAGTTAGAGTATTATTTATTGTCTTAATAGGATTAGGGTCTTAATCTTATCATTTCAATAAATACACATATAATCTTTTAGTATTATTGTGAATGAGAACTCGAACGTCTTTCTTTAATTTTCGGTTTTTCAATCAACCTATTTTGATTCATCAATATTTTAACTTCTGCATTCTTTATATTACCTATTTATAAGCTATACTTTGTATTTAAATGCTTAATCAGATTTTTGTGTTCAGAGTAAGTTTATCAGTCTGCATTTCATCACCCTGCCTCTCTCTTAACGTTTTTGAAATTTGGTTGCTGCAGACAAGTGCAGGATCTTGTTTCTGATCGGTGTAAGGTTTCATAATCTTGACATTGCTTGAGGTGTTCCATGCAAATGAGTGTTTTGGCTGATTTTGAGCTCTACGAAAACTCTGCGGATACTGAAGTAGTCAGATATCTAGGAAGGGTTGATGCTGCTGCATCCTTCCTCATATTTGCAACTTGTGTATTATAACTTTTGCAAAAGTTTGCTTTCCGTTCAGATTGGAAATTCACATGGTAGGAGGTAAAGGAGGGGCAATGGCTGTATAATATTCTTGGTCTCTTGTCCTCCACCTAAATCAACTGATGAATTTAACTCTCTATTTTACAAGCAGGCCTTCTGAATATTAATAGATCCTGATTTTCATGGCATTTATCTTTTGTTTTGTCTGGTTGGATGAAAACTGAGGATAGATGAACATTGACAACTAATCTTGGATTAATTGCAGCCTAGTATGATTTCGTTTTTGCTCAAGTTATAATTTCAGAATTCTATATCAGGGAACAACCCTATCCAAATTGTTAAGTTGGCTCTGTGCCTCTACTGGTACCCAATTCATCTTCTGGTACCCCAAATATGTCATATTATTGGTAACCCATATTCAATATTGATTTGGTACAAGCATTGGCACGTTGAAATTTTAAGTTTCTTTTTAACACAGCAGTTAGTTTCCTCCTTTTGAAGCACCTCATATTTTTTTTTAATTCATTTATAGTTCAGATCCCATGAATGTCATCTAATGTCTATAGGATGAACCAATCTTAACAAAATTATTTTGAAAATTAAAAAAATGATTTTTTTTAAAGATAATACCAACAAGTTGTCAAAACACGAAGAATGTAAGTGTAAATATGTACGTTGGCAGCATACCTCTTAAACACATTTAAAGTTATAAGTTAGGTCTATGTATACTACATAGAAATAATAACATAAGATAACCCCTCACATTCCCCGTATCTTATTTCTTTATTACTTCTTTTTTCAAATCAGTTTTTATTTCTTCTTCTTTACTTTTTCCAAATTTATTTATTTTCTACTTTTTTTTTACTTTTTCCAAATTTATTTATTTTCTATTTTTTAACTTTTTTTCCTTACATTTTTACACTTATTGTTTTACCTTATTTTTACAAGTTCATATATTTTAAATAAATAAAAAACAACAAAATTTAATAGAAGTAACAACTTTAATTTGATACATTTTTCTTTTAATATTTTTATACATATGTTAAATACAAAGTCAAATAACACAAAAATTAATAGGAAAGGTAGAAATTTACCACTTAATTGATTTCTAGAGAGATATAATACATAATTTTGAATAGAATGACTTGGAAATGGCTACAACACTCAAAGAATCTAAATATAAAATATCTTATAAAAGAAACACAAGATTAACTAAGGTTTTTGGAACAACACTTTATGTTTAAAGAATTAAAAAATACATTTAAAAAGTAACTAGAAGTTTAATTAAATAAAGTAATAAAAGAAAATAATAATTAATTTTTGAAAATAACAAAAGACCTGTGAAAAAATTAAGAAAGTTTTGATTCCAAAGTTTATGGAGGGTCAAGGGTTCTCTTATTTCTTTAACATTAATTTTAATACATTTTATTCTTATAATTTTTAAGTTGAGTCCTATTAATCTTACAATTACAAAATTGATGCAAAAAATAATTTTTTATTTTTTATTTTCAAATACACAATAAATGAGGATATTTTTGGTATTTCAAATATTTAAAAAAAACGAAACCCCTTAACCCGTTATGTTTAAACCTAATTCCCTTTCTTCCAAACACTTAACCCTAATCTTGAATCCCTCACCCGATAAACATCTCTTTTGATCCCCCATCTATGGGTCCTCTTAGTAGAAAGGAGAAACTTTCCATTTCAAACTAGCAAAGTTGTATTAGCAAAACATGTTAAAAAATGTTTATATAACAATGATAAATTTCGAATCGATCATGCTCAATTAAGTAATTAAGCCAAATTGGGTTACCACGTAGGTTCATATTAAGCCAAACTGAATCTAAATTGTTATATCAGGATTAGGGGATGAGGTTTCGAGAGGGTTGTCTATAAGGATGGTAATTTATGTATCGATTAAATCAAGCTCGAATCGTAAAACCTGAATTGAATTAAATTTGGGACATATTTGTACTAGCTTAAATAACTCAAAAAAAATCGAGCTGGCTTGCACTGGGTTTGAGTCAGCTTGTTATCTCGAAATAATTTTTTTTTAAAAGTTATTATACTTAAACATTTTAACTTACATGTTAAGTTAAAATCTTAAAATTAGAGACACATATTTCTTCTTAATTCCTAGCAAACTTAATTTCACTCCTTTAACTTTTTACTTCTCCACCAATCAATAACACCTTACGTCCAATACTATTTTACTTTTTTCTAGCAACAATCCAACATCCATTGAAGTAGGCTAAAGTAATTTTCATGTCACCTTAAAAAGATGGTTTTTCTTTACATAATCACTGTATAGTCTACTTGAATATACTAAGAGAGTTTTATATATAAGTGGTTAGCTTTTGGAGAATTTTTTTTGTTTAATCTAACTCATATATTTCTTTGTTTAATAGCTGAAGGAAATTCTATTGAGATTCATAGCTCTTTGTTCAAACTACGAGTTTCTATGAAAACACGACAATCTTTAACTTTTACATGAGAGGGACTTGATGGTATTTATTTTTGTCGAATTTATTTAGAAATGAATTTTTTTCTTTAAAAATTAGTTTTCTTTAGCTTATGTTTACATGTGTTCTTGTTTTGTAATTAACTAGTAATTGTAATATAACAGGTGTGTGTAATGAACTGTATTATCTTCATGGACTTCATTGTATGTGTGAGTTATTCTTTTAGTATTAATTTATCAATTGATCCAAAGACTAATTATTATAATATTATTTTTTTATTTTGGCATTTCATGAAATGTTGTTTGATCTAACGAGTTGTAATCATTAAATATATATTTTGATTTATAAAAAAATTTAATTAATTAAAAAACATGTAATTAATAATTTGGACTAGTTTGAGCTAACTTGATTGTGTTTGGTTTGGATTTAAGTTCATCTTTATTAACTCGAATTAAATTTGAATTCATTTAGGATTTAATTAATATGGACTGGGTTAGTTTGAACCTGTTCAAATTGACCTAATTCGTATGAATTACCATCCCTAGCTATTTATGGGGTGATGGATTAGGGAATAAAGATTTGGATTAGTGTTCTAGAAGAAAAAGGGTTAGGATTAAACAAAGGGATTTAGGGGTTTTATTTTAATAATTTAAATATTTAAAATATCAAAAATGTCCTTCATTTATGTTGCATATAAAAATAAAAAATTAGCTTTTGGATCAATTTTTTTAATTATAGAATAAATTAGATTTACTTCAAAAGTTATAGGATTAAAGTGTATTAAAGGTAAAGTTATAGGACTAACAAAACCCCTAACTTGTTTCTGAACATTTTTCACTAAAATTAACATAAATTTTATTAAAGTGCTCAAAATCACAAACCATAAAATTATTTTAAAATTATACTTTTGATTTTTTCAATGGTATATAACATAATTCATAACTCCACCGAGATCAATACAATTTATCTTTAAATTTAAGTTAAAATTATGACTATTGTTATACAATATAAGTAATTGTATAATTATATTGTGTATAGATGAGCAAATAATCTAATCAATTTGCTTAAATTGATAAATCTGATTTGATCTGTCAGATTTGAATCAAATTTGATTGAAATATTTTATAGTCTGATCAGATTTAGATTGAATAGTATATAAGTCATTTAGATAGGCTCTCACGCATGTGGGGCGAGATTTGTAGCCGGACAAGCACTAGCCCTATGAGATTTGAGGTAGACAAGCGCTGCCACATGCAGGACTTGGCGTAACATGCATGTAGGGCACCGGAGACTCAGCGTGACATACGTACCCCACACGCGGGCGTGTGCTGGTTGTGTGTGGTTTTGTCCTTTTTTTTTACTTTTCCTCATTTTTTTCTCAACATATTTGTGATGTATTGCCTCCAATATTTTTCTTTGATTCCTTAAATTATTTTTGAACCAAAATACCTGAAAAATAATAAAAATACTCGTGATTCTAAAAAGATAACTTTATATAAAAATATGATAAAATCATACAAATATAAATCTATTTAGTAAATTAAAATGTATTAAATCATGGTAATTTTAGTGCTTTTTAAGCACTCATCACCTATCGAACTATTTTTCTTACCACCCGAGTAGATAAGTTATATGGCACAAGCTGAAAAAGTAGAGCCTTTTTTCTTTCAATTTTTGTTTGATATCTTGGAAATAATGAAATGAATAACGACTTGGCTCTTCCTTATATAACGGTGTAAGTCCTTTCTCTTATTTTACTGACAAGTATTTATTAGGGTATGCCAAAGGTTTCAAATTTGGTGTCTGATTGCTACTCTTCCACCCCAATTAAAGAACTATGTTGTAAGAATACGTGAACTTGATATTTTAACATATGGATTAGCCTAGAGCCCAACCCACGAATAGCCCAAGCCACCATACTTGTTAACCTAGGAAGACCTAGTTTGTGCTTGTGTCTACAACGATATTCATAGAATGCCCCTATCTATATATAGTAACTTTAGGTATGGGAAGATTAACCACTAGACCAAGCCATAAAATGGTTGACCTTAAGATTAGCCTGTGTTTTAACATATGTATCCCCTTAATGCTCTGTGATGTATATCCCTATATGATTGATACATGTACATATAATCTTATATACAAATCTTATTAGGAGATCAACACATTCTTTCAATTTTTCTGACCTCTTTCTATCTCTCTCTAAAAATCGAACCATCCTAACAAGTGCATTATTGTTGCAATTAGGAAGCAAATTTTTAGACACCTTGTTTGCTGTAGGCTTTTTTACTATATTTATAGAATTCTAATTGCTATAGGTTTCAAACCATAAATGTTCAAATCCTTTATTAGTAAGAGGGGTTGAGTATATATATTCATTAAACCCTACACTTGTCACTATTACATTAGTGGATGCTCTGCTCGAGGTATATTAGAGTAGATATAGTGTCAAAACATGTCTAGTGGAGATATGACTCATCATGACGTACCCAAATGTCAGCATGCTTAAATATGTTGCTTCATTTAGGTAGTTAGGAAATCAAAATCATGATTGGATGAACTTTGTTCAAATCAATCTAGCCAAGCCACATGTATTAGGTCGTTTAGGATAGTCGGTGCATTTTAGTTTGCCTAACTGAGATCATGTACTTGAAAGGAACAAAACACATATAAGTCATTAATCAGCTTGCCAATTTAGGTTGTCTAAGCCACTTAACTGTGCTGTGTGGACTAGTTGATGGTGCAATTTTGTGTGCTTCAATCCGTTTACTCGAATCCAAACATGGAAGTTGGGCACGCATTCAGGCTGTTAACATCACTTCATTGGAACATCATGATGACTAGCTCACTATGGTCATTATTATTGTCACGTGAATAATACCAAACATACTATATATAGATACCACAAGTTTACTAAAGTTTCAACTTTAAAAAAATGACAAGTTTAATTTGGTAATAATTATAGATACCACAAGTTTATTAAAGTTTCAACTTTAAAAAAATGAAAAGTTTAATTTGGTAATAATTATGTAGCTCATTCACCCTTGTTTCTAGTAGAAAATATAAAGCAATAATAAAGAAAACAAGAATACATGTTGATAAAAGTTAGTTGTTAGAAACTTATCAATGTTGTAAAATTATTTTAAGAACCAATGTGTTTTCCTAGTACGAGGCGAGGTGTAAGCTTCAAAAAAATTCAAGTCTTAGGACTCAAATTGTAGAACTTTTAAAAACTGATTAAAAGAAATTATTAATCTAATAAATAAATAAGTATAAAAATAATCAAATCATAAGAATTATAGCTATATTGTTCAACTATCAATTTAAAATTATCAAATGCTTCAGCTTTGGTGGAAGCAAAGCATAAAATTGAACAGAAATGGATGAACGTGTAAAAAAATGGAGCCATACACTCGAAAGAAAGAAAAAAATGCCTTTAGCTTGTGAGAATACATCAAATCCGACGCGTACAGCTCAATAATAGTTCAATTTCTGATCCAAGTTTTAGCTTCCTTTCCTTATTAAACGAGAAATTATTTATTGCCCCCTGTTAAACATATCCGAATAATCTTTATGCTCTGTGGTTTGCACTTATCCACAGTTTACTTGATTTTTTTTAATAGAAATATCCACGTCTTAGTTGAATCAACGATTTGCAATCCTTCTTTAAACTTTTTTGTTATTATCCAACCAGTACCTGCTTATACAAAAGACCAACATTCTAAATCTAACAAAAAATAATCCTGAATGCTATTTGCAAAGTCCGACTTCAGACAGTTTTGTAACAAATGATGACAAGAAGAACTGCCATTCAGAAATATTAAGTTAAAATTCCTGGAGCCAGTCATGCTTAAGTTGCCACAAAGTGAATGAGGTGGAATACTATGTATAGCCACCAATCTAAAAAGATGAGATATCCTGTCTGGGTTCTATGCACCACTTTCAGCACGACCAAACAAAATCCTCTCCTTTTCAGCTTTCTTTATTGCTTCCCTCTTCTGGATTCGTCTTGCTTTCCTAGCAGCGGCATCTGCATGGACTTTCATCATTACATTATCGAAACCAGGAATCGTGCGTTCCAACTTTTGGTACACTTGGGAACTAAGGTCGACAAAGATCCTGAGCATTCTCTGAAATAGAATAGTGCACATAAAATTTAGGGTGACCATATAAGCGTGTTCCACAGGATAGGAAATACTAAACTGGATGAAAAATTAGAAACCAATGAGCATACGATGGGCATACAATGAGTGGAAAATTGAAGTTGGAAACAGAAACTAAATATAGAAAGATATAAAATTTCAAAAATCGTTCTGTCCCACTAGGAAAAAAGACTGGACTTGTGCCTTCAGCATTCTCTCTCTTGAACTAGTGCAGAAAATTGAAGCTTAAGAAATTTCAATAGAGAATTAATCTATGTACCTCAACATCCTCATTCCAATGCTGGATATAGGGAGGACCTGTTGTGTATGTACCAAGAGGTTCACGGTACCACTCCCCATCATAGGTTAATCGATCCATAGCTTGTTCAACACTTAGAACCTCCCATGGCCTTAACCCTGGGATAATTTTGGCCAATTGGCGCCTGACCCAAAACAGTAAGCAATGAATTAGATTGAGATCCTATTTCAATGAGCATGCTAGATGAATATAGGTTGGAATATATATATATATATTAGGAAAGGAACAAAAGCAATATTTTTGAAATTATTATAACCAGTGCATGAAGTATGCAGAAATACTTGAATGATCTGCTGCTATTAACCCAGGAGTTCATTGTTTTGAAAGCTTTGGAAACTTTTTGACGGAAAACAAAGCAAGCTTGAATTAGTTTGCTCTTCCGTAGTTCATTCCTCTGATTGAGATATATAATTCTTCTAAAAGATGCATGTGAAAGGGAAAAAAAGAAGTGTTTCAGTTTTTATCATTAAATGCCTCTAGAGCCAGATCACGTACCTAACATCTTTAGGAATATATTTGTTTGGCATGTGATCCTCTTCCAGAATTGTTGTCAGTTCAGAGCCACTAGCCCAGAGAAAAAGAGCATGACTTGGAATTTTAACACCAGGCCAAACCCCATCATTAGCTTGCAGAACAGCCAGATCACGTTTCTTGCTCTCTATAGCCTCTTGTTGGAGCTGCTTATAGGTCTTTTTCTCATGTCCTTTCAGGGGAACCCAAGGAGGAATTCCTTTTTGTAGTTTATGAAGGAAAGCAGTCGCAGCAGCTCCAAGTCTAACTGAATATCATTGGAATATAAACCAATAATTTGTTTCTTCCTTATTTTAGCAACTTCCAAAATCCACAACATGCGGGACATGTTAATAAACAAGAGGAAAGAGAAAAATATGGTACATGGATGTATACTGCAAGTGGTTTAGCTTAAAAGAATCTCGTAGTAATACATCATATTTCATGAGTTAATGAGGTTTTAGCATTCTAGAATTTAAATCCAAAGAAACCTGATTTTATTCCTTTATCATTTGCTAAATTCTCTAAACTCGTCAATTGATATCCATGGCAACCCAGTCCCCATTTATGCTTCATTTTCCTTTCCATATAGAACAAAATAGGGAGTTCCAAGTTTTATCGATAATATATGAGTTAAGAAAGATGACAAACCTTCCCAGGTAGCAATGGCAGGTTCTAAGCCATAAACCATGTGAACTGGAGCCCATTCATCCATGTCTTCACCCCAAATAAAAGTGTCTTTATCAACAATTCCAGCACCCCAAGCAGTTTTAAGGGTAATTAGCTCACATGGACCCCGAGTCCGACCCAAGCGATCCTTATAGTACCATCCACTAGTTCTCATGACAACTGCATCAAATGCACAAAAAATATTCACCGTATAATTAACATTTGCAAGAAATCTAAACAGATAATAAAGTGAGTAGAGGCATGTTGAATGTTTTGTGGTCCAACAATCAATGGAGATTGAAGTTTGAACTAAAAGGTTGGGCCAACAAATTCTCAATCTACATGAGATATAAACAGTACAAGCATACTAAGAGAAACTTGTTAACTACTCTTAGTTTCATTTGAAACATGTGTCAACCCCAACACAATTTATTGTACAGAAAAAAATACGTCCCTTTTCCTCATTTGTGTATAAAGAGCTCTAACTGGCAAAAGAAAACATGAATGAACAAATAGAGCAATCAGTCAATTCTTTTTTTATGTTACTAAAATTTATGTAGCCAGTTCGAATAGCTAACTTCTCGAAAAATCAAAAAGTTTCGAACATGATAATAAAGCTTCCAAGATGTTACAGAATTTGAACACGATAACAAAGTGTCTTGCAACAACACCAGTTTAAGAATTAAAATAACAGCAAGTTCTTTAACTACGGCGCTAATTGAATAACAAACTTACAGTCATAATAGCGCTTCTCAAGCCGCTTGTACCCAATAGCCTGGGCAACATCAATAGGCCGGCCAGGAGGATAAGGTCTTTGTCTGAACCCCCAAAGTCCGAAAAAGAACTGCTTTGCAAAATCCCAGAACTTATCATCAGATTCCTTCTTAGTCTTAATAGCCTTTCTGGGCATGGGTCTGCCGTCAAGTCCAGTCACATGTGGCACAGATTTCCAAAGTTCTCTGTCTTCTTTCCTGTACGGTTTCTCATTTTCTTGGAGCTCCATTTCATTCACTTTATCGGCAATTTTCTCAGCTTGGGCCAAGAACTGCACAACCGGGTTAGATCGAAACTCCTTCCAGAACTTCTCGTTCTCCCTGAGCTCTTCCTCTGTTGGGTTTTCCTTCTTCTCAAAAACTGGGTCTTCGTTTAGGATCTTTTCGACTTCTGGGGTGTACCTGTAATCGGGTACATTCTCGCATTCCCAATAGAACTGCTCGAACATTTGGGTGAAAGGCCCAGGTTTCGTTTCCGGTTCCATTTTATCAGAATTATTGTTTTGGGGCTCATTGGGTAGTGTAGAGGAACTTATAGAAGCGAATTTTGAAGGAGTTTGAGCTCCGATGAAAAGTGATTCGGTGAAAGAGATCAAGTTGATAAGAGGGATTGGTTTTGAAGGTTTATTAAACCAATTTCCGAAAGGATTGAAATTGATTGACGCCATTCACGGAGATAGCTACAAGAGTACAATAACGCGAGAAACGTTAGAGAGGAGGTTGAAAATGGGGGACAGAGTTTGCTCAATCTCTCAGTGAAAAAGAGACGGATGTGGTTGTGCGAAACGGATAAGTCGAAGTAGAAAGGAGAGCTTTTAAATCAGCGCACATTAGCTAACTTTCTACGTAGGGAATTTGTCTCAAGGGCACCATCTCAGGTGATTTTTTTAATTGAAAAATAAAATAAAATTAGTCATTAAATATTAATTTTATTTTAATTTTTATCCATTACTAATTTTATTTTTATTTTTAACATTTTAACTATATCCAATTTTTTTTTAAATGGTATATCAACTAAAAAAAAAATAACCTTTTTATAATAAGTCATTAAGAGTTTTTTTTTTTAAATGAAAAATCACTTGAATATTTTCCATCAGTTTTAATCCTTTTAAAACAAATACTCTCCTAACTAAAACCAATTTAAATTATTACAATTTTTTACTAAATCAAACCAAGCCTACAAATATTCCTACGTTACCCTTTCATAGTAATAGAGAAAATAGCTGAAAAGAATGACTTATTAACCTAATAATTCACAATTAATACATTAATTATAATAAAATTTAGAATTGGTACAAAATTCCATTATTTAACCCTATCATGTTGAATTTTAGGAGGATGTTTTGACATTTTGAAAAATATAAATTATTTTTAAAAATAAAAAAAAAACACAACCCTCGTCAAAGCATATCCCATACTTGATTGGTTTGTAGTAATTGTTATATGACTCTTTATCCCACCGTCTTTTTTTTTTTCCTCTTTAACAAAGACATTTAGATCAACAACTTTTAAAGTTTCTGTGTCTCTTCCTATTCTCACTCTTCTCAACTCCATACTTGATACCTCTAACTCTCAACAACATAATTAGACAACAACTCATTAATTCTTTCATCTCTCTATCTTCCGAGTATCTGCTCATAATTTCCATTAATGGAACAATGAGTTTGCTGCCTGTACGTGGATAATTTGTAATTGTAACTTGTTCAATATTACATGAGTTTCTGCATCCCATTTCCCCAGTAATTAACTTTAATATTTGATCATTTTCACTAGGCCATAATCTTTAAAAAGCTGTCGTCGAAACCAAAATTCAACAGGAAGACTGGAAGTCTAATTATTCTGGTATGTATTTCTTATTTATCATTGAAACATTTTCTTAAATATTTTTATTAGGATTGATCCGATTTTTAGAGAAAAAAATCAAAAGATAAATAAGAGAAATTTATAAAATATGGGAATCTCTTAAAAAAATCATATATACGTAGAGTGTTATACGTATATGTGTCGTTATATAAGATATATATATCTGAACGTATCAGGGGACATAAAATTAAAAACAAATATATTTATAGTTTAAGAATGACCAAAATTCCATGAGACAGGTCTCTCCGACAAGTGTGTTCGTGGGCGCAGACACAGACAAATCGTTGGAGATGACTCGTCTTATGATTTGGATTATCTATTAGATTTAGACCATTGAATGTATCGGATTCTATTTCAATCTATATATCTAAACATTTTTTTATAAAATAATTCAAGATATAGGTTTTGATTGAAATGATTTTTTTAGATGTTTGAATAAAATATTTTTACAATTTTATAAAATAAAGATTGATTTGTATTTTTAGATTATTAGATATCTATTATTTTTGTCACAAGAGCTTTGCAACGTTGCACGGGATCACTAATGGATTTTCTTTCATTCATGTTTTTTGCATTGTTTAATGTCATCTTCTTATTAGAATTTAATTGTTTTGAAGTGATAATATTTATCGCACTTAGTTCTTCTTGGGAACCAAAACATCTTCTATTGTAAAAATGGTTTTCAAGATTTTATTGGATTTGATCTGTTCGTACATCAAAACTAATAATCCTTTTTGCATGCTTGAGCCACCACTTTTTTCTTAGATACATGAATATGAGATCTAATGTTATTGGATTACATTTTCTTTCTTTTTATTTCCCAAAATTAAAATTCAGAACTTGTCATTGATTTGGATTTGTTTGGTTGTGGATACAAGGTTTCATCAAATTTGGAACATGATAACCCCGATCGGTTAATTTGAAACCGAAATAAGTATTTGTAATTTGCTTAGATGATAATTAAAGAGAAATTTAAAAAAGATATAAAGAATTTGCTGAAAGACAAAAAGCTATGGTGCCAGGATATTTTGTATATTTTTCCAATAAAATTTAAAGACATCTTTAATATGAAAATGAAATTTACTAAAGTATACTTGTATATCTTAACTTAAGCACAAATATATTGAATTATTTTGTTACTTTGTTATATTTTAATTTATAATTATTTTTTGGTTTAAATTGAAGAATTAGATTTTTTTTCCATTGTACATGGTTACAGATCTAAACTTACTTAAGGCTAGCTTATCAAGTATAGATATGTGAAGTATAAAATATCAATGTGGTTATGAAAAGTGTAAGAAAAAGAAAAATAATGCAAGAGAGTTAATTCAATCTCACAAAGGTGCACTTGAATAATTTTTTTATTGGTAATAAAGAAGGATGTCTAAAGAAGTCCAGTGAAAGTTGAAGAACTAAACCGAAGGAATCTTCATTAGCAAATAATACAATTTTAGGCTAAAATGAAAATTTTGAGAAAAATTTTGATGGTAAGAACTTTTCTAAAGAACATGACCAAGATAAAAATTAAGAAAAAAAATAAAAAATGGAGAAGTGGAGCAATGGAAAATTCAAGTACTTCAACCATTGTCACTAATATTTATGATCCTACACATTGGACAAATATGATCACAAATTTAAGAGACCTATTAGTAGAAAAAGTCCAATTAGAACAATTGATTTCAACTTTACTAAGGATGAGCACTCTAGACATTTCTCTACATTTTATGACATGAGAATGCTATCAAATGGGAAGAAGCATGATAGGAAATGGATGGTGTATTCAAAAGAATTGGAAAGTATTTTGTTTTTGTTTTAAGTTATTTGACTTGAAATCTAGCTATAGTAAATTGGCAAATCAAGGTTGTCAAGTTTGGAAAAATCTTAGTGTAAAACTCAAAAACCATGAAACAAGCAATGAGCATGTAACTGTTATGAACACTAGGGTTGAAGTTGAGGTGAGATTGGTAGAGAAAAAAAAACTATTGTTAAGTTTTTGCAAGAAAAAATAAACAACGAAAAGGATCATTGGAGAAATGTATTACCAAGAATTGTTGTTGTGAAAAATCTTGCCAAAAATAATTTGGCATTTTGTGGAAAAAGGATAAAATTTATTAAGATGGCAAGGAATACTCTTTGAGCTTAATTGAAATGATAGCAGAGTTTGACACGGTGATGCAAGAGCACCTGAAATGTTTTCAAGCTTGTGAGATTCATAACCATTATCTTGATCATAATATACGAAATGAGTATATTAGTTTATAGGCATCTGAAATTAATAGTACAATAGTTAAAAAAGTTAAAGATGTTAAAAAATATAAAATTAGTTATACTTGATTGCAAACCTGATATTAGTCATCAAGAACATATGTCTTTTGTATTAAGATGTGTTATATTTTAGCAAACCTAGTTGTGATTGAAGAGTAATTTATAGAGTTTTTAAAAGTTGATGATACAACGGGATAACATGTTTTTGTTGTGCTCTTGATGTCATGAAAAGTCTTGATCATCTTGATGTGAATAACATTAGGGCAACCTCCAATGGTTTAAATATGAAAGGAAAACACTAAGGTGTACAAAGAAAAGATTATTAGATATAGATATATAAAAATTTAAAGTTATAAATCTAATTAACTTAATACGTGAGAATATATTATTTTTTTAAATATGTTTAATTAAAGATTATCAAACGTTCAGATATATAATCGTATGCAAATAATATAAAGCAAAAATAAAGATAAACTTAACACAAGATATTTTAGGTGAAAACAACTTAGGGCACAATAATAATCTAAGAGAAAAATCATCGATCCACCTAACCACCTAACTATCTATTGTGAAAATCAATTCAATTACACAACTAGTTCTTAAAATTTCTTTCATAAATAAAGCTCTTAAAGTAATCTACTTATGATCCTTAACTTTTTCACAATCTTTACAAGGTAAGTTTACGGATCCAAATCAAAATTTCGATCTCTCGAGTTACACGAGTAATCAAAACTGTTTAGCAAGTACTTAAAAAATTAACACAAATAGGACAAGTGTAAAGTATGTCATAAAGCATATTCAATAACGAAAAACCCAAGCTAGAAGGTTTAAGATTTAAATTAGTTAAATTAAATCATCTAGCAAATCCTAGAATAAAGATTTAAAAGCATAGTATCATAAAAACAAATAGGCTATTCATCAATCAAATATAATCACATAATGTTTGATAAATTAAATTAAGAACGAGCTTAAGAAAATATGATATAGTTTTCAGAAAATGTTTTGAGAGGTGAAATGTTTTATCTATTTAATATTTTGTAAGCATAACAACGTTATTATTATATCATATTTACAAACAGTTAATCATGTTAAATTTAATCATAGACAAATTAAACATAACATATAAGAATAAAACATAAAAAATAACTGTAAATAATTCATTTTAAAATTATATCTCAAAAGAATCTTTACAAAACTTTGATGTTAGTTCTGTTGCTGAAAAATCTCTAAATGCATTTTTATTTCAGTTTATTGAATCAAAAACTAGAAATCTATAAAAATATAACTTGTTTTTCTAAAAAAATAATAACTTTAAAATTAAAAAACTGAAAACTAGAGAGAGAAGAGATTTTGAGGGATGTTTTTTACAATGGGGGAGAGGATACTTTTATAGATGAGAAAAATACCAAAAAAAGTGAAAATTATTTCAAAAATTGATTTTGGACAGACTGGCACGCGTGTATGAGGTGAGATTTACAACAAACGGGCGTTTGGTGCGGGCGTTTGGTGCGGGCGTTTGGTGCGGGCGAATGTGCTCGAGACAGGCACTAGCTTATGCTCGGTGCCCGCAAACATGTGTTGGGCGTGTGCGTAAGATGGTGGGCGCGGGACTCTACGTGAATGGGCGTAGGACATGCATGATGCGCGCATGAATGGGCCCTTTTGTCCATTTTTCATTTATTTTGACTTTTTCTCATTTTTTTTCTTCACATATTTGTGATGTATTTGCCTACAGTATTTTTCTTCGAGTTTTTAAATTATTTTTTAAAACAAAAATACTTAAAAAATAATAAAAATACTCATGATTCTTAAAAGATAAATTTATATAAAAATATGATAAAATTATACAAATATAAATTTATTTAATCAATTAAAGTATATTAAATCATGTTAATTTTAGTACTTTTTAAGCACTGAACATCAAAATCAAGCTAACTTTCTCACATCTATTTTTCTTGCGTTTTCGCTGCGACTAAAAACTTTCTATTAAAGAATCTTTTAGAATTAACTATCTTTTTATATACAATATATCAAGTTATTTATTCTTTTCACAATAGATTCAAGCAATTCCAAATTTATGAAAATATTTTTGATTTTTGTATGATTTAGAAAAATTAAGGTTATTAGACAATGATGTTTTGAAAAACATTTGTTACTATCTTGGATTCTTTTGTAAATATGATCATTTTTTATTCTAAAGGCCAACTTAGGTTTTTTTTAATTGAAAGTTTTGAAAAAAGTTTTGCCAAAAGAATTAAATACATTGATTGTAGTATTAGATTCCACCAAAAGCATAATCAACTATGGTTCTAGTTCGTCAATTTAATCCATTATAAAACATTTGAACTTATAACAAATCTGACAATCCATGTTGAGGGCAACATTGAATCATATCTTTATACTTTTTCATGTTTCATAGAGTGTCTTAAAATCATTTTATCTGAATCGATCAATCTCACTTTTGAGTTGGATTGTTTTTGTAGGTAAAAAGAATTTTACAAGAAAATTTTCTATCATGTCTTGCCAACTAGTTATGTTTTCCGATTGTAGAGATTGTAACCAACCTCTAATCTTGTCCCTCAATGAAAAAAGAAAAAATCTCAATCTAATGGTGTCTTCAATAACACCATTTATCTTTACAGTATCATAAATCTCTAAGAATATTGTCAAATGAATATGAGGATTATCAAGTAGTGATCTTAAATTCGACTTGTTGCACCATGATGATTTAACACAGATTTGAGCTCAAAATTATTAGCATTAATGATATGACGTCTTACAAGTGAGTAATTATCATTTACAATTGACCTTATATAATTTTTCAATGTATATAACTGTACATTCTGTTCACTTTTGACCATGATTAATACTCTCGTTCTTCGTAATCCAAAGGTTATTTCAATCTTCGGACCAAAAAGAATAATGTTTGAGTTTCTACGATAGCACATCCTACGTCAAAAGCATACCTAAAAGAAAAAAATATATAAAATATAAATATTAATAAAATAAAATATAATTTTAAATTAAAATCAAAATTATTTTGTATCAATATTGACAAAAATAAGAAAAAATTAATCCCAACAACGATGTCAAAAAGTTGATCGAAATAAAACTATAAACACACAATATCGTTGTTTTATAATAATATGATAATAAGAATATTATCTATAATTAATTCATATTAAAAATTAAATTTACTTTTTGAACGGTAAATAAATGACAAAAACAATCTTCTTTCACGTTTACCTGCTCTGTTTATTCGCGGCGCTTTCTTTTCTTTTTCTTTTTTTCTGGTTCTCTCCTGGCCACCTCTCTTCTTCTCTTTGTTCTCGTCCGCGCTACCTTCTCCTCTATGTTTTTCTTTTTTTTCAGTTCTGCACAGTCTGCTATTTGCGTCCCCCCGTCCCCCTCTGTTTAGTATATATATATATATACCCCTCTACGCTCCTTGATCCTTATCCTTACCTAGGTTCTCTTATATATATATATATATATATATATATATATATATATATATATATATATATATATATATATAAACTCTCCCGTCGGCTCGTATATATCTAACAACCTTCTGTCTTATATGTAAGAATGAATTTTAGAATTTTATATCTTCATTTTTCTTAAATTTATAATATAATTTAAATAATAATAATTAACTTTAAATTCATTAAAAAAAATAAAAATAGACTAAAATTAAAGTTAAAAATTAATAAATTATAACAAATTATACTAATAAACGCATTTCTAACTGTGATCTGTTAAAATAATGATAGAAGCTACTCCAACCCAGTAAACTGTGGCACCTACAGACATACAAATCACCTAAAACTATTCATTTTACATGTTTAACAAATGTTAGCACTGGCTTTTACTTAAGCGTGGGTTTCTGTCGAATCTTCGTAAATTGTATATCGCCATTTAGAACATAGCCAATAAACCTCTCGACTTCTTCGGCTGTCATTGGACCCTCAAATGCCGCAAATTTCCCTTTACTAGGTTTATAGGCCAGTAAGAGATTATCTGATGATTTAAACCCTGACTTATCAAATGCCTTTAGGAAGCCTGGTTGCTTGCCCGTATCTAAAAGTGCATAGGATATAGGATCCTTTGAACCAAAACCTGAAGTCGATCGTCTTGATAGTGATTTCTGGGACACCTGAGAAGGCATTTCATTTCAGTTATACAGCTCAAAAACTTGATGATTATCGGATACAAACTTTTGATACCATGTTGCAGCACTGGAAAATTAACCTTAATAAGTGGGGAAAAAAACAAAAATATCAAATAATAATGGGATATATGATTATGCATGAAATGGAAATCTAAGACAAAAGAACCTTCCGGTTCTAAACCTCTGATCTGAACAATAATACATTTTAATTTCAAAACGCAATCAATAACACAGTAAACCTTACCTTTTATCAAGTATGTTTAATAATTAATTTAGATAATAACATAGTCACTTTTCATGATAAATAAAATAGTAATAAAGAATGAGTAAAAACAAGTTAGATGACGTTCAATGGCTCTCTTCTATAAAATGAAAAACAAGTCCACCTCTTCTCAGGAATGCAATCAACTTGATGAGTAATAGTTACAAAACTCACCGGCCTCTTTGGTTCGTCAATAAAATAATCTTGGCAATCAAAGATTTAAAATTTCAAAAATGATTATGAGGAAAAAAAAAAAAAAGCTCACCATTGTTAAGATTGATTCCAGTTTCTCCCTTGCTTTTGAAGATTTGAAGGTCCCAATTATGCAGACTGGATATGTCTCACCACATACAACATTAAAATTAGCTGATGTCAATAAAGGTAACTGCATAGTCTGTGCTTTTCTGGCCTGACTTGAAGCTACTTTCTTGTTTTCTTTCTCAAAACCATCTAGCAAAATACCAAGATCTTGAACTGCAGATTTCAAATCTTTGACAACAATCCCAATTTTCAAAATGTGTTTCTCTCCATTTGATAGCCAGCCAACAATGGCTGGAAGTGCATCGACTCCTAACTTTTTCACTGTAGGATCAGAAACATCGTGGATCTACAACGTATACAAGAAATAATTGCTTTTATTAAAAGAAAATATGAGAATGAAGAAGGATTTAAGACCCAAACATCTCTTTCCTATAAGCGTATGGGTGATTTATTCTTCCATTACAGCGAGAAAGTCATCATCAGTCAAAAAAAGTCATTTATCATTTGATAAAATAAAAACTAAAAATCACTTGGTTTAGTCGAATGGATACTCATATACTTTATATATTTATAAATAACACTAATATATAGTTATATACCTCAGCATCATAGAAAATGAAGCGCTTGTGATATAAACCACTGAGCACACGCCATATAACAGGAGTATCTTTTTTGGTAGAAAGAAGCAGCAACCTTGGCCAGTTTTCAACTGTAGTGGAGAGCAACTCAACTTGCTTTAGGTCTACCCGTTTTGAAAACCTAGGCAAATGACTCTGGCAGAAGGTTTTCAAATCCTTTACAGTCAAGTCACCACCATACTCCACGAGAGAACCCTTGTCACTCGCTTTATATGAATAAACAAAAATCCTCAACACTCTATGGGGAAATATGCCAAGGTTCTCACACAAAGACTGTTCAGTCTCACAATTTATGCTTCCAACCTGACACAGAAAATATTAGGTGGGGGCAGAATGAAAATATGTAATAGTCCGTAGATATTGAAATGGATATGAATGAAGAAAACAACATAACAAAAAGAAGATGCAAATACCTTTAAAGCTCCTTGCAATGAACTGGAAACCTCTTCTGTGACAGACTCAACAAGTTGTTGGTTCGCTCTCAATGAGGATGTATAAGAGAATAAAAGCCAAGTCATTCCTTGGTCAGAAATTTCTTTCTTATAGACCTGAAAATTAATGGCCTTGATACTTATTGGATAACTTCTAGATCCAGATTGAGGCCCGGGTTTAAATCTGGATTGAGAACTTGTGCCACCCCCAAACCCACTGAACTGATCTCCACTCTTAACATTACCACCAAAAAAGTTGGAAAAGATGTCATCCATACCAAAACCAAATGAGGTTGGGCCACTGGGACCTCCAAATGAGAAGGAGAATGACTTTGAACCTCCCTGCCCACCCATACTTTTCCATTGACTTGGTTTAAAGGAAAATTGGCTCTGTCCTGGATCACCACCCGAGAAGTAACTGTATCCACCCTGATCACCAGGACGACTATCTTGAAATCCCGGACTCCCTCTTTCATCTCCATACAAATCATAATTTTTTCTCTTCTCTTCATTAGATAAAATATCATATGCTGACGAAAATAAGGAACAAAAATTCTATACTTAAGGCAGTGACAGGAACAAAGGAAAGAAAAAAGGAATGTATAGGTAAGTCAAGAGAGAGAAGAGACAAAAGAGAAAATTAAACCTAACCATTATTTATATCAGCAAACTTCTCTTGAGCTCCCTTGTTCTTATTCTTGTCAGGGTGATATTGAAGAGAGAGCCTGCAGACAACAATGGGAGTAAGAACAAGAGGAACAAATAAAACACAAGAATATTATTCTAGTACAATCTCTTTGATTCTACCCTACACACATTTAGGCATGATATACATTCACATAATGTCATAAACAAACTAATTTTACATAAACAAATGGACACAGAAACATTCCAGAAACACCATCAAGCATCCAGGACTATCAAGCCTTCAAAAAACTCAGCCGTTTTCTAGAAAACATAGATGTGTCAAATATCAGGAATACCACATTAACTGAAACATGTCCAAAGTGAGCCCAAAGAACCTTATATATAATCTTGTTGTCAATGATGACAGCTTCAATTGATACGTGATAAAGTTCAAAATTTGAAAGAAGTAAAAAATGGAATATTTGCTAACCTATTTCAGTAAGAAAATGGTACAACCATCAATACATACAGGTCCAGGACCTTCAAACTATCCTTGCCCACAAACTAGACAACTTCACATATAAATTCCATATGAAAAGTGCAAATGATATATAGCGAAAGGCACACTGATGTGCCCCAATCAAGTAAATTCTCCGTTTCAATACATATTTTTGTTCTTTGCTACTCCATCAGAATACTGTTTTAGATAATACCACTCTAATAAGCAAAATATGCCATCACCTTCTATGCATGCATCTGATTTGCCCACTTAGTCATCATCTACATTCTATACAGGAGCGACAAGTAAATCAAGAGAACATGATATGGAACATCCGAATCTTCATTCGAAGAGAAAGGGGTTTTATAAGGAGAACATACTTGTGAAAGGCTTTTTGAATTTCTCTTTGACTTGCATTCCGTTCAACACCAAGCACCTGATGACAATAAGAAATTTATAAATAAAACAGAAACGTAAGTTTTATGAAAATTAAAACCAGAAAGAAAAGTAAAGCACTTCCTTTTCTAGCGTAGTATTTTGATTCTATGCAAATTCGATCAAGATCTCGTACAAGTTTTTCTCTCTTTAAAATCCAAGGGAAAAAAAACTCAACTTCAGATCAAAAACAAAAATTAAAAAAAAAACACACAAAATCGAACTTAAAAAAAGAAAAAAAAACGAATTGAAGGTTTTGATATTGTTTGCTCAAAAAATAAAAATAAAAGCCCTCAAAATCGAACTTACTAGAGAGTAAGCAGCTCCAAAAAAATGAAAAGAAATCCAAACATTACGACCAATTATAACTTAATCAACATTTAAACTAAGTGCCACTCACAATGCCAAAATCTATGCTTAAAGAAATAAAATGAAGCGGATGTAATAAAAAAAAAAGGACAAATTAGGCCAAGGAAAAACAGAGAACACCAAAGCGAACAATTAATTACCTTGTACGGGTCTATGGTTTTGGCTTCCAAGAGGATGCGAAGCAACGCTACCGTCAACAAAATCCTTACTATGAAGTGATTGTTCATATTTTAAATGCTGATTATTTCACTAAAGTCTTCGGGTCTGAAATATAGCGATTAGTAGAGACTCAAGAGATATGGAAATTTACGCCTTGTTTTGAAGACAAGAGAACAGAAATAGTTTCTTAGGAAAGAGAGCAAACTGAAATTGAAGGTTTAATAAATAGTTTTTCGGCTTCGAAAAATTAATCAAGAAGGTTCGCGATACAGGCAGTTAGGTACACGTGGCGCCATCATCTGTTCCCACGCAGATGGGCCGCCAATCATGTTTTAGAATTCTGCAATATATCATGAAATTCTAAATATTCCATTTTCATCTCTTTAATACTTTATTTCCATCTAAAATACACCTAATTTAATAACATTTTATTTATAATAACCAATAAAAAATATCTATAATAATAAATTATAATTACACTGTATATACTACTCTTTTACTGTACAACATCCTCAGTTTGACGTATCATGATTTTTAAAGTAATGTTTCTTACTATATGTATTCTTAATTTCTGCTTATTGAGAATAGTATATACCTAAATATTAAACCATATAAATTATAATATCTTTAAACAATGATTATAAAAATTTATTTTATAAAAATAATATATTTATATTATTATAATTTTTATAAAAGTAATAAATTTTTATTATCTTTTTTTTTTAATTATACTACACTACTACTTAATAAATATACAGTTAAAATATAATTTCTTTAAAAATAACAAAATTAAACTACTTTTTTTCTCTATATATAATATATAATAAATGTAATTAGAATTTTCCTTTATCTTAATGACTTATTTTTAAAAATGATGGAAATATTTGAATATTGCTATATAACATTAATAAAAATGATTTCACACTTGCATGTATGATTAAGACAAATAATAAGGTTGATATAGCGAATTTTTGAAACTTTGACACCTAAATAGTATAAGTACTAGTTTAGTCAGGACATATGGCATTTTTCTCTTGGATTTCAACTTTTATAAGATGAAGTTTTTTAATATAAGTAGTTTTAGACACGTAATCATTCATAGATTGATAATTTAAGTTTAATAAATATATAATAATATTAGTTATTGAGTAATATTTATTATCGTTTTAAATTTTTTATTTTATAAAATAAGATAAAAAGTAATTTTTTAAATTATTTTTATTATAATTAAAAAACTAAAGTAATTTACATATTGTTACTTTAATGATAAATAAATATATATAAATATTATTATTTTATGAGTAATAAAATCTAAATATAATATAAATAAAAATGATTTATTATAATATTGATAATAATTGTATAATTTTATTTAATAAATAAGTCAAACATAACATAATAATATATGAATTTATTCAATGAATATTTTTAATATCTAATAAGTTAATTATATATAAATGATAAACATGATTTGATTAAATTTAATAAGTTTTTTTTTTGTTTAAAAATAACTTATATTAGTTGATTGTTCTATTTTTAATTGATATAAAATATGATATAATATTATCTAGTCATAAAAATTATCAATTCAACAAAAATATAATATATTTATAAGTGAATAATATATAGATAATCATGAATTATATAAATTGTAACTCTTACTATAATAAAAATAATTATTCATAGAAAAAAATATAACAAATAAGTAAAATTGTTTCTCAAGCAAAAAAGCGTTTTCTTTTGATTATGCAAGATGATTATTTACTATTCATCTAGGATTAGGAAGTTTAGTTGTTATTCCAAGTAATTGAAATCGCTCAATAGTTTGGTAAAGTAGGAAAGCAATTGGATTTTTCAATAAATATTTTATACTTATTTTGTATTTTATCGAGTACTGTAATAACAATAAATAAATTATGGGTTATTAATATATATGCCATGTTTTCACTAAAAACAAAATGAGGTTTTTAACTCATGCTATGCATATTTTTTATTCAAGATTTTTGCCTTCTTTCGAAAATCTTCACTTTAGAGTTGGACATTATACCTTGTACAATAGTGGTTAGAATACTTCAAAGATTAAATCATGTGATTTAATCTTTGAAGTCGTGAGTTATATTATATTTCATTGAAAAGCTATAAAAATCTAATTTATAAATAATTTTAATGGAATCCAAAATTTGTCTTTTGCTAATCTCAAGATTAAGTTGTTGTCTTCCTTTATTACTTTGTTTAATTAGACTTTTATTCTTTTTCAATGTATTTTATTTTTCTTAAATATGGAGAATTATTTCAAGAAACTTATTTATTCTATAGTATCCTTTACGCTAGGGTATTTTATGTTTATATGATCTTTAAGTGTGTTGAGATCTATTTGTGAATTTTTATAAGAATAATGTGTTGTATCTCTTTGAAAATTATTTGAGTAGTTAGCTTTTACATTTCTTATTAATCTGTGTGCTTTGGCTTTACACTTGACATGTATAAAAAATAATTAGTGAAAATACATGGAATTAAAGCTGTTAATTTTATTGTTCTTCATTATTTCAAAATATATGAAAAAGATTCAAAATATATGAAATTAAAAATGTTAGTTCTATTCAAATTTTTTGAAATTCATTTATTTAAAAATATATAAATATGGAAAATATATGAAAATGGTAGGTGAAGAAATTGTACCGAAAACAAATTTGCAAAAAGAAGTAACATAAAATTGGAAGATAAAAAATTGAAAAAACAAAAAAAAAACGATTTGAAAAAATAAGTAAAAAAATAAGATAGATGATATAGGTTAGAATCAAATGAGAAATAGTTCGGGTTATTATGTTATTATTCTTATATAGTTCAAAAATGCAACAAACAAGAATGACGAAGAAAAATACATTGATTGATATATTGATATTGTGAGAATACAATTAATAAGAAAGAAGATACAAAGTATAAATTTTGTAGTCTTTGTTGGCTTCTTGTATGCAAAATACGGAATTTGTTTATTTTACTCAATGTATCTATCTTTTTTTATGTAATGTTGGTTACTGATGATCAATAATGCATACGCGTACATAAATAGGTACACTTTTTATGCACGAGCGATGTTGCTTTCGTGTTTTTATTTCATTTCGGGTGCAAGTATGTATAAAAATTATTCAGTAATTTTAGAAACAAAAAATGAGATTTTTTTGTGAAGATTCGACGAGGTTAGTTGTGATTTTGGATGATTTCTATAAATACCCCATCTTTCTGTTTGGTATCCAAAACAATTATAGCGAACCTCTATCAAATTAACATCTTATTTTCTATTTTTGGATCACTTTTACCTTGAGTGTTGTTAGGTATTAATAATTCATGATTGTATAAGAAAAATCGTGCTCTTGAATGGTAAGTAGTCAAGGTAATGATTGCGAGTGGGTTTTATGTGAGGAGTCTATGTGGCAATGAGTTATATGTCAGCTGGTAATTGCTAAGATGCAACTTTCTCAGGAAAAGAGGCTATGAGGCGGTGAGAATTATGTCGGTTAGTAGTTTCTATGATACAATTTTCTCAAATTGTTAGTTGTATATGGTACCTAGTTGATTGTATGTCCCATGTAAATGATTTGTGGTTCGTGGTTTAATATGTTTCCCGCAGTAGTTATTGGTTGTTTATAGTTAAGTGGTCATCACGTTTGATTATTTGCACTATATACTTTACTGACATATAGTTACTAATTACATTACATTGAGTGGTATTAGCTGTGGAGGATATCCTAGTTCGTGTATCAGATCAAGTCGTTACGGAGGTAGCAAGCAATAGAAGCAATAGTTTGGACATAGGTCTCTACTGATAGAGGTATTGGTGGTTTTATTTTTGTTAGTGTTGTTATTTTTTATTTCTTAATGGTTTTGTTTGGTATTGAGTGTTTTTCATAAGCAACCTAAGGATGTTATCACATGGATGGGTGTTCTATATGGGTTTATCTCATTATATCTTGTATTGTGCATGTTCTATTATTTGTCTATTACAATATGAGTTTAAATTGTGTATATTTCTACATACTAAAGATTAAATTCTAATTAGAAGCTTTCTTCATCAAGAGGTTGGCTTGAAATTCTTCATCAAATTTGTTCATGACTAATTTAAAAGGATGAATGCAAGGTTGGATGATTCAGAATCCTCTTTCGGTTCTAAATTACACAAAAAAAGACATAAAAGACATGAGTTAGATAAAGAAGAAATTGATTCTAATGTGGAAGAAAGAGCAAGTTGTAAACGGGACATAAAGATGATGGTTGTACAGACAAATGGAGAAAACGAAAGTGTCAATTCATCTGATGAAGAGATACCACTAGTGAAGGATTGTTCCAATTTTGAAGTGTGAGAACTTGTGTATAGAGATTCACTTGTCATAAGAAGAATTCTGAATATACCTCCTAAGGATGAAGGAGATAACAAGCACCATGATCATATTTTCCACACAAGATGCCACATGAAGGATAAGGTATGCACATCAATTATTGATAGTGGGAGATGCACTAATGTTACTAGTACCTTGTTGGTAGAAAAGTTAAATTTGAAGTGGCAGAAATATCCCAAACCATACAAGCTATCATGGTTGAATGATTGTGAATAAGTAGAGAATAACAAACAAGTTTAGGTTCCTTTTCAACTGGAAAATATGAAGATTAATGTGGCACCAATGTATTCTACTCACATATTGCTCAACCGACCATGGCAGTTTGATAGGAGGGTGTCACACGATGTTCGCATAAATTGTTATTCTTTTGAAATGAACATCCAAAAAATTGTATTATCCCATCTCAAAATTTGCAAGCTTACGAAGACCAAATTAGGATAGTAGGAGAGCAAAAGTTGAGAGAAAAACAAAAGTGTGAGCAAGAGGAAAATAAAAAGAGAGTAAGTAAGGTTGAGTAGAAAAAGGGAGAGAAAAGTGAGGACAAAGTAGAGAAAAGTGAGTGAAAATGAGAAAAGACTGTGAAAAAAAGAGAGAAAAATGAGTAAAAGGGAGAGAAAAATGAGCAAACATGCACGAGAGAAAAGTAAGGAAAAGGTAAGCAAACATGAGAGAATGGTGAGCAAACAAGATAGGAAAATAAAAAAAAATGAAGTTGCTGATAAACATAAGATTAAGAGTGCAATAATGGCAAGGCAACAAGTATTTGTACTAATGTACAAGGATGTTTATCTTTTTACTAACAATCTTAACTCATATGTACCTAGTGTCATTGTATCTTTATTGTAGGACTTTGAGGATTAACTTCCTGAAGAGATTTCCCATGGATTACATTCTTTGCGAGGTATGCAACATCAAATAGACTTCATACCAGAATCTGCAATACCAAATCGACCTACTTACAAAGCTAAGATTTGAGGATGAATATTTTCGAAGAAGAGAGGAATAATGGAGATTAAGGCGCTAACCAAGTTGATGTTTACAAATATTCTAAATATTCTAAATATCTTACAAATATTTTGAAGATCCACATTAGGGATAGATTTGAAATATTAAATTAGATGCAAGGATTAATTTATGAAGTAATTTTTTATTTTAGTTAATTATGGACATTTTATGTTTAGCAATTTTTATTTTAGTTAATTGTGAGCTTTTTATCAATTTTTTAATTAATTGTGGGCCTTTTAAGTTTAATAATTTTTATTTTAGTTAATTGTGGGCTTTTTATTTTAAGTCTTTTATTTTTAAGGTTGGATTAGGCCCAATCCACCACTAAACAAAGCCCATATTGTCTAGGGTTTTTTTATTAGGGTTTCTTGCTTATAAAAGGGAAACTATATAATTTGGAGGCAAAAACGAATATCATCAATGAAAAGTATATTTCATAAAGCTTTTGTAATTAGGGTTTCATAATTTCCTTGTTTCTCTTATTCCAATTTTCTGTTAAGGTCTTATGTAATGTTCTAAGTAATTTTTGAAAAACTATTTCCTTATAAGTTGTTGCATAGATGGTGTTAATTTATGGTAATTCATTTCATATTTAAAAATAAAATAATCTATGTAATACATGTTACAAATTTTCATCTTTGTTAGGTATCATTTAACTTCATTGATTTCATTTTTGCTAGATTCAGTGATAATTCTTCCTTTATTTTCTTCAATAAATTCATTGTTATTTCATTTATTACTATATATAAATATTTTCTTCTTGTAGAAGCATTCTATTCCATAAATAAATGTTGTTGGTATATTAAATTTGAAAACCAAACTTTAACATTTCTTGTCATTTTATGAGCTGCTAATACGTTACAGATTGAAGGGTTTATTTGTGTAATTTACAGGTTTGTATGAACACACTCATACCACTAGCCTATTCATCTAAAACTTTTTTCATATCTCTTATACAATCTAGATCTAAGAGATCAGATTCATAATTTTCATAGAGCTTGAATTCTTTCATAATTTTCATAATTTTCCCCAATACAACATTTCTTTCCCAATACAACATTTCTTTCATATTGGTGGTTGTATTCTTTTATTAGTAGTGTCATATTCTCTTGACCTTTACCTGTTTCTTTCTTCTTTGCATGGGTCAAATGTTTTTTCTTATTAAGGAATTGGCAATTAAATTGATTTTATATGATTTTTTGGGGTCATAGTTTATGGTTCAGAATTGGTCTTGTTGATTATTGTTATATCATTTTCCTCTTTGTTTGTAAAAAGTTTTTCACTATAATATTCCTCTAATTCTTTATTAATTAGTTTGAACAAACTAATTAATTTTTATATATCCCTATTTTCAAGATTTATGAATTGTTCAACTAATTATTTTCTATATTTCATTAAAATAAAATTATATCATTTTCGTTATATTTTTCTTTATTTTTTTTCTCTCAATTCTAGTTATCAGTGTGTCTGATCTCCTAGATCGTTCTACTTTTAATCTTTCTAAGGGATCATATTTATGATTCTTAATATCGTTGTTTCTATGTATGTTATACATATCTTTTCTTAGTTTTGTAAATTTCATATGTATATCTTGTTGTAATTTATTATAACCACATCCTTTATTTCTTTAATAATTTTTTTTGTGTTTTGATTATTACTTATAGTTATTTTGTGTTTGATTCTTGGACTAAATCTATTTCTTCTATTAAAAGCCTCAAAGATTTCATTGATATTGCTTGATTTTTTGCTACGACTACTAGGCTTCCATCTATTTCTAATTATATATTTTTTAATTTATCTTTAAACATTATTGTCTTCCTAATATGACATTACAAACTAATAATTTCATTACTTGAACTTCATCTTGTAGTTTTTTAACTTATTATTTGCTAAAGGTTTCTCTTTCATGTTCTATAAAAATAAATCTTAACATATTATTATTTTTACCCACGTTATTTTTTCTTCCTATTATTAGAAGTTTTTCCTTTATATCTAAATGTCATTCCTCATGTATTTCAAAATCTGTTAATATCTCTAGTTCTATTATTTGTCCAAGTTCTTGAAAGTTTTTATCAATTTCTATAAATTCATTTTGTCCATACATTGATCTATTATGACTATTTGTTAATAAATATCTTACTATGTAATGTATTGAAAATGAATTATTCTTTCTTTCATTAAATTTCCTCTTTCAAATTCATAAACTAAACTTAATACTTAATTTAAGTTCTTATCATGAATATTAATAACAAATTTAAGATATACTGTAAATTTTAGTTTTTGATATCCCAAATTATCATAGATCATTCCTAATAAAGTATCTTTTCTGTTTATTATTATTTATCTAACAATATTATTTTTATGGTTGTATTTATTCCTTCTCTAAAATAAGCTTGTAGTAATATTTGGATTCTTCTTAAATGAGTATATCCAATTTTTTCTTTATCCTTTTGAAATTTTTTGGATAATTTACTCAATATAGTTTCTTTGTTACTTAATAGTATATTATACCTTCGTTTTTCATATATATTAATGCTCATTTCTTTATTACTTATTCTATAATAAATTATGTTTTTTCTTGAGAATAATTTCTTTAAAAATAAAAATGATGTATTTTTAAATTCATCTATTTCTTTAATATTTAAGTTTGCTTTTTGATTTTATTTAAATTTATTTTTATTTATTACTATTTTCTATGAAAAACATCCTAAAATGTATTATATTTCTAATTCTAATATTCCTTGATTTCTTATTATTTTTTGGTTCTCTATTATTTCTTCCATTTTTATTTATGAAATGTTATTATTTACTTCCTTTAAAATTAACTTTCATTATGTTCGGGGTATTTTTGAATTTTTTCAAACCTTAAGGTTATTTCTAAAGATACTTCAAAAATTGAGGATATTTTTAATATTATTCCAAATAATATACCTAGTGTTTAACATCCAGGTCGCACTTGGATTCTAGTGTTTATTTTGCTTTCCTTTCTATTATGCGTTGCTATAGTAATTGTTCTTGATAATTACTTGTTTGGGATTAAATATTTTAGGCATCCACCTAACAATTAAAAGTAGCTTAAATTTATACCAAAACTCCAGTCTCTGTCTTTTAGCATGAAAAAAGTTTACATTAGCACAATTGTGAATATAGTATTGCTAGGATCTCCCGTGATCAAATTAATATAATTTATTTCCCCTTGTATTTTTCTATAAATATTAAAAATATTCACATTGTAATACAAATTATGTATTCTTTCATAACAAAATATTTCTCTATTTTCTCTCAATAGCAAGTTGCTTTGCTCTGCTGCGATGTAAAAACTTATTTGCTTCTCTTATATTGATAAGAGGAGAAAAGCTATTGTTTTAGCATTAGAAGTATACAAGCCACACAAACTATATTTGTCTCCTTTTTTATTTTCTTTGGTTCGTGCCAGCTCTTTGAAAATAGGTGTTAAGCATTGGATTTTATGTAGGCGTTAACCTCTGATAATTTCCACTCGTAGAATAATTTCAATCATATCTCTATATACGATCATTATAAAAACTATCCACATGTTTGTTGCCATCAATGGTCATCCTCTTTGTAAACATGTTAGCAGGGTTCTCAATTCGTTGTATCCTCACTAGCTTGAGAACATCTTCTCCATAAACGACCTAATGAAATGATATTGTAATTGTATCTGTTTCATTTTGAATGAAAATGCATATTTTTTTCAAGATGAATGATACTCTAACTATCATAATATAACACATTATGCTTATGTTTCTTGCCTAATTCTTCCAAGAAACTTTCCAACCAAATCATCTCTTTAATGGCTTCCATGATTGTAACATATTCAGCTTCAAAGGTGGAGAGAACAACAATATTCTACAGTTGAGAAATTCAACTCATTGTTGTATCACTGAGAGTATAAGCATATTGTACAATGTTCTTTCTATTATTGACATTACCTGCTAAGTCAGTATCCACATAGCCTTTAAGATTCATATCTCCACTTTTGAAGCTAAGTTTCATATTTGTGGTGCCTTACAAATATCTGAGATTCACTTGACAACTTCCTAGTATGTGTTGCCTGGATTGTTCATGTACCTACTCACAACTCTCAGTGTATGTGCAATGTTTAATCTAGTACAAACTATGTCATATATCAAACTTCAAATAGCTAAAGCATATAAAACTTTTTACATATGAGCACATTCTTCTATAGTTTTAAGTGACTTCTCCTTTGAATGTTTGAACTTGATACCAAAGAAGTGTTCACTAATTTTATATTATTCATGTTGAATCTGTCAAGTAATTTATTTATACACTCGACCTTAGGCACTTTACTTTCAAGTTAGTCTCATTTTCTACTATGGATTTCCATTTTTTGAAAACAACATAAACTTTTTATTTATATTTTAGAAAATAACCTACACCTTTCTCGTTGAATCATTAATGAAGGTGACATAATACAATAAGCCTCAAAGGGATTTGATTGGAATGCATCCACACACGTTTATATGAACTAGCTATAAATTTTTTAACGTTAGTATCTTTCCATCTTTTAAAAAGCTAACCTTCTTCTGCTTACCGAGGATGTAGTCTTCACACAAGCCAATGTCTACTGACTGCACATCTAATCTAGTAATTTTCCTTTTGGCAAGAGTACCTTCGTCCCTTTCTCCCTCATATGGCCAAGCTCTTGGTGCCAGATATTTAATTTTTCATCTACATCCGTGATCGTTATAGTGCTTCCACCATTTGAGGTTACATAAAGGGTACCGATTTTCTTTCCACAATCCAAAATCATAGCTTCATTTGTTATCTTTCACATGCAATTCGTGAAGATCGTTGAATAACCTTCTTCATCAAGCTATCCTATTGAGATTAAATTCTTTTTAAATCTTGGAATATGTCTCACATTATTCAGCTTCCACACAATCTTATTTGGAAACTTCACTTGAAAATCTCTTTTTCCCACAATCTTCAAGGTGTTATCATTTGTTAGATGAACTTTTTTAAAATCACTACTAGTGTAATTTTTCATGATTTTGCAATAGAAGGTAGGGTGAAGTAATGCACTTGAATCCAAAATCGAGAATTCAATTGGACTATTGATACTCAATACAAGAGCATCATTGGCTTTCCTAGCAATGTTTGCAATTTCATGTACACTGTTATTTTTCATCGATGATCAATAATCTCTTCTGAGATGTCCTCGTCCTCTACAATTCCAACAACTTAAGCTTGCTCTGTTAAATATTGACTTGCTTTGTCTAGACTTAGATTTGCCTCTACTTAAGCTCTTCTCAAGTGTTGTTCCTCAAGATTTGGTATGAAAAGCGAAAGATGATGCCTCGCCAAACTTTTTTCAACAAATTTCATTATTTAGAATTAAATCACGAGTAATATCCCACTTCATCTTTGTGCCCAAAGGAGGATCTTATTACCATCACTAAGGTATTCCAACTTTCAGATAGTGAAGACAAGAGAATCAAGCCTTGAATATCATCTAGGGAATTGATGCCTATAGAACTCATCAAATGTACTTTGTTTGAATATTATTGAGCTCATATAAGTGATTGGTAACTAATTCCAATTTTAACATCTTCAAACTGAATAGTCTTCTCATCAAATGTACTTTGTTTGAATCAATTGGTTTTACATACATATTTGATAAGGCTTTCATTAGATTTATCGTTGTCGAGACTTTACGGTTTTAAAAGCAACACTGTGAGACAACGTTAATCGAATTGTTTCTCATCTTCAAATTGAATAGTCTTTTCATCAAATATACTTTGTTTGAATCATTTGGTTTTTCATGCATATTTGATAAGGCTTTCATTAAATTTATCGTTATCGTCTCCTTTACGATTTTGAAAACAACATTGTGAGACAACGTTAATCAAATTGTTCTTAATTTCTACCTCTCAAAAAGATCTCAATCCTCCTATTTCATACTTGTTTTATTCGATGAATTTGTAAATTTTTTCTAATACTATCAATCTTGCATATGTATTTTTCAAAAATTAAAATCTTAAATTTTCCTTTCTATTGTCATTACTCTCGTTCAAATCTTAGTAACTAAAAAAATCACTATTACAAAATTAACCCTATAAATAATTATGTGAATAGTTTCCTATGAATAGTGATGTAAATAGTACTTTTCACTATTTACACACTAGCCATGATTAGTATTTTTTGGAAAATGTCATTTTCTATATAAGAACTTCGTTGGCTTGATCTATGATACCAATTTGTTATGAAAAATTGACAATTTCCCCTGCAAGATGTACACCAAAAGAAAAACCAACAAATACAATAAAACAAGAACGAGTATGATAGATCTTTACATAATTCATCCAAAAATTTAACCGAATTATTACACAGAACTATTAAAACTCTTTAATTATGGGAGGAAATATTACAGTGTTTAATACAATACTCAATTCACAACCCTAAAACTCAATACACCCAGAGAAATTTCTCCTCTCAATAGCAGATTGCTTTCCTCTGCTGGGATGGAATAAAACCGATGTACTTTTCTTCTATTTATAAGAGAACAGGTATTGTTTTAGTAGGGGTAGTAGACAAGACACTACCTCCCCTTTAATTTTCTTTGGTTGGTGCCAGACCTTTGAAAATAGGTGCCGGCAATTTGGTTTTTGTAGGCACCATCCTCAGTGACTCTTTACACCTTGACATGCCATGATTTTAGAGAAAAGCCTATCAATCACTCATGCCCACAGCACTATCGTGCACCAATCACCCTAGCAAAACCATCTCCATGGTTCTCAAAACATTAACAATTATACTTGAATGGAATCGCTATAAGTTGGACCCTATAAATCATTATTGCAAACGACATCGACTGCGACCTCCAACTGAAACGTGACTTACAATCGACTAAACTAGCCTAAAATGACAACATTTAGAAGAAACAACGGAAATTGGAAAGATCCATCTAGAATCAGTGTCCGATGAACTATATTCAAATAACTCATCCAACATACATTGAAGGCAAAAAGGTACCAAAATTGAAAAGGGGTTGGTTAAACGTAATATGATTAGTTAAGGAGAAAGGAAAATTCATTCTTGAGATTCAGCATCATATGTTGCTGCATCCATAGGCTCAGTTTCCGTTGACTCCTCAGCCTTTTCTCCCCTCTTACCTATCAATTGGGAAGGTATATTAATTAAAGTTTAGAGCTTTAGATCTCCAAAATTTAACCAAAATGCTGGATACAATAACTTATTTTTCAACAATCAGATGGATTGCCAGCAGTCTAAGGAGAAAAGTTACAACAAAGTTTGAAGCTCACCTTTCTTCTTCTTCCCTCCAGCTTTCTTCTTCTTTATGCCCATGGCTAACCAAGCCTTGATCTCAGGATCATTTACAGTCTTGGTTGGCTGCAGCTCCTGCAATGGATAAGTCGTGATCCGGTCTGATCCATTGGGCATGAGCAAAACAGTGAATTTGATATGAGCAACAAGATCACCTGCAAATCACCGACAAATTGGTAGATAACAATAAATCAGCATCTTACGTCAGGGCAAGAAAAGGCTTTGCTGTGAAAGAAACCAATAAGTATCAATACCTGGCTTCTCATGAAGAACGGGATACGGCTGCAAAAGATCATGATTAACACATTCAACTAATCCTAGACGAGCTCTCTTCTCTTCCAAAGCCCTGTTCAGAAATATTTAATAGTTCTTTCAAAGTAGAACAAATGGCACTACACCAAAAAAAAACAGAACTTTTAAGAGAAATTAGCTAATAACAAAACAAACCTGGCACTGAAGGGCATTATAGGGAACTTTTGACTTATTTCACTGAAGATGAATCTAGAGGCTTTCATCTTGAGGTGATAGTTCTTGTCAACAGCTCTTTTGTATATTGTCGTCTGTTTCTCATCCAACAGCTTTGGCTGCAAGTTTGACATAAAAATTCATGCACTCCGGTAAGACAAAGTTGTAGAATGATGAGGATGGATATCTAGGTTCATCTTGACTTACCTTGCCTTCTCCAGTGCTTGTGACTATATCAATTGAATAGACTTCATTCTCCTCAAATTCTGCATCATCAACTCTCGTATCTGGGTTGGATACACTCAATACAACCTTGTTTCCGTCTATCACAAATTGCTTCAGCTGGTGACTAAGAACACCTTCAACAATTTTACAGTCATAAGCAGCAGCAACCTTCTGAATTGCATCTGTTACTTCTTTGTTCTGACAGCAAAAGTAAAAAACAGTAAAATCCTTAAATAATTTTAAAAAAGCAAGAGGAGAACACCTGGACCATTGCTCTCATAAATTCTAAATAATTAAAACAATACTGTCAGCTATGATGAAATGTCAGCATACAGTCAATGGAGCTGTCCCTAAACCCTAAACATAAGTATAGCCAGCTTCAATGCAGGCAACAGAGAAAACAAGTAATCAAGAGAGAGAAAGAGCATAGATCACCTCGGCAAAGCAACCATAGAAATAGCCTTTTAATAACCCCCACAAAATTTAATTATGCAATGCATGCTACATTTGAAATCTTCTCCAACAAAATTGGGAGAAAAACAGTAGAGCTTAAAATTATAAAAAATAATATTCAAAATGCATACCAAAAGTCAACGAGAACAAGTTAATAACAAATAAAGTTGGAAAACATATCCAATATTGTAAGTAATTCCTCAAATTGGGAACTCCACCAGAAGAAAATATAAAATATAACCTATAAGAGTAACTATGACGGACTACTTGGACCTTGATGCATGGATCTTAGGAGACATTCATTGTTTAGGCAGCACGCACACAAGAATATCTAAAGAAGCACAACCACAAAGAAAGGACATAATTGTTACATGAAGGGAACTGATACGAAAACCTCTATACAAAATGATAGGATCAAATCAAGAACCCAAAAGGAAGATTAAATATGATCATCTAACAGTGAACTATGACAAAGTTAGCCCCATAGGATTGAATCCATAACTGATAGTAGTTTGCATCAGTTAGAGATATCCAATATTGTAAGTAATTCCTCAAATTGGGAACTCCACCAGAAGAAAATATAAAATATAACCTATAAGAGTAACTATGACGGACTACTTGGACCTTGATGCATGGATCTTAGGAGACATTCATTGTTTAGGCAGCACGCACACAAGAATATCTAAAGAAGCACAACCACAAAGAAAGGACATAATTGTTACATGAAGGGAACTGATACGAAAACCTCTATACAAAATGATAGGATCAAATCAAGAACCCAAAAGGAAGATTAAATATGATCATCTAACAGTGAACTATGACAAAGTTAGCCCCATAGGATTGAATCCATAACTGATAGTAGTTTGCATCAGTTAGAGATCATGTTAACTCGAGCAACAAAAAAAAAGAAATCTACTAAATCCATACAGAATAAAAAATAATAGTTTATAGTTATGTTTTAAGAAACACTGTTCGAAAGAAACAAAAGTGTAGAGAATATTAACCCACAGAAGGCAGCAGGTTTCATACATAATTAATAATCTGCTTGAAGCAATTTATGTATCATGTAGCACAATTCAGACAAAGGGGAAAAGAGGAGACCGACAAACAATCAATCACCTTGGCAAATTTGCCATGATAATATGTAAGCTATTGCTCGGATGTTAAAAAAATAATGGAAAATTGCAGAGATATTACTATCAACATACTCCTGAACAAACTTTTTTCAAAAATTTAAAAAGATAATTGCAGAGAAACTAGGTACTAAACATTTATAGTCATGGTTGCTACAATTGACAAAACAAAAAAAAATGATCTATAATCTAACCACAGACCACAAGAATAAATCATAACAATCCCCTATAAAAGTAACTATAACAAAAGCTCCATATGGGTGCAAACTAGTGACCAACTGATGACTCTTTGAAAGTAGAGTCATCAGTGCACTTTTTTGCTTAATATTTGTTCGTTTTATACAATAAGTAGTATTTTTGGAGTTAAAAATATTAATATGAACCTTCTAATGAAAAGGGATAAAAATATATTTTTTGGGGGAATTTTCTAGAACTTCTAAGAATTCTTATAGATTTTTTATAAATTTCTTAATGCAAGACAGGTCAAAATACGCTACGTGGATGTCACGCAAGCACGAGAGCTGACCAATCATCATCACGTGGATGCCACGCACGTGAAGAGGGTCAATTGAAGCGCACCACGTGTATCAAGTGACGTAGACCTTGCCAAGCGTTGATGCGACATTCGTTCTGAGTTTTGCCGAGCGATCAACGATCGTGCCACGTGTCGTCATGTGATACATCTTTTCCTTCCACCGGGACGCCACGTAATTTATATTCACTAATCACAGCGCGCCACATAGTGTTGACTCAACACACGTTGACCACAACCAATCCATCCTGCCACGTGTCTCCCGTTGATTGGTCCAGTGATTCACTCGAGCAACATGTCGCAATTTCATTGACCAACACTGTTTAATTTCATTTTTTCATCTCAGTCCGTGATCTGACAATCCAAATTCCAAAAACCTTAAGGAGTTGAAAGTATCACTTATTTTATCAGTTTTTGGTGCCAAGAGAGAAAAATACATAAAAAGTTCAAAAAGAGATACAATTTGGTAAAGATTTAAGAAGAGATTGGTTCTATAATTCAAGAGATTGATTGTATTTATTCTTCTTCTCCTTTTCCTTTCTTTATCAATGTTTACATATTCCTTTATAAAAATATGAGTTTTATCAACAAAATCATGTCTAGCTAATTTATAAATCTAGGGGTATTATAAACCCAATTTTCTACATGTAATGATCTAATATTTTATCCCGATTATGATTTTAATTTAATTATACTATTTAATCTAATTTTATGCTATTAATTGTTTTGTCAACAATTGATATATAAAGACAATTAAATAGATTTGAGAGAATTATCTAATTATTTATCTTGATTTAATAACATGCATAATTATTAGGCAAAGATATATGATTATCATGTATGTGATCCATAATTGATGAATTTAATTAGTATGCAATTTAATCGACATGAATGTGATCAGGTTAATTACTATATGGTGTGTAGTTTACTTAAGAACTGAATACATGTTAGGTTACATTCAATTGATTATGTAATTAATTGGTAATTATATTGGAAAGATTTTAATGATTTACATGTTTAGAAAATTGAGATATTAAGTATTCTTAGATATTTTTCCATAGATCTTCTTTGCTGTCAATTCTAAGTTAATTAATTAATGCTATTTATTTTTAATTCTTTTAATTTTAATTTCTAAAAACACAAAAAAAGTGATTTACTTTTTAGTTTTAAAAATTAGTTTACACAAACATAATTTCCGTTAGAACGATCTTTTATTATCATTATATTACTTATTTGTCATACATATACTTGCATAACCATCGCACACAATTCGTGTCGATCACCAATCTCTAATAGATTCGTCCAACCAAAAGGTTGCATGTGATAAACCAAGAAGGTAAGGTTATATGTGCCTTAACGGCTATAATTAGCATAAGTTTCTAATGTAGTAGAAAAGTGGGAAAAAACACATCAAAGTGGTAGCAAGAGCAGGAAACCACTGAAGACAACAATAAACAATGTGTTAGAAGCATAAAATCAACTTCAATTGCAACAATAGTCAATAAATGGTAATTGTCACATCAAAAATCCCAAGCGTTGATTATTCAAATACGATGACAGTTAGAGACATAAAAAGTAACCTTCTTTCCTGGCCTAACGAGCCTTAAGGCAATTTCAGAAGCAGTATTAGCAGCTGCAAGAACATCAGCTGCCCTTCCTGTAACCAAGCCTTCTTGAAGAACATGAGTGTGAGCAACTACAGCAATAAATCCATCTATATGACAGCCCATGTCACTGTAAGAAAAGAAAAAAAGAAAATAACCAGATTATAGTCATTTGTGGGTAAGTTAAACTTTATATATTATCTAGGGTCCCTAATTAATAATTGGGGTTTGCCAATCTCTATAAAATCTATGATATGTTTAAAGAGAATCCGGTATTTCGTGTTAGTGGGTATCCTAATAAAGGGGGAATTACCAAACATCTAGCATTCCCTCGCATATTTGTAACTCTAGTAAGTCATCTGTGGGTAAGTTTTTCAGTTTATATGTTATCTACACTCTACAGTCCATATTTGCATTCTCCCTAAGTTACAATATATTTACTCAAATGACTGATATTAATTAACAATGATAGAAAGAACCCAAAAGGGTATAAGATGAGAGCTTACATCTTCAACATATCGCCTTCTTCTAACACTGTCTCATCAGTAGCAAGCGGAGAGAAATGACACAGAGTGTTGTTCACAGAAATGCAAGTTGGGAAAGCAACGCCTCTTTCAATCTTCCTCTTCACATTTTTGTACATCTTACCAGATTGCCTGGATACGTGAAAAAGTACATCTGAGTCTAATGCAAATCACATAAATTCAAAATGATGTATCCACAGACAAAGAAATAAGGAATTCGCTGAAGGAAGCTTACTCTCTAATGTAGGAGTCACCCTTCTCGCAAATATCTACAATCTTGACTTTTGTTTTGCATTCTGACAATACTAACTGCAAAGCCTCTGCGAAAAATCATGTATTCCTGTTAAAACAGGTAGCCAAAGTAGTCCAAATTTCGCAAAAACGAAGGGGAACAAATATTGATGACAGTAAATACTAAACGTAATCACATATTTATAGCTAATTAACTATAGATGTACATATCAGGTAGAGAAGAGAGAGAAAAAAAAGATAATTACTGTTAACAATTTCTGCAGCGCTCTTATATTTGGTGACGACTTCAGGAGAACTAAGATCTAACTCTTTTTCCTCCCTCTCATCGTCCGACATCGTTTCCAAACTTTGAAATTACTTCGACTCTGATAACCAATGAAGAAAACTTACTTGAGTCAAAAACCAAAACACAAATTAGAATCAGAAATAATTTAATTTTTTCCATCACAATCCCAGAACTCGGACTCAAGGAAATGGAGATTAGCAGCAAACAAAAAAAAATAGACAAATTCCGTAACTCACGTGACAAATACTTGACGGCAAACGAGAAAAGATTTGGTTGACAGCTAAGGTTTTAGCAGAATATAGAATGTCGAGGATATAATGAGAGCCAAACGAGAACGGTTCAGTGGAGCTAGGGTTTTGACAATCGTTTTTGCATTATATAGGTTTATCTCGTGTATAGGGAATTTTTTTTTCTCCCTAAGATCTGTTACTTTAATTAATGTCTCGAGACATTTTTCTACGTCGTTTTCTTTTCCTATGATAATCAACTATAAAACAACATTAAAATATCCTAAAATTTAAAAAAATGGAATTTAAATTTAGGATGTGTTTGATTAGAGTCAATAAAATGAAATATATGTTTAGTTAAACCGAAAAAGAAATCATGATTAGAATTGATTCTTGAAGGAGAAATAATTGTGATTCTTTTTTCCCTTTAAAAATCATAATTTTATTCCTATTTTAATTTTTTTTCAAATTTTAACCACACAATAAATATAACTCTAAACTCAAATCTAAAAACCTAAAATCCTAAATCCCAAAAACCAAAACACAAAAACCTAAAACCTAAATCTCAAAACCCTAAATCTTAAATCTCAAAACATCAAACCCTAAACCCTAAAACTTAAATCTCAAAATCCTAAACCCTAATCCTTATATCCCAAAACATTAAATCATAAACCCTAAGACCTAAATCTCAAAACCCTAAACCATAAAACTCAAATCCTAAAACACCAAACCCTAAGCCCTAAATCTCAAATCTCAAAACCTTAAATCCCAAATCCAAAATCCCTAAATCCTAAACTCTATTTAGGAAAAAAATAATTTTAACCCTAAACCCCAAATTCCAAATCCCTAAACCCTAAATCCTAAATCTCAAACCTCAAAACCCTAAATCCTATTTAGAAAAATAATAATTTTAATAATATATTTCATTTTTAAGTAATAATTATTTAGAAAAATAATGATTTTAATAAATTATTTAGTCTGATGAAATAATAATAATTAAGTAATATTATTTAAACTTTACTGAATATAGGCGCATTAAGATAATTTATAGTTTTTTTTCATTCCATTCTAGTGGTCAAACTAAACAATATTATTTCATTTCCATTTCTTTCTCATTCCGATTTCGATTTCGATTCAATTCTGTGAACCAAACGTCACCTTAATGGTAGTGAGTAATAATATTTTATAAATAAAAATAGAAAAAAAAAATCAAAGAATAAAAGAGTTAGAAATGAAAGGCATATCAAAATGTTTTATACAATAAATAGTAATGAGTAAAAAAATTGAAGAAACTCAAAAAAAAATATTAAAGAAATAAATAGATTTAAAAATATATCATTTTCATCTTTTAAGAAAATCATTTTCAAGAAAAAACATAATTTATTATGAAATAAATAATAATAAATAATAATTAATATCATAAATGCAAAAAAAGTATAATATATCATTAATTGACAAGAAAATTATATTCAATAAACTCCAAAATTTTCAAAAATGATAAAGAAAAAATTATATACATTTATTTAGGATGAATCCAAATATTAATACAAACTCGTTTCAAAAAAGAAATAAATACAAACATAAAAATAACATCGTTAGATAATAGAATAATAAACAGAAAATATATTTTACTAAGAATAATTCATGATAATTTGAAAAATTATAAACTAAAATTTACAACATATCATAGGTTTGGTATTAATATTCATGATAAGAACTTAAACCAATTATTAAGTTTAGCTTATGAATTTGAAAGATGAGATTTAATGAAATAAGAAAATCATTTATTTTTAATACACTAAATATTAGAATATTCATTAACAAACAATCATAATAGTTTAATATATGAGCAAAATGAATTTATAGAAACCGATAAAACCTTTCAAGAACTTTGACAAATAATAAAACCAAAATCATTAACGTACTTTGAAATATTAAAGGAATAGATCAAGGAGAAACTTATGATATAAGAAAGAAAAAATAATAATATACCAAGATTTACTTTTATGGACTATGAAAAAGAAACATGTAACAAAGAATAAGTTAAAAAATTAAAAGATGAAGTTCAATTAGTGAAAACATTAGTTCATGATGTCGTATTAGAAAAACAATAGTGTTTAAAAACAAATTAAAAATATACACTTAGATATAGATAGAAGCATAATATGTGTTACAAAAAATCAAGCAACATTAATGAAAGCTTTAAGGTTTCTAATAGATGAAATGAATTTAGTCCAATAATCAAACACAAAATATCTACAAGATATAATCAAAACACAAAAAGAATTATTAAAAAAATACATAAATGCGTTTATAATAAATTACAACAATATATAAATATGAAATTTATAGAAATAAGAAAAGATGTATATAACATGCATAAAAATAATGATATTATAAGTCATAAATATAATCATTTAGAAAGATTAAAAGTAGAATCACCTAGGAGACGAGACGTCCTAATACCAAGAAATAAGAGAAGAAAAATCTAAAAAATAATATATAATTCCAATTTAATAAAATATAGAAGAAAAAAAATTAGAAGAATAATTCATGAATCCTGAAAATAAAGATATAGAAAAATTAATTAATTTGTTAACATTAATTAATGAAAAACTAGAAGAACATTGTAATGAAAAATTTTGTACAAACAACGAGGAAGATGATATGACAATAATCAATTGGACTAATTCTGAACCATAAATCATGACCCCAAAATATCATATAAAACCAATTTCATTACAGTTCTTTACCAAGAAGAAAAATCTGACCCACATAAGGAAGAAATAAATAGACAGGTTAGGAGAACCTCACACTATTAATAGAAGAAGACAACCACCCAAAATAGAAGAAGGGTTGTATTGGGAAACTAGCGATAATATTCTACTAGAATTTAAGCTCCATGAAAATTATAAATCTGATCTCTTAAATCTAGATTATATAAGAGACAAGAAAAAAGTCTTAGATGAATGAGCTAGTGGTATAAGTGTACTCATACAAACCTCTCAAGCTATACAAACAAACTTTTCAATCCATAGGATATTAATTTGATGAAGTAGAAAAAAAGGAATATCAAAGGACTTATGGGGTCTATAATGGCCCAAAACCAGGAATCTATAACAATTGGAGTAAAAATCTATTTTAGGGTTTAGTAAAGTAACTCATAGAGCCTTCAACAACAAAATAGAGGCTGAATGCACTTATGCAGATTACGAAATACTAAAACTAATAACTCCATATGAGATAATAAAGAATTACTCTACAACACTACAATAACAACCAACATTACCAAGCAAGTTAACAACCCTAGGGAATATAATAAGGCCTCTAGTACTATTTAGTAAAGAATCTCTCCTTGAGACATTAAAGATAGTAAGGCATTCAGTATTATTCAGAGAAACATATATCATAAATTCATGCAAAGCATCTCTTCTTGAGACATTAAAGATAATAAGGCATTCAATATTATTCAAAGAAACATCTACCATAAATTCATTAATCATTGAAGATGAAAAATACCAATATAGAAACCTCAGTAAACCATAATGGTTAAGCCTTTACAATTTAGCTAGAAAATCTACCCAAGAACACATAGAAGATATGAATTTATACAGTACAAAAAAGGAATTCCCTGCTTGAAGTAAATTCAATATTTTGACAAGCCTATTTATCTCAAAATTTTCAGTTCACTAGTGGACTGGAATTAGGAATGGTGCATCAGTCCCTATCACTTCATTAAGCTACGAATTTCCAACACAAATAGAGAAGTTCCCAAACTAAAGACGCTTCCAAAAAAATGAATTTAACACAGAGAAACTTTGTATATTAAAAGGTCAAATGTTAAGCCAAATTTACTATAAAATCAAGATAATTGATAACTCTATTAAGATCAAAGTAAATTATTTAACTAGTAAATTCATAATTAATTCTAATAGTAGCATGGATTTATTTGAAGAGGATGGTGAAAAAATCACCAAATATGATACAAATTTTAACAATAATATCCTGAAAATTGTTTAAGAAACAAGGAATGTATTCTGCTTTTATACCAACAAAGCCACCAAATATCACATATGACATTACAGTATCACATATCGAGAAGATGAAGATGTATAATCATTAACGTCATCCAAAGGACTGTTGGTAGAAAATGACAAGGAAGAATAAAGAGGCACTACTAAAATACTAATATATGGTCTCGGAAATTTAACCTCGGTTTTTAATAAGAAGATACATCATCATTAACGTCATAAAAAGGACTATCGGTAGAAAATGACAAGAAAAAATAAAGAGACACTACTAAAATACTGATATATGGTCTCAGAAATTTAGCCTCAGTTTTTTAAAAAATCAAGGTCATAGGGTTTTGGTCATGGTCTAATAAAAATCAAGGCTATAGTGTGTACATATAACCTTAGTTTTTATCAGTAACTGTGGCCATAAGTTATATCATTTTTTTCTTTTTTTCTTTTTATTTTTTTTCCTTTTTCCCATCTCACTCGCATGTAGCTGGTTAATTTCCATTTTTGGGACCAAATGGATGATCTATTCTTCCTTTTCCCCTCTCTTCTTCCTCTTCCCCGGCCTTGTCGCCCCCCTCTCCTTACCGGTCGCTCACTCGCATAGCTGGTTTCCATTTGCAATCCTGATCTCTTTTTCATTTTTCCCTATTGTGTAACTCCCTTCCTAAGTCATTTGTTTTTGTTACTGCTCACGACCCAACTCTGAGTCCTCTCCTTTTTCCCTCCAATGATAAGCAGAAAGAATAAAGCGTGAAAATAAACAAACTAGGAGAGAAGACGATATAGAGCCTTAAGTCCAACCAGATTCTCTTGTTCTAGTATCCTGATTTCATAGATCACGTCTAGCTTTAGGTCCTTTACCTACTCCTTTTTCAACAATCTGTCTCTACTAGAAAAGAATCCCATGTTTCTGTAAAAACCCCTGAGGATCATGACACAGTATGAAAAGATATTGTAAGTTAATGACCCCAAATGTTTCTCAAAATCCACACTTATTGGTCTCTAATGTCTTGGTGCCTATATTGTGTAGGTCATAGGGTATGTCTATGACCTTAATTTTTTATAAGACCAAGACTATAGATAACAGTCTATGATCTCTCTTACTTATGCTTCTATTCTTATAACCATTGCCATAGACCTTCGGTCACGGTTAAAAACCGAGTCCATATATCAATATTATAGTAATGAGAAAGAACCGTAGGTAGAAGATGATAAATAAAAATAAAGATGTAGATCGACATCTTTAGTCGGCATCATGTGCCAAGGAAGAAACAATAATTGATATTTAAAGTAGTAAATTAGATGAATTATTAAAATAATGATAAAATAGAAATTTTCATCTTGTAATGAGTGGATCCATGTACTATAAAAGGAACTTTTATTTTCATTTGAAAGAACATAGAAAAAACTAGAGCATACCTCAAAAAAACACACAATCTCTAGCATAATGACTATTCTATCTAGAAATCTCAACCATAATTATGTAGCCAGTAATTATGAACGATTAAGAATCCCTTTAAGGTTCTTAGTTGACCTTAAATTTGTAATAATTATTATATCATAAATAAAATAGTGTTTAGTTACTTTTTTCTAGCAAGTCTAAATTGGATGTCATCTATGTATGGATGTAGAAGGCTCTACTGATGTATTGTAGACACAAAGGGTGCCTTTGTACAACTTGCTTTATATAAAGCCTTTGGTTGAACTGTTATAGAAGCAATGAACTTCTTAATACCTTTAATTATACTATTGGTTCAATCAAAAAATTAGTTACTCAGGTAGTAACCAGCGATACTTCAGATGGTAGTACAACTCCTAATGATCATTATTGCTGGATGCGTCCTGAGGACATTGATTATCCTCGACCAATGACTTAATTCCATAGCTGCTCGAATCTTGCTGCAAAAATGGCTACTGCTTTTAGTTGCTACATCAATTGTTTTCAAAAATAATAAGGCCTATTTGTAGAAACTCGTCCATGGTGCCAAGACCCTTTTCAAGTTTGGTAGGGATCAAAGGGGCAAATATAGCACTGGTGGTTCTAAGGTTGCTACTTTCTATAATTCCACCATGTATTGGGATGAATTTATATGGGATGAAAGTTGGTTGTACTATGCCATAGGAAATAACTCATCTTCAGTTTACAACAATTATTGGTCTTGGCAAACATGGTGGAGCCTTCTAGGGATGCCCTAATTATGGTGTATTGAGCTTGGATAACAAGCTTGCTGGTGCTTAGGTACTTTTGAGCCACATAAGATTGTTCTTGATCCACGAGTACCCATATGAAGAAATTTTGAGGACGCTTTATAACCAGACTAGCATTTTTATGTACTCATTCTTACTAGACTTCACCAACTTTAACAGAACCAATGGAGGCTTGATTTAATTAAATCATGGAAAACCACAACCTCTTCTATTCGTGGTCAATGCAGCCCTTTTAGCTATACTATATAATGTTTACCTTGATGTTGTAAATACCTCTGGATGGTACGATAGACCCAATTTCTATTCCCCAATGCCTTGCGTAAATTTGCACAAACATAGATCAATTACATCATTGGCAAGAATCCATAGAAAATGAGTTATATTGTCATATTTGGTGAGCAATACCCTAGACATGTCCACCACATGGGTGCTTCAATCCCTAAGAACAAGATCAAATATAATTGCAAAGGAGGTTGGAAATGGAGGGATACTAAAAAGCCAAGCCCTAATACAATTGTTGGAGTAATGGTTGTCAGGCCTAACAAGTGTGATGGTTTCCATGATGCTCAAACTAACTACAATTACACAGAACCAACTCTTGTAGGAAATACTGATTTTGTTGCAACGCTCGTTTCTTTTCAAGTGATAAATCCACTAGAATCGTAGTTCCCCCAACGTTTCCAACTCCATCATCTCCTCAAACTCCTTGGAAACCATAAGATTCTATGACAAGTCTCATTAATTCATGTTTAGTTTGTCGTGTGATTTATGGTTAGATGATTTTGTTACAGTATTTGAGACAAGAATTGCCATGACATTAAGGAGTCTTACAACAATCAAGACACATAAATGTTTATGTATTGTATTCTTATGCTAGCCCTTATATCTCATACTTACAGGAGTTGTCAAATTTGACCCAAGAATTGGCCAGCAATTTAAGACATATTTCCTACTCTCTTATATACACAGTACTTTACTAAGTCTAATAAAAGAAGCTAAAATAGATTACCAGATTGTAGCGATTCATGCAATAATGGATTGTAGTACTAATCTCAACTATTTCCAAAATAAGTATCCAAACTGTTGCTTTCAATTCATCCTGATGGGAGGTATCCTGCACACAAAAAACTGCTTGATCTAGCTTGATATTTCTCCATTGAAAGCCATTTGGTCTTGGTAGGAACTGTTGGTTTAATAGATCATCCCTGTGATGAAACTATGGTCAAAACTGGAGATAACTAGTCCAAAGTAAAGGATATAGGTGAGATTTTCGCAATGACAAGAGATGGTGTCAAGGATGCTCCATATAAACTTGCAGACATTGGAGTCCCAAAACAGACCCCACAACCAAATATTGTAGCAATGCTTGGGTGGTTTGTAGCTGAAGTATTGCAAAACTTTGTGGTAATGCACTTAAAGAATGAACTATAATATCTGTGAACCCTCTTGTAATACAAGTAAGGGCTGGACTATTGATTAATGCCATCAACGACATATCTGCAGGAGAGCTTGATGGGGGAAGCATTGCTTTTTCTATCTCGTGACATTGCTTCAGAACTCAATTGCACGAGCCTATAATCCAAAAATCACCATCACAACTTGTTTAACGTCTATGGAAACTAATCCAATGTAGTTAGTTCTTCTCCAGAGTAGTCTGTTCACTAGGGCCCAGCTTTTCACTTGAGCTAAGCTAGACCTAGTTCATAACAACTTAAGATTATCCTTATTTCAATATTTGAGGGATATTAGACAAAATATTATTATTGGATATTAGTTCTTAATTCAAGGAATAAAACAAGGACCTTAATTCAAGGAGCAAAACAAGGAGCTTAATTCAAGGAGTAAAACAAGGAATCCTTAATTCAAGGAGTAAAACAAGGAATTCTTAATTGAAGGAGTAAATCAAGGGATGCTTAATTAAAAGAGTAATTGAAGGAGTAAAATTTCTTTATAAATAGCTATACAATTGTAATGAAAACATGAAGAAAATAATAAGAGCTCTTTTGTGTAGAGTTATTTCTTGTTCTTTCAACATGGTATCAGAGCAGGAAATTAACTTACTTCTGATTTATTATTATCTTAGCATCTTCAATCTTTGAAATGATGGAAGACAAGCCGCTAGGATCAGAAGCTGAAAGTTCATCGGTGCTTTCCTTCATGAATATGCATGAGGTGGATGTCAACCCAAATCAAAGATTAAGCTCAATCTTGTTGAATGAGTTTAATTACTTGCCTTGGTCAAGAGCAATGTCTCTGGCTCTAGGTGGAAGGTCCAAGTTGGGGTTCATAAATGGAAGCATCGAAGTACCTGATGTTTCCTCACCAACCTATGAATCTTGGCTTAGTAAGGATCAGCTGGTTATGTCATGGCTCCTAAATTCCATGGAACGTAAATTAGCTGAAATATTCAGTTACTCTGAATCTGCATACCAACTATGGGAGACGGTCAAGGAAATGTATGGCAGTCAAAACAATGCTGCACAAGTTTTTCAATTAAAGAAGGACATCTCAAATCTGCAACAAGATGGTAAGCCTTTTGTACAACTCTTAGGAAGCATGAAAAGCATGTGGAATGAGTTAGAAATATATCGTCCTCATACAACCGATGTAGCTCTGTTACGAAAAAGAGCGGAAGAAGATAAGATATTTCAACTTCTGTCTAGTCTCGATTCAACATATGAAGATATACGATGCCATATACTCATGAATACTGAACTTCCTTCCTTCACCAATGTATGTGCGACAATTCAACGTGAAGAAGTAAGGAGGATAGTCATGAACAAGGATACAATGGCTAGTGCACCTGAGGCAAGAGTCTATCTAGCCAACGAGAGAAAGTACAAAGGGAAGCATCCAAACTTGAAGTGTCAACATTGCAACTATACGGGCCATATTAAGGACACATGTTGGATTCTACATCCAGAATTAAAACCTGATTTTATAAAGGATAAGGGTTTACAGAAAGTGAATCGTACTGCATACCGTGCAAATCATGCTTCTGCCTCTACCTCTAATGGGTCTGATCCATTCAAAAACTTCTCAGCGAATCCAGCTGAACTTATGAATGAGTTCATGTTGTATCTTCAAAGAAAGATAGAAGGAGCTAGAATTGACTGTGTGGATAGCATAGAAGAAGGAAACTCGACAGCATTGCTAGGCAAGTTTGCAGGTTTCTTGGCAGATACAAAACTCATACCACAAGAGGACATGCAAGGTATCATAAAAGCCTTTAAAAATGCTCTTAAAATAAATATGTTGCATGATTTTTGGGTTGTAGATTCAGGTGCCACAGATCATATGACAAACCATGTGTCAAAGTCTCATAAGTTTGAAAAATTAGCAAATCCTTCTCAAGTTTCAATTGCAAATGGTGAGAATGTAAAGGTTTTAGGAAAGGAAAAAATAAAATTAATGTCAGATGAAATCGAGTCGGCGGTTTTATATGTACTTTCCTTTCCCTTCCAATTTCTGTCTGTAGGAAAAATCACAAATACCTTGAATTGCTTAGCCATTTTTTCTCCTCACAATGTCATTTTTCAGGATTGTGCCACCAAAAAGACGATTGGTGAAGGGTTTTACTTAGATGGTCTCTAGTACATATCCAAGAGCAATCCCAAAGGGTTTCAAGCCAAGTTTAACCCTATCAAGATAATCAATTGTGGCATCAACGTTTAGCTCACCCTTCTCAAGCAATTTTGTCAACTTTATTTCCAAACTTAGGAAATGATGCAATTGCATGTGAAACTTTCCACTTGTCTAAGGCCACTAGATTGCCTTTTAATTCTTCCTTGTCTAGGGCTAGTAATTGTTTTGAACTAATTCATTCAGATGTATGGGGACCAACTAATGAATCTTTTGATGGTTATAAGTATTTTGTGATTTTTGTTGATGATTTTTCTCGAGTCACATGGTTATATCTTTTAAAGTCTAAGAATGAAGTTATGGAAGTATTTAAGGACTTCCATAACCTTGTTAAAAATAATTTCTCCTCTAAAATTCAAACCTTAAGGTCTAACAATGGCACCGAATACATGTCTCATATCATGCAACAATATTTGAGCATTCATGGCATTATGCATCAAACAAGTTGTGTTGGCACACCTCAACAAAATGGTGTAGTTGAATGCAAAAACCGGGACTTACTTGAAAAAACTAGAGCATTAATGCTACAAATGAATGTACCAAAGAGATTCCGGTCCCAAGGGGTTATGACAGCTGCTTACATCATCAATAGATTACCCAGCCGAGTCTTGTATTTCAAGTCTCCCCTAGAGGTCATGAAAGGAAGGAAAATTAACCTCTCACACCTTAGAGTCTTTGGCTGTATCTGTTTTGTACATATTCAATCTCATCATCGAGATAAATTGGATCCTAGAGAGTCATTAAATGTATTTTTCTTGGTTATTCATCTACACAAAAGGGATATAAGTGTTATGATCCCCAACTTAGGAGATTAATTGTGTCTAAAGATGTTCGATTTTATGAAACTAACCCTTTTTTAAGCAAGTCACATGAAATCACAAGTCAAAGGGATGACATCTTTGATGTGTTTCCATTACCAAGAATCGAACTTGAGTCTCTACAACAACAAGATCCTAGCCATGTCAACATTGATACATCTCTCACTGAAAGTAACAATGAAGGGTCTCTTCTTAATGGTACACTGCATGAAGATGGTGATAATCAAGATGATCCTCACAATATGGTACAAGATGTGAACGAGTGTGAGATAACTCATCCTGCTCCACGACGTAATCCAATGCGTGTTAGGCAACCTCCCACAAGACTTCAAGACTTTGTCACCTACAAACCCACACATCCCATCTCAAATTATGTGTCATATAAGAGAGTGACAACAACCCATGCCGCCTTCCTCAGCACTATATCGAGTTACAGTGAGCCTCAAAACTTTCACGAGGCCAATAGCCAAGGGGTGTGGAAGGAAGCCATGCAAGAAGAACTTAAAGCCCTAGATCAACACAACACATGGAACATGACCAAACTTCCAAAAGGTAAGAAATTCGTGGATTGCAAATGGATTTATAAGCTCAAATTCAAGTCAGATGGATCAATTGAGAGGTATAAAGCAAGATTGGTGGCTCGGGGATTCACTCAAACATTCGAGGTGGATTACAAAGAAACATTTGCACCTGTTGCAAAAATGAACACAGTAAGAGTGCTACTGTCTGTGGCTGTAAACAAGGGGTGGTCCATGTACCAAATGGATGTGAAGAATGCATTCTTGCATGGTGATCTCAAAGAAGAAGTCTATATGAAATTGCCACCCGGGCATCCTCAAAGCAATGAACTGGATTTAGTGTGCAAATTGCACAAATCCATTTATGGTTTGAAACAATCCCCACGAGCTTGGTATGCCAAGCTAAGCTCAGTTCTCACTAGTGTTGGTTTCAAAAGCAGCAATGCTGATTCTTCACTATTTGTTCGCACAGGAACTATGGGAAAATTGGTTGTGCTGATTTATGTAGATGATCTGATAATTATAGGTGATAATACTGACGAGATTTTCAACCTCAAAAAGTCCCTCAGACAAAGGTTTGCAATTAAAAACCTTGGGATATTTAAGTACTTTCTTGGTATAGAAATGGCAACCTCGCACAAGGGACTCTTTCTTAACCAAAGGAAATATGTCCTAGATTTGCTCAAGGAAGCTAACATGAGTGATGCTAAACCAGCCATTACCCCTCTTGACAGCAAGCTCAAACCTAGCTTGAAAGGTACGCCACTCAAGGATATAAGTTATTACTAGGGACTGGTTGGTAAGTTGATCTACCTAACAATCACCATACCTGACATCACATATTTTGTAAGTATTGTGAGCCAATTCATGTACTCCCTGACACTTGAGCATTTGACCCTTGTTAAAAGGATCTTACGCTATTTAAAAGGATAAGTGGGTCGTGGTATCATCATGAAGAAGAATGACAACACACAAATCATAGGGTATTGTGATGCTGATTGGGTAGGGAATGCAATCGATCGCAAGTCCACCACTGGCTACTGTACATTTGTCGGTGGAAACTTGGTCACATGGAAGAGTAAGAAGCAAACTGTCATCGCCAGATCAAGTGCTGAAGCTGAGTATCGTGCAATGGCTTGAACTGCGTGTGAGTTGATATGGCTTAAAGGTCTTTTATGTGATTTAGGTGTTTCTACAACTCTTCCTATGTCCTTATTTTGTGACAATCAGGCAGCCATGCATATAGCATCAAACCCAGTGTTTCACGAGAGGACGAAACACATTGAAGTTGATTGTCATTACATTCGTGAACAAGTTCAATCACAAGTGATTCAGACACATTATATAAGAAGCTTTGACCAATTGGCTGACATCTTCACCAAGCCCTTGGCTTCTCATCAGTTTCAACGACTTTTGTCCAAGCTTGGATCCATAAACCTTTTGGATCCAGCTTGAGGGGGAGTATTGGATATTAGTTCTTAATTAAAGGAATAAAATAAGGACCTTAATTCAAGGAGCAAAACAAGGAGCTTAATTCAAGGAGTAAAACAAGGAATCCTTAATTGAAGGAGTAAATCAAGGGATGCTTAATTCAAAAAGTAATTGAAGGAGTAAAATTTCCTTATAAATAGCTATACAATTGTAATGAAAACATGAAGAAAATAATAAGAGCTCTTTTGTGTAGAGTTATTTCTTGTTTTTTCAACAATTATCACACCACCTTAACAGATTAATCTCAGCAATTCAATGTCACCTCACAAGAATGCTAATGCTAGTTGATACATCCATCCAAACTCAAAGTAGTTTAAGTAAAAGGTCGAATAGGTGTAATCTGTTCATCATTAACGTAGTGAATTCCATTCTGCATCAACGTAGTGATAGATGTAAACGGGACTATAGGGACAAGGTGTCAAATGGTGGCTAGCACAGTTCGCCTTTTCACTTGAGTCGATCTAGACCCAGCCCATGAGTGATTGAACAATAAGGAATCCAAGAATCAAGGCGATATTCTTCCTCAATTTCAACTTCTTGCTTTGATAGCTTTCAATGGCTTCCAACTTTGTGAGCTCTAGAAAGGGGCTGGAAAATAGTGATATGAGGGGGAGATTCAATTTGAATGAATTGGTACTAACTTGACGCCGAGCAAGCATGTTAGAAAATTGGCTCATACCAGCCTAATAAGCTCATATTAGCGTAGTTTGTTCTCCACCAGAAAATTTTGAGTGGGGTGACAACTTCAGTCCATTAGCTTACCCATCAAAGCTTGAAAATTGTAAACCAAAATTTTAAGAATAACTCCACTTAAAAAGAAGACACAGCTTGGAGATTGCACGACCTATTCCATTCTTCAGATCGCGGCAACTCGGCCCACATTTCTCCAATCGTTTCATGAGTTCATACCAAGTCTAGTTCGTACCAAGTCCAATCCAACCAAGCCTAATTTGTGATAGATCCAGTCGAACTAGCCTAGCCTGTATATCTCCAGGTCATTCACTTAACGAGTTTATCGATGGTCATTCATGGTTGAGATGGTTTCAGAGTACTCACTCTCTATGTAAGCACCAGTTACCCCAACTCATTACTCATTCTCTTCTTGTTCAACTAACAACCCAACCAAGATAGATCCTCATATTCTAGAGTGGACCTCCCTAAGTCAGTATCTTCGATTCTTAGACCATGAAAAGATAATTGAAAAGGGCAGTTCTTGCTCTACCAATGTGAACATGGCGATCTTCACCAACCATTTCCTATAACTCTATTATCACCGGTGAAAGACTAGGTCGGGTACAAAATACAAATAACTACCCTTTTTCACCCTGCTATCCAACTGCTCGAGATCTACTTTTCCTCCCTCTTTTGCACCTTGTTGTCCAATGACAAATTGTATTTAATGTTATTTTTTTATATATTTTTTGATCATCGGGTGAATTATTTCTCTCGGGTACTTATTAGACCCAGTTGAGGTAGGCACATATCATCAGTTCATTACTATAGCTATCCTCTCCAACGAGTTCTTGTTACTTTATTGTTGACAAATTTGACAAATCATGGGCTTGTTGAAGTGGGTAAAATTTATTGTTTAACGAATTTGAGGTTGTAATTTTCTTGTTGAAGTGGGTTTCGTACAATGATTTTTGATAGACCCCGCTCTTAGTGATTCATGTTTGGTAGACTTATAACGAGTCTATCATTTTGGATTTACACTAACAAAGTTGTAACTTTACTACTGTTATGAATTCATGCACTTCTAGAGCTGATAAGTATTAGGATGGTAGTTCTATTATATCAAGCACAAGTCTAGGCATCATATGCCAAATTGTCCCTTTATCTTGCTTACGGGTTGTATAAATCAATGGACGATAAGTAAGAACCCCAAAATAGTGATACAAATCATCTTGAGTTGGGAGGTTATTAAACATCTCACTTTTGAACAGGCAATTTATGTCACTACCTTCACCTATTTCCTGTTTAACGGGGTATATGTTGTGTAATGAGATATTATTCTCGCCTAATGGGAAAAATCTTTTAGTATAGCTAGACTTCATTGTGGAACCTTGGTCTATTTGGGAGTCTAAATTAAATCGCCATTTAAGTGTTGCCTGATCAGATCGCAATATAAGTACTACCTGATCAGGTCGTCATATAAGTGTTGCCTGATCAGGTTGTCATGTAAGTACTGTCTGATCTCTAAATAAATGTTGCCTAATTAGGTTTCCATGTAAGTTCTGCCTGATCAGGTCGCCATGTAAGTACTACCTAATCAGGTCACCACCTGAGGTCTTGTATACCAAGGTGACCTAGGTTGTCTAAAGGGTGAATAAAGTCATTTACTTTGGTCAGGTCTTGACCTTCAGATCTTAGCCATCAGGTCTTGACCATCATATCTTGACTCTCAAGTCTTGGCCATCAGGCTATAACTCTCAAGTCTTGACCATCAGGTCTCTAGGTGAATGCTACTACTCTCAGGTCTTAGCCATCAAGTCTTTAGGCGAATGTTACTATGCCTCTCAATTTTAGCAAATGAACATTTGAGTAGGCTTTAGGAACAAAGAAGTGAATGGCCTTGGCATATATTTAAGCCCTTATTGGTCACACGTTAATATTGAGACTCTCTAATAATGTGTCTCTTGTTAATGAGCTCATCACTAGTTTAGGACGAGTTCATTTATTTTGTAGGCATGGATTATATAAAAATTGACCTTGAAGATTCGATCAATGTTTGGTACACATGACCTATAGCTCATAATGCCAAGGACTAGTCGCAATATCTTTTCTCTACTAAAATTCTAGTTGTGTAGCACAAGAAGTTGGACTTTAATTGTGCCACACTACACCCTGATGTGGTCCTTTCAAACTAGGAGTAAAGCACTTCCTTGTAGTAGAAAGATGTCTCATATACCCCAACTATCTTTTAAAGAGTAAAAAAGTCGGCAAGGAATCACCTTTCATAAGTATCAAGGCAAACTATAGACCTATATTCTTTACCTCTCACATGTGTTGCCAAAGGGAGTTCACATTGATGAACTCAAGACAATTCCATGAAATGACCTATTTCCACAGACGATGTCAATTGTTTGAAGATAATTTAGTGTCTTAGAGATTCTAGTGATTTTTAAAGAGAAGTAAAAAAGGTTGACAATGAACAGATCATGTATTATCCCCATTAAAAATGTATAAATAGCACCTATTAAACAAGTGTCAAAGATACATAGGCATTATATAATTAGATCGTTATATATATGCTGCTTGAGTCGCTACAATAAGATGTTACCCAGGTTGTTAGGATTATATACCAAGCCGTTTATATAAACCAAGTCTTAATCCTTAGGTCTTAATTTTAAGGTCGTGGTTCTTAGGTCTTAATTCTCTTATTCATTATATCGTTATATACTAGCTGTTATGTAGGAGTTACCCTTAACATGGTTAAGGTATCTTGGTCGCTAGGATCGCATACCTATTATCTGAATAATATCAAACAAAAAGTATATGTATATTTTGTAAAATTTTAATTACGTGTGATTTAAATTTTTATATGTAATATATATATATATATATATATATAGATAAATTAATTATATCTATATCTATTTAGGCATGAACACACCAATGTATCAATTTTATAATAAGTATTACACATGAGTTTTGCGATTAAATTATAAGGTGAAAAGTCATAATAGTTAATTTATTTTGTCAAAAAATGTTATTTGTTCTCTTAGATTACAAAATGTGATTTTTAATATTTTTGCTTATAAAGATACCAAAAAAGGACATTTGATAAAAATATTATTTTATTATTAAAATTCATTATAAAAAATACTCAAAGAGTTTCTTTTTCGTAAGAAAATGAACTAAATTACACATTTTTTTTATAAAAAATAACTAAATTACATATTTTTCGTAAAAAAAAAGAACTAAATAAACACAACTTATATCTAGATAACTAAACACTATTTTTTATAAAAACAAAAGGATCTATACGATATCTTTTCCTTATAGGACCCATAATATATTCATGGAGAATATAATTTCTTTTTATAGAGATATAATTTTAATGAAAATATATTGAGATTTTATTTATTTTTAAATTATTTTAAATACTTATAAAGTACATTTATGATTCATCGTTACACATAAAGGTAAACAAATTATTGGATTAATCTATTTAAATTAAAAAATCTGATTCGATTCATTGAATTTGAATCAAATTTTATTGATTTTTTTTGTAATCGAATCGATATAAAAATATATAATCTTTTTGGATTAGACCAGATTGAATTACTACTAATATTATAAACAAATGCATATTTTATTTTTTTACTTTCTTATTTTAATTTTTTTTAATTATAATTATAAATAATATTTTTTTTTGTTAAAAATAAACATTTAAAATTTAACGTGTATATCGCATTTTACATGTGATAATAATTTATAAAAAACTATTAACATCAATTTATTCTTTATCTGATAAAAAAAATTTAATATACTAAGATTAAGATTAGTTTAGATTCCATTGTCGAATTAAATTCAAATTAAAAATATACAAATCCTATTCAAATCTTAAAAAATAATTTTCAAGTCGCTGCCCCAGGTGACGTTATTAAAATGACCTTATTCAACTGTTATTTTCAATATTTTACCCAAACAATCAACATTATTCTAGCATTACAACCCAAAATTGTCCATGATTGAATCATGAATAAGGTGAAAAACCCTCTTTATTCATTATTTTACATTAATACACTTAATTGCATATCAAAGATTCCATTTTAATGCAAATACTTTAATATCTTTCTAAAATTATCAAGATATATCATATATGCATGCGTCTGGTCTCATACAAAAGATTTTCGTCCCTGCAGTATATTGTCAATGTAACTGCCCAGATTTTACAAGAATCGTTATTATAACCAGCTTCAATCCTCTGAAACAATTGGGCTAAAGAAAAAAAGCTGGCAAGACTTGTTTTCACGAATAATCTTAAGAAATGACAACCAACAAAACTTAGCTTCCTACTTTTTGTAGGTCTTTATTTCTTTGATTATGCCATCAGCAAGTGAGTCAACATCATTGTTTTTCCCATAAAATTTTAAAAACTCCATCTTAGGATCCATCAAATACCTGCACATGATTTCAACATATATTTGTCATCAGTATTTTGAAATTCTTTTCCAACAAAGAGAACCTTGAATTTTTTTTCATCACTCACACCAAATAAACCACCATAACTTCAGGAAGCTCATCCAAAGATGCTTAGAAAAAATTCAGTAAATGTTTTTTTTCAAGAAAGGATTTAAATTCATTCAAATAAATTCAGCATATAGGAATATCCAAGTGCTAATTTCATGGAATAAAATCATAGATGCCCAAAAGGTTCAAGATCACGGAGTACCCAATACATATCATATGGAAGGGAAATTTTAAGCACGTTAGACTCTTAACTCATATCAACCGTGAAAATAGTAGAATGTTCGGCTCTTAAGTCATAACAACCGTGAAAATAGTAGAATATGCAGATCAACATATTAGAGGAAGAAACATGAATAGTGAATACATACATGACAATGGAGTGATCAACGAGATAATCAGAATCTTCTTCGGCTGTCTTCATATAGTACACCCTATATGCACGAGCAACTTTCTGTATCTCCTCTGCACTACCAGTTAACCCAATTAACTTGGGATGAAACTCTGTGACAGAAAGCACAAGACCAATATACTAAGATGGGGGTAGAATGAGTCTGCAACTGATTATGATGATGTTTGCTATTTTAACATGCTTCTATATTTAGAAAGTGCAATGCAATCTAACATTAGAAACTACCTTTTACATATTCACGGACTTGCTCAACAGTATCTCTGTCAGGATCAACAGATATAAACACAGGTAAAATTTCAACCCCGGCCTTTTGTTCTGCACATACAATTCAATTAAAGATAACAATCTAAAAATCAAAATATAAAATTCCAATACAGATTACCATTATGCGAGACAAAACATCAGGACATATACTTTTTTTTTGGCTGGATAGAGTAAACATATTTGCAATTATTCAAAACAAAAATATTGTCTCTTAGATACTGATAACCTAATAAGTACAGTCTATAGAAAAATATTATTAGTATTTTTGTTAGTTTGGACGTACTACTAAATAAGAGGTTTTCAATGACCCAGAAGCCACAACTATCCCTAACTTCTTTCATCTGAAACTTAAAGAATGCTATGTATATAATGGCTCCATCATAATAAAATCATGTTTGCTGAAACAAGATGGAAAATGTTATATGACTTGGACAAATTGCGATAGACGAGTAATAACCACAGTGCCACAAGAATACAAGGAGTCTAACACAAACAAGTCTCTGAAATCAAAGAATATATAGCACGAGAGAGGGTCAACTTGTTGCTTTATCAATTGCTATTGATGCCAATTAGGAAAGTAACTTACTTATTTTATCAACTGCAGCAGCTAACTTTATCAGCTCATCTGGGCAAATATCAGGGCAGTGAGTGAAACCAAAGTATATCACTGTCCAATTCCCCAAAAAGTCCTTTTCAGTTACACTCTTTCCGTCATGGTTTATAAGATTAAACGGCCCCCCAATAGCTGCTTTTCCAGCAGATGGTCCTTGCTTTACTTCCTTTGATGCACTATAAATTTCTGCAGCCACATAATGTCTATTAATTACAAGAAAGAGTGTCAATATTTTGCCAGATAGCATCTATAACAATAACAAGTTCCACAACAGGGGATCATCCACTGCCACTGAGATCAAATAGACAAAAGTATAATGTAATCTGGGTAAGGCATATCATACTTCACACATATTAGCACATTAATTATAATTGAAATCCATATCATCCAAATGCCCTGATATCTACACCTACAATAGGCAACTGTTTTTGTGTTGAAGACACCAATACAATTTTGAACTTCCAAAGTCTACGCACATGCAAAATCAATACAAAATTTTGAGGGTTAAAGTCTCTACAAATCCTGTAATTCTTCAAAATGTACACTTTAGTCCTCTAACTTTTAAAGTATACACCTAGGATGCTGTGATTCATGAAAATATATACTTAAGTCCTCTCTTTTAAGGTACATATCTTCTCTGAGTCTTTAAGAGTCTCAATCTACTACAAATAGTCTTTTTTCCGTTTCTACCCAGTAAAAGAAACCGAACTTCTTGGCTACAGCAGAAAAACCTGTTTGGAAATCTTTCTATTACCAATACCAACCAGTATAGCATTACTTAACACAATAAAGTTTATATTTGGCAGGCAATATAAAACATAAGGCTAAAGTAGTCATTAATTAAAGATGAAAGTTGAAAATATTCAACTCCAAAGGCAAAACTAACATGTACTCCTAAGTCCTTATTCAGAACTCACCAGAGTAATCTACCTTCAATATGTTTTCTCTTTTCCTTGTCGTAGTAGAAGATAATTCCCACTCCAGTTGCCACAAGTAGAAGGAAACTTAACCATGAAACTGGCTGCAAAGGCAAACACAACTAGTCCTTTAAGTAACCAATATTTTCAAAACTCGAAACGATTAAGTTACATATTCACCACAGATCAGATAAGTCAATACGTACCCCTCCACGAACTGGTTTCCCAGCATCGGCGTTCTGATTTGATTCTCCTGAATTGTCTCCTTTACCAGAATTATCTTTTCCAGCTGTTTTTGACGCTCGGTTTTCTGAATTCGAAATTTCTACACTTGAAGTCGATAATAAACTTCTCTGGTACATGGTAACAGAATGGATTCCAAGCCCTTGAGGTAAAACCTGAATCAAACATCGAAAATAGGATCTCGTGCTACGAAAAAATTACAGAAGAATGTCTTGGCAAGATTTTCTCAGCAGCCAAACATATATGAGAAACAAAACCATGAAAAAGAGGATTCTTTTTTTAAAGCAAACGAACCTGTTGAAGAAGACGGAGAGGTACAGCATGCCGAAAATCCTTTTCAAAAGGTGGTGATTGTAATGGAGATATGCATCGGCTCAGAGAGTGATAGCAGAGAGAGCGATAAACGTAACTAAACTTATTGGCGCTCCTGGATATGCAAATCGTGGCCGCCATTTTAGCAGAGACGAGAACTTAAGAGTGAGATCCTTGCTTTTGCTTGATTCTATAAGCCTCAACTGTAACGCTTTAGTATAGGGTTTCAGCTAAGAATGGGAATTTTAAAAGCGGGTATGGATATACGTGGTTATGTAAACCGTTAGTTCGTTTTTTATTTTTGATTAATTTTGGGATGGGAATAATTTTGAATATTACTCCGAAAGTATTAATTTTAAGATGATTACACTTATATTCATATACAAGACAAGGTAATCACGAGCCACCCTACTCACAGCATCAAGGTGAAAGGAATCTCATTTCTAACTCGATAAGACCTGGTGAAGAGCAATACGTTCATAAAAGAAATAGTTAGGAGTCACGATTTCAAGCATTTTAGGAAGTCAATAAAAAGCAAGATTATGCTTTGAAGGTAATTGATGAGAAAAACAAGAAGGGTAAAACTCTTTATAATGTGTACAGAGATTGTGAACAATTGTGTATCTTTCCATTTTCTAATGATATAGAAAATGACGAGCCCCCGACCAAGTTCAACATTCCTAAATGCCCTGACTATTTTGGGACAAAGGACCCAATAACGCATGTGAAACACTTCAAGACAACCATGGCTCCCATGGGCTTAATCCAGGGAAAAATAGATTAAATGATGTGCAAGCTATTCGTAGCTACTCTCTGTGAGTGCACCCAAAAATAGTTCAACAACTTAGTGTCCCGATCTATAACCTTGGTCCCCTTGAGAAAAGAATCACACCACATTTTCTCAATTATTCAAGAGGGTAAAGAATCCACTGAGGAGTATATGAAACAATTCAGAGAGAAAATTTTGAAAATCTCTGATTGTTCTAACTCTATAGCTATAGAGGCCTTCTAGAGAAGTCTTCCAAAGAATTTTGATCTATTTGTAGAATTAATCAAAACAGTGTCTCGTACTTTAGAGGAAGCTTATGACAAGGCAAGAAAGTTTGTCAACCTAGAGAGAGAGCTAGGCTCGATTAAAGGCTAGCAAACTAATATAAAGGTGGTTCCATACAAAGAAAAAAAGAGGATAAGCCCAGATAGGGCACATCAAGACATCAAAAGTAAATGCTTCACACCAAATAATAGGGGGACCGAACAATGGTTAAGAAATAGAGGACCTTAGGAAGGTCACTTTCTCCCTTTAGAGGGCCTCCATTGAGAGTAAATCTAACCCAAGTTATAATGAGAATGGGGGAGGAGCCTAACATCAGGTGGCTACCAAAAATGAAATCCTCGCTTAGGGACACATCCAAATGGTGTGCCTTCTATAAAGGCATAGGCCATGAGAAAAAAGATTGCATACACCTCAAAAAGAAGATATAAGAGTTATTAGTAAGGGGATATCTGAAGGACCTCGTCACAGAAAATGGAGATCGGAGAAATCACCAATATATGAGCGGTGCCAAAAATAACAAACCTAAAAGGCACTGAAAAGGGAGTCCCATAAAGAAACAAATGTTAGGACCATAAACATCATACACGGAGGGCCAGGGATTAAAGAAAGTTCAAACAACTGGGGCAAAATGTTTGCTAGAGAATTGCGCAACGCCCCTTGTGTATATGCCTTGGGCAAAGGAAGACCTGCCATAGAAATCATTTTCAATGAGAAGGATGAAACCTTTTAGTGATAATCTTGAGGATTGGATCTTGTGATGTTTATAGAATAATGATTGATATAGGGAGTTCTATAGACCTCATTTTATAACCATTACAAGAGCTCTAGATATAAAGGACATGATATTGTCAAGACGGAGCTCCCTCTTGTAAGGTTTAATAGTAGTACTACCTATGTCAAAGGAACGGTAATGCTACCTATTATGGCAAAAGGAGTGATAGTTATGACCATTTTCATAATCATCGATGTCCCAGCTCATTACAATGCTATCTTGGGAGACCTTGGATACATAAAATGAGGGCAATTCCATCCATCCTTCACCAAGTAATCAAATTCCCTACTGAAGGAGGTTGAGAAGAGATTAGAAGACACTAGGAGAAGGCTAGAAGCTGTTATAATGCTACTTTGAAGGAAGTGGCCCACAAATAGCAGTTATAGAGAGGCATCTCTCAAAGGAAGCCACAGAGCAAAGGCCTTATAAAATTGATCAACTTAAATGAAGTAAGAGACCTCCTAATGGAGGTGAAAGGTTAAAGCCTCCCCTTTAAAATTGGGTGAAGGCTTGACAATGGAGCTAGAGGAATAACTCTAACAATTCCTTAGGACTACCTCGGATGTCTTTGCATGGGCTCCAATTGACATGCCTGGAATTGACCCAAAAGTCATATCATACCAATTAAACGTCAAACCAGAGGCTAGATCTATACAACAACGAAAAAGAAAATTCTCAAGAGAAAAGAACGAAGTCATCAAACATCAAGTGGCCACCCTTAAGAAGCAAGGGTCATAAGGGAAGTCAATTATCCTTCGTGGCTATCAAATGTGGTCCTAGTTAAGAAATCATACATGTTATCTTGTATGTATGTAGCTTTCACATATTTAAAGGAGACATGTCCCAAGGATTATTTCCCCTTCCCAAGTATTGATCAATTGGTAGATGTCTCTATCGACTTTGGGATTATGAGTTTTTTGGATGCATACTCAGGGTACCACCAAATTAGGATGCACCCCAAAGATGAGGGCAAAACATCTTTTATAACGAAAGAAGGAACATTTTGTTATAAAAGAATGCCATTTGGATTGAATAATGATGGTGCCACATATCAATGTCTAGTCAACAAAATATTTGAAGAATAATTGGGGAGGAACTTAGAGGCCTATGTGAACAATATGGTGGTAAAATCAGCTCAACCTATGTACCACATTAAAGACCTAAAGGAAGTATTCTCAATAATATGAAAATACAGTATAAGGCTCAATCCTAAAAAAAATGCATATTTGGTCTCTCTGTAGGGAAATTCTTAAGGTACATTGTGTCAGCCAAAGGGATTAAGGCCAATCTAGACAAGATATAGGCCCTGATCAATATGAAACCACCTTCTAGCCTTAAAGGAATCCAAAAATTAAATGAAAGAATAGTAGCATTGAATAGGTTCATTTCTAAATGCATTGATAATTGTCTGCCCTTCTTTAAAATATTGAGAAAAGGCATATCAGTTTTTTGGGATGAACGTTGCGATGGAGCCTTTGAAGAAATCAAGAAGTATTTGAGTAACCCCTATCTTAGCTAGCCCTTGTCTAGGAAAGGTTCTTTATTTGAAAGAAACAAAGTTTAGCATCATGTATACTATGTCAAGCAAGACCTAACAGACACCCAGAGTAGGTATGCAACAATGGACAAGTTAGCATTTGTCCTTAAAGTTAGCGCACGAAAGATCAGGCATTACTTCGGCTCACATACAATCATGGTACTTACTTATCATCCACTCAAGAATGTATTGATGAGGCCAGATGTAGTAGATGGCTAGCATAGATAGCAATAGAATTGGAGGAATATGATATTCAATACATGGCTAAAACAACCATCAAATGGAAATTAGTGGTCGAGTTTGTGGTCGAGTTTGTGGTTGAGTTTAGTGAAAGGCCAGAAGTTGTTGACAATAAGGAGAAAAAAAGAGTATATATGGTGGATCAAAAAGAGAGCACAATTTGGTAAGTGTTTGTTGATGGAGCTGAAAACTTCTATGGTGTAGGGCTAAGAGTAGTCTTAATAGACAATGACAATAATTGTTTCAAGTACGGAGTCAGACTTGATTTCCATGTGACCAATAATGTTTCTGAATATAAAGTGACTACATTTGGGGCCATGACTGCAAATAAGTTGGGAGCTGATAGGGTCATCCTACATAGCAATTCAAGGCTAGTGGTAAACCAATTCTTGGGGACATTTGCAGTTAGAGATGGAAAATTGAAAAAGGTACCTAGAAAGGTTAAAGAATGAGTGCTATAAATTTTCTAATTTGAGATCAAGCGAATAACTTGAAAGGATAATGGTCATGTTGATGCCTTAGCCACTTTGGCATCGGTACAATAGGCCAAGCATAATTGCGTAGTATTAGTGACAATCCTGTGAGAAACGTTCTTGGAGGAGGCTAAAAAAAGGGTTGAATGTATAGACGCTCCTACTATCTCATGATACATCCCAATTTATAAATTCCTGGAAAGGAAGGAGCTTCTAGAGGATGGAAAGTCTGCAAAAGAAATCAGGGCTAAGGTAGGTCAGTATATGATAGAAGTAAGAAAATTATAACGAAAAACTTCACTCGATTTAGGGCTTTTATGTATAGCTAAAAAGGGATATGAAAGATTAATGTATGAAGTACATGAAGGGGATTGTGGTTCACATTTAGGAGGGATGAAATTATCACAATGACTCATAAGACATGGCTATTATTGGCACACTATGCTGGAAGATTGTACAAAATACACCCAGACATGCAATAAATGCCAAAGATTTTCCCCTTATCACACATTCTTCCAAATACCATGAAAGGGGTGGTGAGTCCATGGCCCTTTTATAAGTGGGGGCTTGACATAGTAGACCCTTATTTATATAAGTAAGGGTTAAAAAAGTTTCTATTCGTAGCTACTGATTACTTTTCAAAATGGATCAAAGTAGAGCCCCTGGGTAGAATATAGGAGGAATAGGTGATTCGATTTATATGAAAGTTCATAATTTATCATTTTAGTCTATCCAGAGAGCTCGTCACAGATAAGGGGAGGCAATTCATAAGATGCAATATCAAAGAATTTACCCTCAAGTACAACATTAAGATGTGCCACTTCATGCCATATTATCCTTAAGCCAATGGTCAGATAGAATCTTCTAACAAGCTAATCATCAATTTATTAAAAAATAGGTTGGAAAATGCAAAAACAAGATGGGTCGAAGAGCTACATGGAACATTGTGGGCCGTCAGGACTAGTCCTCGAGGAAGCACTGATGAGACCCATTTCTCCCGAGTATATAGAATGGAGGAATTAATTCCAATCAAGGTCACATTATCCACTGACAGATCAGTTTTAACAGAAGAACAAAATGAGGTAAGTAGAGTAATTGAACTAACCCTAACAGAGGAGAAAAGGAATGAAGCTCTAAGAAGGATGACCGAGCAAAGAAGAAAAGTATCAAATTATTACAATTGGATTGTGCACTTCAAAGCATTTTCTAGCGATAGTTGGGTCCTCAAAAGGATCTTCTCCAACAAGAAAGAGTGGATGGCTAAAAAAATGGACGCTAATCAGAAAGGACCTTACCAAATAATTGAAACAACACTAGGGGGACTATCTATTGAAAAACATAGAAGGAATTGAAGTGGACACAAGTTGGAATGCTAGACACTTGAAAAAATATAACTTCTTATGTATAATAATATACAATTTTTATGTGATATTGGCACAAGCATATTAATGGAGTTGCATCGCCCTTAACAAATTGATCTTTTTTCGCAGTCTCCCACCATTTACCCCACAAATGAATAACTTTTCTTTATTTCAACATCAATAAATAAAGTATTAGAAATTTTGTCATTTAATTATGGAATCTTAAGGTACCGAGGTTGGGGACCATTGCCTCTCACCCAAAATTCATTTCCTTCTCTCGATTTTGATTAACCTTCTACCATTTTTTTATTTCTCTGTCACATTTACACTTGATTTAAGCTAAGAGATTCACTTTCACACCGAAAGATCTCACTTTTAGGGTTAGGTCACGAAAAAGTCTTTGAAAAAAATTTCTTTTTTGCAAAAGGAAAACGAAATCTCAGGCTCAATAAAGTGAGTAAATTGGACTTTTTCTTTTTGCTGTTCATTTTTTTTCTTTCTAAAATATCGAATGTGCCTTCCCATTGATACACATGTGTAGTTCAAGCATTGAGTATGTATTATTTTATTCAATTTAAAGGGATGGTTTCCTATATGTCTTACTTCAAAATATTAAGTGATTTATGTATCTTGTATAAAAGTTATGCAATTAAAATATCCAAATAGTATAAAAAATGACCTTTAGTACACTTTATCCTTTTATTTTTCTAATAATTTTTACTTAAAATTACAAATTTTGCAATGAGGTTAGATTTTTATTTCATAATTATTTCAAACTCAGGCAAGGCATAGGTTTGAATTTGAATATAATTTTATTATTAAAAATTACATTATTAAATTAAATAAATAACTTATTATATAATTATCCTTCAACAAAAGTTTCAACAAAAGTAAATAATAAGTATGTAATTGAACTTTTAACTTATATTTTAAAAAATTCAATTTATTTAATTAATTTTAAATTTTAATAACAACAAATAAGTAATATAACTTCTATTTATTTTGTTTGAACTTATTGTTACTTTCTAGACTAATGTTATTACTTTAATTTTTTTTACTATATTTCAAGTAAGTGTGTTACAATGATTAATAAATATTATGAATATTAAATTTAATTAATTAATATATCATTGTTTTTAATCAACTAAGAGTTTGCATTCATAGATAAAAATAACATTAATATTAATAAGTTAATCTAACATGAATACATCATGCATGAAATTGATTAAATTTAGTAAGCATTTTTTATTTAAAATAATATATATTAGTTGGATAATTTTAGTTACTATGACATAATCTTGATATAAAAATGATGAATTTACACAAATATGATACGTTCGTAAATGAATCGATTTGAACCGACCTATTCATCAAATAAGTATGCATGAATCACATGAATTATTACTATTAATATCGAGCATTACAAGTGTAACAACTTTTAGGTGATTAAAAAAATTATCATCCTTAATGTTAATCTAATAGTATATATTTCTTGTTGTAATTAAATATTTTTCTTAATTTTAAGAATTATTTATTAATTTAAGTTTCTATATTTATTAATATTTATACATTTAAATAATTTCATCCAAAAGTTATTATGATCATTATATCGTATAAATATTTTCAATTTTTCAATTTTTAATTTAAATAAAATGTGTAAATAATTGACTAGATTACATTTTTTTTCTTTCAAAATAATTTAACATTGTTTTTTTTATTTGAAATAATATAATATAACATTGGTGAATTGTAACATTATTTTATCCTTGTAACACAATTAGCGAGTCCATAGAAAATTAAAATAACAAATACTATTTATCCATCAAAATGTGAGTTTGGTACTCTTGTCCCTATGTTAAATTTATTATCACATTTGCTAAATAATCTTTCTATTAGATTTTCCTCAAATTCCTCTTCCTTGAAATGGTTGATTCTTATCCTTATTGGCTAACTTAATGGTTGCTTTTTGAGATTGCAATTCAAAATGGGAGAAGCTTTATTTTCATCTGATTATTACACTCATGCATTTATTTACGTACATGCAATTCACTTTAGTTCAAATTGGAAACAACCTTAGTAGCACGACATCTTGGAATAAATAGAATTGAGATAGCAATTTGTATTGCTTGCTTGCTTCAAATCGAGAAAAAAAAATAAATATATTATCTTGCTTCTACAGGCTGGTTCTGTGTTTGTGACAGAAAGGCAAATTTACTAATTGACCAAAATCGCCTTGAATCTAGAATTTTTGGTGGCGGTAGTTTTGTTGCTAATAAACAATAAAAAGGACAAGTTTTGTCATTCTATGCGTTGAAACGTTTGCCTTACTCGCTCTCCGACTCTCCCCAAGAAACTACCTTACCGGAACAATGTTCTTTCTGTTCTCATCTCTACTTCTTTCAAAACAACACAGATCTACGAAAACTAACTCCCTTCACTTTTCAAATTTAATTAAAAATAAGAAGAGAGACGACAGAAAAAAATCCTTAAACTCTTAATTGATTCGAGAACTCAAACGCGATGGGCGATTTCAATCTCGCTCTCGTAATTGTCGCTATAATAGTGTGTGTAATCGTATTCCTCTTCAATATCTACTTGCTTGTTAACTATCAGCACCCGGACGATGCCAACCAGGCGTACTTCCCCAAATTCGTCGTCGTTTTTGGTCTCTCTGTTGCCGCCATTTCAATACTGATGTTACCGGCCGATGTGGCCAACCGTCAAGCTTGCCGTCATTCAATATACAATGGCGCGTGTAATCTTACCCTGCCAATGAAGGATCTATGGCTTGCCATTTACATTATCGATGCAGTGCTCGTTTTCTTCTTTATTCCTTTTGCTATGTTCTACTACGAAGGGGACCAGGACAAGTAGGTGCTTCTAAATTTTCAAGCTTTTTACTGGTTTATGTGTACATGTAGGTACTGTGTGTGTGTTGCTTGAAATATCAATGGTGGTGCTGGCATTTGATTGCAGGAGTATTGGAAAAAGAATAGCAAGCGCAATATTGTGGGTTGGGACGACGGCCATTGTGTGCGGTCTTTTACTCGGAATCTTATATGGTAAGTTCACTTTGGCTTCTTAATTTTATGGTTTCCATTTCCCTTGGAGTTATGTTCTTTTTGACTGATTGCTGTTCTTGATCTTTGTTTTCTTCTTCTTCATATTTTGAATATCGTATCACTTGTTATAAATGTAATTTTATTTCCTTTTTCTTTATCTGATAACCTTAATAGCTCTGCATGTATTACTTAAATTACCAACTATATTTTAAGTGTATACTTGACTGAAAAAATTACGCATATAAGATCATCAATTAAGATGTATAATGTTGAATGAGTTCGTTTACGTTGAAGACAAATCATTTAGTTTAGAATCTCACAACTTTGTCCCAATTATTTTTAGGAAATTACATGGATTTCTCTTTTAGTTTATATAATTTTTGCGAATTTTTGGATTCAATGTTATATTCTTGTTTCTCTTCCTAAAAGGAGATGCGGAGATAGTTCCATGTTGTAGAATTACAGATATCATTTGAGCCTGAGATTGGTAGTTGTTTGCATGCTCCTGCTAGTCTATATGTGGTGCGCATGTGCTCACGTGAATATTACCTCTTGATATCTTTCTCAGTTGGTCTATTTACTGTTGTTGGATGGTTTGATGATATCAGGGCTGGTTGGAAAGGTGGACTTCACCATAAGGCACTTATCTTCTTCAACCACTTCATTTCCAAGTTCATGGGGCTTCTATAACGGTCAACAATGTATAGGTGGTTCACGGCAGGTATGATATAGTTTAATATGTTTCAATATAATTTGTATGCAATAATAGGTCATTCTTTGTATATTCTGAAACTCAGTAGTAGATGTATTATTATTTGAATGAAACTGTTCAGCATGTTGTTCAGAATATCAGATGATGCATTCTTCTCTCATGTTACTTTCCTTTCCTCAGTGCTCTGCATATTCTGCTGGTGCTTCTTCGGAGAAGACCTGGACCATGCGTGCTACATTCCCAGAATATGTCGTTGCTCTAGCTACCATTGTTGGTTCCGTGCTTTTTTCCGTAAGTTTTTTTTAATTAGATATTCTATTGTTGTTTACTTTCTATCAGAATATAGATGTGATAAATCCTGTCACCAAAAGAAAAAAGAAGAAAAAAAGACGTGACAGTTGTAAAAAGTATCGTACGTAGAAGATTGTTTTTCAGCTGAATTTTTGTTCTAATTGGCAGTTGAATCTGGAAAATGAAGTTTCCATAGACCTGATTGTTTATTGACCAATTTAACAAAGCAATACACATTTTTATGCGTTCCTGATATTCTAGGCTACATTTCCTACCATTAGCCTATCATGATACACTGTGATACGTTCAGTTTTACAGTATATGCAAGTATGAAAAAATCGTCGACAATATTGATATTATCGAGATTTTAGATATCTCGAAAACGATATGTGATATCCATCTCATTTGACAAAAATGTTAAGAATCTCGCGACATTGTCGAAAAAATGTCGGAAAAATGTCATTTTTTATTTTTGTTTTCTTTGCATAACTTTACTTTAAATTTATATATTTATAATTTGTATATTCAATCAAAAAATTATTTATTTGAATTTGAGACAATATTGAGTACTTCTTTCATATATATTTAATTTCTACCTTATTATCACATTTATTTTGCTAGCCTTACATATAGTTTTTATTTTTCATAATTTAAATTATTCTATGTACTGTTGAGGTTTATACATTTATAATACTATTACAATTAAAATTTGAAAATTTATTTTATATTTTAATTACCCATTCTGCAATTTTCTTAATTAATTATTTGAGTTATTGATCAATACATATATGTATTAAATAAGGAAACTAATTTAGAGTAAAAGTAATTGATTATTATAATGTTTTATGAAGTTTTATAATAAAAATTCATAATTTTGATAGTTTTTATAGTTTGTGAATTTTTCCAAAATTTTTGTCGATAACGACAATATCTTTAATATTTTCGTAAAATTTAAGTTTCTACATTTCGATTGACAACAATATTTTAAACCTTGAGTAGTATGTCTAAATCTCATTATGTATGTTTCTACCTTCACATTTAATGCCGGAAAAATTACAGATATTTGGTGGTGTTGGTATCGCTTCTCTTCCACTGGGACTCATTTTCTCATTCATTAGGCGACCAAAGGCAGTTATTACTCGTTCTCAGTATATTAAGGTACTTGATTATCTTGTATGTTGTATTATTATCTATCTACTTTATGCTTTATAAATCATACAGTTGCTTGTTTTGATGGTTAATCATAGTTTCTTTTTTGATATATTGTAGGAAGCAACTGAATTTGGTAAGAAAGCGAGAGAATTAAAGAAAGCAGCTGATGCGCTCCATCAAGAAGAAAAAAGTGGATCTAAGGGCAGAAAATGGCAGAAAAACGTGAAGGCAGTAGAAAAGGTATATTTTAACTGTTTGGGACAAACATAAAAGTTCATCTGAGTTCCTATTATGCATCATGAGGCCATGCAGCACATGCTTTTTACATATACCAAGTTGGCTTATTGCATTATATTTTGTTACATCGATTCTTCATTTTTCATAAAGTACCATTTCCAATAGATATGACATTGGTATGGGTGTGGGTAAATTGACTCTCCTAATTGTTGGAAATTTACCAAAAAAAATTAAAATTAAAATAAATAAAATAAAATAAAAAATAAGGAAAATAGGCATGTTCGGCACCTAGATACATTCACAAATATCTTGGACATGAGAGTCTTAGTATAGACATTATATTCATGGTGATACCTAACCCCAGATATTAGTTGTTATGCTTTTTGATGGTTCATTATAGATAAAGTGGCAGTTGCTTTATTTAATATTATGAGTAGTTGATCAGTTTAATATTTTTGGTTATTGTCTCACCTTTGTTTGACCGTACAGGAGTTACATCTGCTGGAAGAGGAAGTAAAGCTCCTGGAAGAGATGTACCCGCAGGGAGAGAAGGTGATTTATTGTCAAACATGTTATTACCACTTTAATACTTAACACCTAATTTTGATTATTTCCTTCAATTTGCTGATTTTCTTGCCTGGACTCAGGCGGAGACTGCTTGGGCTATGACTGTTCTTGGATACTTGGCTAAACTTATCCTGGGAATTATAGGGTGAGTGATGTTTGATCATCTATTTGTAGTACTGAATGTAAGTTTGCTTTGCTAAATCTTTGTAATTACTTCCGGTTGGATTTCCAGTTTCTACTTTTTCTGTTTTTATGTTAAGCAGGAAGCGGTGGACCAATGGTTGTATTTAAAGAAAGATTAATCCCAGTTAAGAGTTATTTACAGGGGATAAATCTTGGCTATCTGCAGAAATATGAAATACGGAAGATAAGCAAAATAATCAGATGAATTAAGGACACAGTCATAAAGAGCTTTGCTATTTTTCTAGCTAGATAATAAAGGTCTTGGCTGATGTAGTGACTTTGTCATGAGAAAGACTTGGAAATTGACGGTTTATTAGTAATGACTGAACATGTGGTTATTCTGATACCGGAAATAATTCCATTTTTCTTATGTAATTATGAGATGGCAAAGTTTCATTAGTTCAAGTCTTGTTATTTTGAGATGGACAAGCTCTTTTTAAGTAATATATTTTTACTTTGTGTTGACAGGCTAATTGTTTCAATTGCTTGGGTTGCTCATATCGTCATATATTTGTTGATTGCCCCTCCACTTTCGCCTTTCTTGAATGAGGTTTTCATCAAGCTGGATGATATTTGGGGTGATGTAGCATATATATTCCTCTTCTTCTTCTTCTCATTTCCTTTTATAATATCTATCAGTGTTAAATTGATACTTTTAAATTTTTCTTTACCAGGTCTTTTGGGCACTGCTGCCTTTGCATTTTTCTGCTTCTATCTTCTGCTTGCAGTCATCGCAGGGGCAATGATGCTTGGCCTGAAATTAGTTTTTATTACAATTCATCCTATGAAGTAATGATTGTTTTTTTTGTAATTATTTCTTCTCATTCTGATTGACGTATATAATTTTTTAATTATGTATGTGAAATTTCGAGAAAATTTAGTTGCTGACATTTGAATTTTCTTTTTCACAGATGGGGAGCCACTCTGATGAACTCATTTTTGTTCAATGTTGGACTCATTCTTCTTTGCTCCATTAGGTCAGCTTCGCTAGTCCTTTTTTTTTCCTTCCTCCATACACATTGTGTTAAAGTTGGTTTATTGTGATGAAAACAGATAGACATTAGTTTATTTTATTCCTGGTTATAATTGCTGAACCCAACTTGCAAATGGGTCTCTTATCGGCCTGCTCAATCATTCTCTCTATGATACTATTTTTCTCGGCTGTAAATTGTCAGGAAAGTACCCATTGATTTCTTAATGGAAAATGCAGTCCCAGATCTGTATCTTTAATTTTTGACTTGTAAGATGCCTGTGTTTACTCTTAATCTTGTTAAGAGTAGATGGATAATATAGTTGAAGTGTGTATATATTAGTTGCATATTATCTTAGGTTAATTAGGAATAGTCTTTATTTATTATTGTATACTTACTATCCCTCCTAAAACAGGATTGGAAATATCCAATTGGGTTTAATCATTGGAATAAACATTTCATAAATTAATTTGGTATCAAAACGAGATATACTATGTTTAAACCCTGCAATTCCCAATTATTGAATTTCTAAGTGTTGGGCTTATAATAATTGTTAAGATAAATATATTGTTGTCATATCTCCCAAAAAAAGCTTATTTGGTGGTGACCAACACATTCTAATATGATATTTGAGCTAACCCTTAAACTTAGTGTGGGTACCTATATGAACCCAAATCAGTGTGAGTTTTGTCTATACGAACTTGAGGCTCGATGTGGGCTCTAGTTGTTCCGTGTGAGCCCAAGGCTCAGTGTGAGCACAAAGATGGTGGATATCTTCGTTTGAAGGAGTTGAAGCACAGTGTAAATACGAAGATAATGTTTATCTTTATTTAAAAGGATGCCGAATTACAATGAGTACGAAGATAGTGCGTATCTTTGATTTAGGGGGAGCCGTGCTTAGTTCAAGAGGAAGATTGTTGGGCATATACAAATAAAATCCCACATTAGCTAGACTTTTGGTGACTTATGGGTTTAAAAGTGCTTGAGCTACTCTACCTGAGAGGTCTTTTTGATTGGAACCTTAGTCCTTTACAAGAGCATACAATAGTATAGAGCACATTTGATGGGAGTGTTAGAAGATAAATGTATTGTTGACTCATCTTCTAATAGCTTAGGTTTTTGGGAGGATTAGTAATGCAGAGGGTATAACAAATATATATAAGGTCTTCTGAAAGTTCTTTTTCCAGCGTAGATGAATCTTATATCGGGCATTATTTCGATCCAGAACTAATGTCTGATTGCGAACACGAATTTTGGATGCCATCCTTTATGTCTAAGTGCTATATGTCATTAAAACGAGAAAAAAGTGTATAACCTCTGTTATACTAATTTGTGCTTCCCTTTGGATTAGGTTGAAAAAAAATGATCAGCTAGAGAGGGAAACAAAAGTTTGTGCAAGTTTTAGTTTAATATCTGAAATTTATTAGATTAAAGTCTGACTTCTGAATGATGACTGATAGATTTTATTATATACTGCCATATATATTGCCATTATACTGTTTAACTACTGTTCAGATTACTTTGCTGTTTAATTGTTTCAGTGTAATTCAATTCTGCTCCACGGCCTTTGCTTACTATGCTCAAGCAACTGCAGCACAACAAATATTTGGTCACACTTTAGAATCTCTTCGTGGAATCAGATATTTGTACAAGTATGTTATTATGGTTTTTATACTGTGTGTTCATTCTCTTTAGGTATGCATATTTTTCCCTACTCATTTGATTGAACAATGCTGTGATTCTGTTGCAGGTACAATGTATTTCAAATTGCATTTATCGTTCTAGCAGTTTTAACTTTTGTTTACTATGCTGCCTTTGTAAGTTTCGTAGTTTTTTTTTTGTTTCCACTTTTCTTTTTAGGATTGTCCTCTGAATCCAATGGTCTATTGTTGTTTGATTATTGAACTGCAGGGATGGAGAAGAAAAAAACCAAGTGGCAGGTTCCAACTTTCCTCTTAAGGAACACTCCCCCCCCCCCCCCCCCCCCCCAAAAAAAAAAAAAAAAAAAAAAACACAACACAACACAACACAAAAAAAAATCTTCAAAAACAAAACAAGAAGAGCATGCACCCAGCTGGAGCAAACGAGATTATTAGTTTTAACATTGTTTTTAAGAGTGCATTTTATTGTTGGATGTGTATAATCTATAGTTTTGTTCTTCAATGAAATGTTTAAAAAATAGGTGGTTATCCGATTACAATTGGGTTTGGTTGAGTGGTTAATGGCTTTTGTGCTCACTGTCTAGGCGTATATTCCCATATTTTATGTATTATTCCTTTTATGTGGCGTGGGTTATTTTGCTGGCTTGGCTTGAGCATGTAAATTACATAATTGCACCCTGGTTCTTAGTCTTTTATGTAATACCACCAATAACCGTTGACAGCCAAAAAAATATTTCCTTTCTTCTTTTGGGATAATCTTAGGCAATGGCCAATGAAAGTAATTGCTCTATTAAGATTGTTTGCGTAGTGTTATATAACATTAGTGAAGATGCCATTCACAATTAAATGTACAGTTAATATATAGAGTGAAGTTAATACAATAAGAAGATGTGAAGCGAGGTAACAAGGAGAGAGAATTTATGAAGTTTTAACACTTAAGTGGTATTAAGTATCGTAGTTAGGATAAAAGGTAGTTTTTGTATGGTTATGGTGCGATCCATCTACAGCTACACTTGGCATGAGTAAGTTTTCGAGAAATGTAACGTTGTTTTCTTCCAGATTCCACTTCGTTTAAAAAAAATAAAAATCAGATCAAACTGTGATGGTTAAGTGATATCACACTGACGAGGGAAGAAGGTATTTTGCCTTAGAATGCCGTCAAATTTCAAAAGAAGTCCCAAAACCTCACAAATTATTAAAAAAAAAATTAAAAGGGAAAGAAGAATAAAACAACAGAATAGAGCCAAAACTAGTGTGAGAAGCAGTGAGCGAAGTAGAGAGAGAAAAGTGAGGCAGAAAAATAAGAAGATTAATAGTAAAGAAAGCTCTAATGTTCTTGCATGAAGGTATTAAACAATTTCGATTATTAAAAATATTTGTTCATTAAATTTCTGATAAGTTTTTTTTTCATATCAGTGTGCTTTTAATTTGTTAACATAAACTCAACTTTTAATTTTGTGAGCTTAAGTTTGGCCACAGAAACTATGGGAGGAGTTAGAGAAGATAATAATTTCGGTGCATATATATTTTATATGATTATAATAGAGGTATTTTACATTATCAATGGATATAGAGTTAATTAGCTTCTATTTTACATCTACTCACTATATTATTCCTCAATTACATAGGAGATACGTAATTATTATGAATTCATGATCATAATTATAAAATTAAGATATTAGGTTAATAAGGTTGAAATCTTTTCTATTATATGTTTTATTATCTTAATATAATATAATATGAATCTATAACTCAAAAGAAGAAGAAGAAAACAAAGGATCAATTGTAAGAATCAATTTAAAAAAAACTTAAACTCTTGGAGCAGCTGGATACTTTAATGATATCCTTTTAATTAAAAAGTATTCATGTGAATATATATTTTCAAAGTAGTATAATAATAGTTTTTTTTATTTATTTTACTATACACAAATGATCCAATTGTAAGTTTTAATAGAAGATTTCATCATATGTTTGACACATGTTAGTAGTACTCCTATTTAACTAAAGGAGAGCATATAGATCTATATTTTTATAACATTAGTAGTTTCTATATTTAATTTTGGGTACACTAGTGGTTCAAAATTAAGATTTAATTAAAAATTTCAGCATGTGTCACATATATGGGTAACAAATTAAGAGTAAATTCGTCTTTAAAGTTGTTTTTTGCTTTCATTTTTCAACGTGTCATTTCTTTTGCAACTTTTGCATAAGCATCATGTTATATGATTTCATTATACAGTAACAAAGTATAAATATATATTTTTTTACAACCATATCATTCATATCTTATACCGTCTTGTATTGGTTCTCAATTTATCTTCTGCTCTTTAATGCTAATCTTTTGAACGTTCTTTCTTATCCTTTTCTTTAGATGTATTTTTGAAAAAACTTAAGTGTGTTTTTCAAGCTTAAGTATTTAATTGTTGCTTGTTGTGGTTTGCTCTATACATTTTTATATCATATAAATTATTTAATTGTCTTTAAGACTCTTGAGTTACATACATTTTTGTGATTAAATTAGTATGTTTAGTTGACATCCTTGTTAGTTTAGGCTATTCACCCTTCTAAGCATGTCTTCTCATCTGTTTAGATGTTTTTGTTTCAAATAAAAGTCTTAAGTTTTTATTGCAAAATTATTCATCATTTTCTAATTTTTATGACAAATTCATCACATTCAACATGATTTCATTCTTTTAGGGTTTTTCTAGTCTCTTTCAGTTTTTTCATGATTTTGTTTGATTTTAAGGTTCAATTACTTTTTTTTGTTAATAATGTTTTATCGAATTTTTTTATTCTTTAATTATTTTTAAGAAGAATTTATTCTTAATTTTTTTTATCTATGTATGTAAAATATGTTAAAATTTTTAATGGCACTCCTACAAAAGAATTGATTTTGTTGGTTTTAACTTGTTAAAACCGAAGATTTTAATTTAATAAGAAAAAAATGATAAAATAAGAGTGATGAAAAATTTTCTTTGGTTTTTTAATGACACTCCAACAAAAGGATTGATTTTGTTGGTTTTAATAGACTAAAACGAAGGTTTTCGATAATTCAGGAAAAATGATAAAATAAATAGATGAAAATTTTTCTTTGGTTTTTTAAACTGGCCAAATGTTTTCAGGTAAACTTTTTTAAAAAATCAGATTGGGCAATGTTAGCTGGTTCTTAAAGCTAGTGAATTGTTTTTTTTTCATAGGTTTTTAAGAACTTGTAAAAAAAATTGGACCTATTTTTTTCTTTTTAAATTTAAAAAACAAAAAATATATTATTTTCGTAGGATAAATTTTGGTTTTTTTATGTTTCACAACATGTGTTTATAATAATAATAAAAAAGCGGCAAAATAAAGCACTCAAATTTATCCTAAGAATATTCAAATTAACACATTCATATTTACAATAAATTTAATATATCAAATGAAAATCAAAATAAAATAATAAGTGTTAATTTGAACATCCTAAACTAATTAGTTTGAATAAACTTTAACATTATGCAATGTGATATATTATATTTAGCTTGTAACTCTGTCAAATATGAGCAAGAATGCTACCACCCACTCATCCCTTATTTCATCAAGTTGTGCTTGATTGTATACCATATTATTCCAGAATTATAAGGCATTGACAAACATGTAAAATGTGTTAAAAAAAGTTTAACATAAAGAAATAAAACTTACAATTAATATGAAAGTATGATTTAAATATCATATTAACAATTGATGTATTATTATACATAAGCTCTTTTGTATAACTCCTAAGGTAATAACCACATAAGATGTTGTTTGGTTGATTAGGCAACTATTAAATAACATAAATTGTGATAAAATGTAATTGAATATAATTGAAATTAATACTTAAGTCAACTATACTTACAAAATATTTTAGATGCATTTTAAGTTAATTATATGTTATAATTTGATATATCAGTGATATAAATTATTACAAACTAAAGTTATAATGATAAATTTATTATAATTGAATGTGGTAATAAAATAATATTTATTTGGATATGTTCTCTTGGACCTTAGGTAGGTTGATTCAATGGATCTAAAAGGTAATATTAATATAAAAATGGTTCATAGCATCGGTTGATTCAATGGATCTAAAAGGTAATATTAATACAAAAATGGTTCAAAAGTTACCTATATTTAATGTGATTTTTATTTTATTTTAAAATTAAATAATATTATACTTAAAATATAGTCTACTTCAATATTAAACTATGTTCGCCTACTTAAACAATTATTTTGAAATGTTTAAAAATATACCCCAATGGATATGATATTAACCATATCGCATGATCATCTCCCTCATCTACCATGTCATTCACATTTTTATGGCTCTCTCCATACAATACTCTACTTATAAATCTATAGGTTTGAGATGATATATTCCATATAATATATATTTGTTATTAAGAATTAATATAATAATTTTGATCAACAATTATAATTTATTTGTGAATCATAAACTACAAAAAGTGAAAGGACCATACTTGATCCAAAAAGACGCGATAGAACAATAGAGTTCTCTCATACAAAGAAAAAGGAGTAGACACTCGATTGCTACATTTATAAAACTAATCCCACTAATATGTTGTTCGGTATCAACATTCCATGATACATGAGATCATTCGTAATCACTAGTAACTATCATAAGCATACTTAAAGAAGTAATTTTTTGCAAATGTTTGTGTTATTAAAAGAAAACATTATTCTTTTAAATGCTAGAGCCAAAGGTATCTTTATCATATTTCTCTTTGTTGCAACTTCTTTTACTTCCCTTCTCCCATTTTGAAAGTTGTCACTTTCTTCAAAGATGGATGATCATGCTCAAAATTATTGTCTTTGACTAAGGGATTATTATATTATATCTTTAGGCATCAATTCCTCGGAGAAGAAAAATAAATCAACAAAAAAATTATCACAAAATAATAAATAAAATGATTTTATAATTGAAAAACAAAGACAAGGGTAATAATTAAGGATAATAATTTTGGAAGAAAAGAAAATCAATGTCAAAATAAAGAGGATTAGATTTACTCAATTATTTATTTTTAATATTACACACTTTGATTTTTATTTATTATTCATTGCATGCTTCACATCTTAAAGAAACAATTGGAAGATATAAATTAGAGATCGATAATAAAAACTAATGTATTTATTTTGAAAAAAATATTTCATTGAAGAACAAGTAAGATTTATTGTTAAAAGTTATTCAAGATCGACAATATATTTAAACAATAATATTACATTAAATGATCAACTTATAAAATAATATAATAATTATAAATTAAAAGTTGTATATAAAAAAATTATTGAATTCATATAAAATTGAGAAATATAATATATTGAATATAGAAAAATATGAACAAAGTAATTTCTCAAAACAAAATTGTAAACTATAAAGTATTTATAAAATAAAAAAGAGAATAAAAAACTACATGATTAAGCTCATTTCTAGTCTTGTTATAGCTTTAGCCTATCTTACAAATCATTTTTACAAATTCTATAGAGAAATAATGAGAAATGAAAGAGTTCTTTCTATTTTCTAATGATCTTAAGTGTTGAATGGCCTATCTTTTTATAGTGTTCGAGTACAAAGATTTGCTAAATTATAATAATATTAGAAAATTTTATCCTTTTAGTATAATTGATTTGCAACATATTTTCTAAATATGATTTATAGCAAGATCTCTTACCTTTTCATGTAACCAAAAATTATCTAATTTGAAGCTTTATATAGAAAGATATTGCAAAAATACTAGCAAACATTCAATTACAATACATTTCAAATTCTAGCTAAGTTTTGGGCTTGAAATAATTATATTTTGATATTTTCTATAAAATATGAAATTATGTATCATTGAATTATATTTCCATATTAACCTAAATCATTTCATTCAGAGATCAAAATCAAAAGTTATGATCAAAATTTATAAGTCTATTCATGAAATCATAGAAAGAAACGTTGCTAAAATCAAAGAGCAATTCTAAAATCAAAACTAGCATGCTATTTTTCATTAGATAAACCTATGTGATCATGACTATAATTACCAATAATATTGTGTCACATCATTTGTGATTTATCACAAACTTGTGATAAATATACCTTTTCAACATCAAATTTTGATTTCTTTGATATTCTTTTTGCTAATTTTGTTTATCCTACAAGTATAAAATCATTCTTATTAATATAAATCAACATTTATTGAACTAATATAAATAATTTTTAATTTTAGACTCTTTGAATCATAAATGTCAATTAATTTATACATTTTAGATATGTATTTTTGTCCTTTTATCACAACCCTGACTTGTTTATTGCTAGCTAGCAATTGAAGTGAAATAAGAAAACAAAAACATGATGATTAGTATAAATAAAAATCAAGTCAAATAACCTAAATATTTCAAACAAAAATTTAGTTTAAGATCACAATTTCTATGTAGATTGTTTCAATTATAACTTCTAAAATTATGTGTGTGAACTATGCCAAAACTTTCTTACGACAACCACATCATATATAACCTTGAGAATTTGTTCATGTAAAAGCCTCAACTCCGTATCTTCTTAGCATAAATTACTTTTAAGAGCTATGGATTTTACTCATAGAGTTAGAAAACATAGAAGCACTTATGAAATAGGAAACTTTTTAGGATAGATAAAGAAACAAACAATGATCCAAAGATAGGAAAGTATACTGCTTAGAATTTAACCTTTCTTACCACAAACTAGCTTTAGAATTTCAATTACTTCAAATGAGAACAGATACCAATGGAACTTGACGAGAATATCTACTTCTTACAAACTAAAAATCAATATAAAAAATTTATCTTTCAAGATAAGGAATATAAAATTTATTGAACTAAATAACGTCTTATAAATATATATATATATATTCTATTTTTATTCTTTTTTCATGCAAAACTAATATAAGAATAATACAAAGTGATGACAAAGTATCTAATTTATTTTCTTTAACTAGTATAATTCTTTAGCTTTTCAACCAATATATTCTACAAATCAAAAAACAATATTCTAAATATCAACCAACTAATTCAAAAGATCAATGTAAGTTGATAAGCTATTTTCTTAGTTTGCTTCACTAACTCACAAAAGATGTTTCAAATCATAAAAACATATTCTTAGACACGAAAATTCTCTTCACTATATATTTCGAGCATCCATCTTACCACAAAGCTTAGTAATCATAAAATATTTTTAAATTTATTATTAAGTAATCAAAATAAAAAAATTGGCTTAAACCAAGCAATTTGAAATCAATATCTAAAAAACAATGCAAAATTTTCCATTTGAACAGTTCAAACATGTAATGCAAACTTATTTACAAAACAATTACTAAGTTCATGAAATAAACAATTCTTCTTCTTCTTCTTCATCTTTTAATACTTTTTGAATTGAATAATGGAATTAACACAATCTATATTAAAAGGTTGCATAAAAATTATGCATGAAATGCCACCACGGCCGACCTAAATAAAACAACGTACTCACTATCATAAAAATGAGATATGAAATGAAAGATTAAAGGTTAAAGGATACTTGAGCGATGTAATTTCTTATGAAAATTGTCTCCAAGTGTGTTAGCTAGAGATGAGAAACATAAAAAGTAACAAAAGAAAAATAAAATAATAGCAAATAAAAGATAAGAAAGAAATAAACTAATTTCTAGAAAAATAATACTCGACCAATGTTGGTAGATAGGAGTCAAAAGATGAATCTCCTTGAAACATATAAAGTTATCTATCCTCTTCACATAAGTATTCAACCATTGTCAATTTACTTTGGAATTTTTTCCATCGGTTGGATCCTTAAAACATGGCTACCAGTATATTAGTAGTTTATCTTGCTTATCATAAGAAACAAATGAAAAATTAGATATATAAATAAAAAGAAAAAGGTTTAGATTTATAATTAGGATTTAAAATGATCATGCATGTGAATTTCCTTATGAATAAGTGTGTCTATTATGTAAGTTTGATAGCAATCATCCTCATCTTATAGCTTCTTTTTTACATGAAAAATATTCACCTTTAGAGTTATGTTCCCAAAAGATAATGTTATTATACCATTCCTATAGATGATAATGGCATTTGCTACAAGAAGAAAATTCCTTCCTAAGATGAATGAGATTTTTAACTCCATGTCAACCACATATTGAGTACCAAAAACTAGAAAGTCAACATGATAGTAGAATTTATCAATTTATAATATAAAGTCTTCTATTATCTCTCTTGGTTTTTATACTGAGTGACCATCCAACTATAGTACCACATATATTGGTTTGATCTCTCCAAGTAAAATTTTCAAGTATATAGAACAAGGCATAAAATTGACACTTATTCCTAGGTCTAGAAGGGCTTGACCAAATTCATGTGTCCTAATTTGGTGAGAGATTATGGGACAAGTTAGATCCTTATACTTCAATGATATATTTGATTCGAACATCATACTAACTTTCTTTGTTAAGAATGCAGTTTTTTTGACATGGTGCCTTCTTTTCATGGTGCACACTTACTTGACTACTTTAGTATAAATGGGTATCTACTTGATCGCATGTAACAAGAGAGTATTAATTTTAACTTGTTTCAAGTGCTTTAGGATCTTGCTTTGGTTATCTAGATTTTTCCCTCTAGATATGAGGGCTTGAGAAAAGGTACTTGAGTTGGAATCTTCTTCTTTGCATTCCTTAAAAAGGCATCTTAAACATTACTCGTGGTGGTGTTAGTTCATATATTGGCTGGTGGAATGGGTATAATTGGTCCATCTAACTTTTTAATGCTACGAGTTGAAATGAAATTTAACTCTTTAACATTATGTGCATCAACGATAAAGGTTTGTGCCATATGTTGGCCTTTTGTGTTGGATTATGATTGAAAGGGGAATTTTCCTTGCTCTTGTATAGTTAGAGCGTTGGTCAATTTAGTGATATGGCTTTTGATTTCTTTGTTCTCCTTCATCACTTGTGTAATTACATCCTCAACCTTCAAGTTAGTTTTACCTTGTGCCTCCATAAATAGCTATAATGTTTCCTCTAAAGGATTTATATTTGGTCATGCATTATATTGAGGTTTTGGGTAGTTTCTTTATGGCTCGATTTTGTAGTTTTCATTGAACTGCATGGGTTGGTCAAACTTCCAATTGAAGTTTGGATGGTTGCTCCAACCATGATTGTATGATTTTAAGTGAGAAGTTTTTCTAAATGTTCATACATTATTACATTGTTTTTCGTAAACCCCTCATATCTCACTATAAGTTGGGAAACTTTGAGCTATATGCTATACTGCCTAACAAATAAAGCATGTATCTTGAATTTATACCCTTGAAACTATATAAGTGGTTGTACTATCTTTTTGTTTTTAAGGCCTTTAATTCCCTAGTCAAAGCTTTTAGGTTTAAGGTTGTCTTATTCTCTTAGATGGTAGGTTTCAGTTGGTCACAACCTATTAATGTTATTGATAGTGCTAGGTCCTGTCCAAGTATGGGCTTTCTTAGCTAACTTATTCAAATAATCTATAGCTTCATTAGGGCTTTTTACGAAAATATTTTTGTTGTACGTCCTTTCCATAAATTGATGCTCTTTAATTGTAAGCCCATCATAGAAGTAGGTAATAAGCACAAAATTTTGTACTCAAGATATGGGTACATGTTTAGTAACTCTTTGAACTTCTCTCAAGCTTGGTATAATGTTCCATTATCTTTTCGAAAAAATTTTGAGATTTATCTTTTAAGATTATTGGTCTTATGGTAGGAAAATTATTTTTTGAAGAACAATTGGATCATTTCTACCCAAGTACAATGGATCTTTGTCTCAAAGAGTACAACCAACTCTTTACTTTGTCTTTCACAAAGAAAGGGAAAAATTTCAACCTAATAGAGTCTATGGCATTTGGTTGGCTATGAAAGGTGGTCACTACTGATGAGTGCTTAAAAAACACTAAAATTACCATGATTAAATGTAATTTAATTATTTAAATAGATTTATATTTGTATTATTTTATCAAATTTTTATATAAATGTTTTTTTTGAATCACAGATATTTTTATTGTTTTTTAGGTATTTTCGTTCAACTTAAAGACTTAAAGAAAATTATTGGAGGCAATAAATCACAAATATGTTGAGAAAAAGTTAAAATGATGGAAAAATTGGACAAAATTGGTCAAAAATGTTAAAATTGTGCACTCCAGCACGTGCTCGCACCGAGTCCCATACGCACCAGTGTGCACACGCATGCCTAGCACACATCCTCATGCAGCCAGCACATGCCTAGCACACGCCCACATATGAGTAGCCAGTGCACGCAACCAGCACATGCCAAGCACCCTTTGCATCGATTTTTGTGCGCATACCAAATGCCTATCTACCGCAATTCTCGTGGCACACATGAGTGCTAGCTTATCCAAACGTGCCCAAAATCAATTTTTGAAATATTTTTTCCCCTTTTTTTTCCTCACCTATAAAATGACCCTCTCCCCCATTGTAAAACACACAATTTTCTCATCTTTTTCTCTCTCTAGCTTTCGCTTTCTTGAAAGTTTTATTAGTTTTTAGTTCTAAATTTCTTCTCTTTTGAGAAGAACTAGCTATGCTTTTATAGATTTTTAGTTTTTGAATCAATAAACAGAAATGCAAGTCCATTTAGAGGTTTTTTAGCAACAAAATTAGCATTAAAATTCGGTAAGGATTCTTTTAAGGTATAATTTTAAAATTAATTATTTACAGTTATTTTTTATGTTTTATTCTTATATGTTAGGTATAATTGGTCTATGATTAAATTTAAGTATGCTTGTGAAATATTAAATAGATGAAATATCTCTATAAAGTAAATTGATTTTTTTTATTCAAGATTTAATATTAAGGATGTTTGAGAGAAATATATTATTTTTCATTACAAACTTAAATCTAAAAATTAGATTTTAAGGTTTGATTATCCAGTCTTATTTAGAATAATATTCTTTTATTTTTCGATACAATCGCACGGTAGTTAGTGTGAAGCTTTATTTCAAAACTTTTTATAAGAACTATTACTCGAAATTGTATTGACAACATATTTTCAATCATAGTTTTAAAACTTGAAAGTTAGTACCGAGATAATTAATTTCTTAGGTTTAATTTTGACATCTTGAATAAAGTTTAAAATGTTTAACCCCACCAAATGTGGCATTTAAATGGTTCATTTTCAATGTCTTAGAAAAAAAAAATTAATTTAATTAACCAAATTAATTATCAATCTCACACATAGATGTTAATTGATTTGTTTAATTAACAAAAATATCTAACTCCACCAAATGTGGTATTCATATAAAAAAAGAAAATCAATAAATATCAATTTATATATTTAATAAACTAAATAATATGAGCAAGCATAATTAACTTAATTATTATATCCATAAATACTCAACTGATATGAATAATAAAATTTGCATGATTGTTTACTGAATTCATATCTATGTTTTTTTATGTTATTAGATTAGAAAACAAACAAACCAAAATATCGTGACAGAATGTTTATGATTTAATTTTAATTTTAATTTTAAGATTTTGAATAATAAATTAAAAACCACATATATTCCTTTCTTAGATCGACCTTGGGAGTATATTTATCATTTTCTATAAAAATGATTCGTGAATTTACGAGAGTTTTACAAATATAAAACCAAAATATCCACAAGATCGACATTGCTAGTCTTGTCTCATCAACTAACTCTTCAAATTACATAATATGTAAATATGGATTTTCATTATCTAAGCCATGGAAAGTGCGCAAGAATTGTATCATTCCAGATTTAAAATCCATTTGTCATGTATTATGGGGAAATAATAGGCATGATGGTATACCTTAAATAGTCCCAAAAGTAATATACCTCCAAGATTATTTTATGAAACTGAAGATATTAAAACTTTTCAATCTCATAAATATAATAAAATAGAATATAATAATGTTGTCAAAATTCCTAATTATTCCCACATTAGGAATAGAATAAAGACAAAAATTATTAAAACAAATTCAATAAACATATCTTGAATATGAATCCTTATTATCACATTTTAATTATGAAATAAACTTATTATCCTTTGATGATGAATCCACGTGTGAATTCGAGTCAGAATTTAACACTCCAATCTAGATAACATGGTAAGTGATCAAGAAGGATTCATATTCAATATAGGAAACATGAAAAATCATTAAAATAAATCTTCAATCAAGATGAATTTGTAGAATAATTAAAAAGATCTCAAGATGAAGATTTTATTGATAAGAATGAAATGCCATTTTGTGGAACAAAATAACAAGAAGAACCAACCCCTTTTATACTAGAAGAGATGAATTAGGTAAGTAACTAATAGCTCATCATGATACTTATTTAAACCTTTCTAATGTATCTTTGAAAGATCATGAAAAAACTATAGAAGAATGAAAATAAACCATGTCCTTGTTCTACTTAATTATAGGAATACTTAACAAAAGAATTTTTTTAGATTATATTGTAGGACTCTTACAAGGTAATGCTTTGCAATGTTTAAAACAATGGGAAAAAAACCCAAAGAGGTAGAGAACAAAAAATATACTTATTGTCTAATGTTCTCAAACATGATGATGTATTAAGAGAATTCACTAAAATAATTAAAGAAAATTTAATAAGGGAAGCACGAGAACCAACAGTTTAAGAAGTTGCTAACTTTGCATTATCAAAACAAGAATTATTTAATATTTGTCAATTTAAAGATTATGTATAATCATTTAAAAATATTAATTTTATGTGAAACACCCAAAAGATATCTAGTGGTTACATCAATTTTTCATAAATTATCAAATCCTTAGAATGAACAAACTATTTAAAGATATCCAAATTGGTTCAAAAAACTAAACAAAACAAAAAATATATGTTTTAGCATAAATTATGTCCTCAAATTGAAAACTAAACAATGCTTATCAGTTAGAGCAAAAAGAATTAAAAATCAAATTAGTAGCACAAAATATGGTCGACAATGTCGTGACAAAATATTAAAAGAAAATTAAAAAATAAGATATCCTATACCATAAAATAGAAAATATTATAAGAAAAGAAAATTTAAGTGAAAACCTTGGAAGAAAAGAACAAACTTTTCCAAAAATAAAATATTATATCATTTTTAAAAATAATCATCCATAAATCTATAATACTTGAATTGCATGTCTCTATCAAGTTAGTAAAGTAAAAAAAATGTTTGTTATCAAGCATATGAATCTCTTGAAGAAGTTAAACAAGCTTTTGATTCATTATTTCATATAAAGTCTAATTTTACTCACATTATATCTATATAAGACATTAAAAAAATTTATAATTCTGGTTTTTCAAACAAAATATATGAACTTAATGTAATATAGAAAACTCATATTCAAGGCAAATCATATAGGAAAAAGTTTAGATAACACATGACATAATTAGTAGAAAAGATAGATACTATTAAATCTCAAATAACTTAGCTTTCAAACCATTAAACATATGAGTTGGGATAATGATTTTAATTTTGAGAAAATGAAAAATTTTCTCCAACTATTTGATAGTCTCAAAAGTAAATTTACTAATCCAATTTTGGAAAAAATCAAAAAGTATCTATTTATTTCAAAGGCCAAAATATTATTAGAATCTGAATATAAAAAAAATATTCTAAAATATCAAAAATAAGATTGAAGATCATAAACCCAAAATAAAAGAGATATTTCAAAGAAATAGTTGATCAATTAATCTTATTGATGAAATTTCTAAATTAACTAAACTTATTAACCATGATCTATGGTATATTAAAGATATTGAATGATGAATTATTGATGAGGTAATTCTTCAAAGTTTTAGTATGATATAACTAATGTAGTTTTCAATGATGATCAAAAACATGATCTATCATTATGTAAAAAATTATAAGTGATTCAAATACTTAACATTTTGAATTACCAGCACAACTGGATAACATGAAAGAGAGAAATTATTTCAACCTTATCAAATATGGTGGTTAATAACAACCAAATAAAAAGAATTTGAAACAACCCCTCAATAACTCTTAAGATTTAATTCAAATAATGAGTGCATAAAAATATTGGTTGCAAAATTTCATCCACATCTCAAACTGGTAGAAACATCTAATCTAAATCAAAGGATAAAAGGTCATTCATGATAACAGATGAAAAAGGATTATTTGTTACAGAGTTCTTCGTTATTTAAGATATATCTCAAGAATAGATAAGGGAGTCAAAAAAGACATTAGAGAATCTTTCCAAAAATAATAATTTAGATGTGCTATATAAGTTGTCGCTCTATGCATAAGATATGAAATATTTTTAACAAGATACTCAAATCTATTAAGTGTTGCTAACAAGAAATCCCCAATATAATAAATGTTGACAGATAACCTTTATACGATTGTACCTTTATCTAACAAACTTAAAGAATTTGTCAAAATTGGGAACGAATGAATTTGACACCTATTGAAATCCAAAATTTTAAGTTTATAAATAGGAATCTCTAGTCATACACTAGACACATAAGTAATAGTAATAAAATATTTTGTAATAGTTTTCTATAACAAGCAAGCTTGTCTTTGTAAAATACTACTATATTATAATTGCACTTTGCTTTCGTAATAATAAAATTAGTTTCTTTATTTGTATGCAAGTCCATTACTCTTATAATATTATAGTTGTATCTCTTAATTCCAACAATATTCATATATATATATATATATATATAGTATTTATGCTTTGCTAAAAATTATAATTAATATTCATTTAATTTTAATCTTTTTTACTATTATAAGATGAATGATTATAAATTTACCTCTAAAAATTTTCAATATTAATAGAAAAACATTATAGCTTAGAATTTGAAAATTTAGAGTTCTTAAAAGTTTTTCTTTATTTGAAATTTTTCTTACACTCTTTCTAGAGCTAGGTTCACTATGATAGAGTTTGGATGTTTTTTAGTTTATTAAAGTAGTTACGTTGGTATACATTTGTTATGTGTATACTGTTTTATCTATCATTAGAGATAATCGTCCATAATTCTTTAACACTCACGATAAGACGATTATTTTTTCTTAAAAAACCTATAAAATATGAGAATTAATATTCATTTCTTAATTTTAAATTAGTTTTTAATTTATTTTTATTACTTTTCATAATTTTGTATTTATATATTGTTATTTAAAATTATATTAATATTTTATATTTATGTTTATATTTTATTAATACAATGAACTTTCGAAAAGTTTTGCACGATTCTAGAAAGTGAATACATCATTCATTTTTTTTTTGGGTAAAAGAATAGTTCATACTAGAGAAGGTTTTGTCTTGTACACGGTGTTTATTATATGATTTGTTATATGTTATTAATATAATTAATTTTTCTGATATTGTGATGATGTGCATTACTCTTTGAACCTAGCTTGTATCTTTAACCGAGTTTTCTTACACCATTGTTTTGAGTGACTAATGTTTGAATGATAGACAGAAAAGAATCATTAAATTAATAATTTTTTTTTTAATTTTTAGTAACACACAAATCACATTGGTCAGTGCATTAATTCAATTCTCACCTATAATTTTCTTGACTTTTGTGGAGGAAAAGTGGAATTGTCACATTGTTAGACTTTGGAAGTTAATTATTTATGTAGGTTCACATTTAGAGAATATTATTTGATCAGAAGTAAATATGATAATGATAAAATAAAAAATAAAAAATAAGGGATAAGAATTCATAATATAAGGTAGAATAAGGATATTGTAATTTTTATCCTATTTTTAAAATTATATATTTTATTTTAATAAATATATAAATTTTATTTATATTTTTAATTTTTTAATATATTTAATTATTATTTATTGAGTCAAAATTTTATTAATAAAAATTATTAAAAATAAAAAAAAACTAATATTTCAAATACCAATTAGGTCTCATTTTTTATTTCAGGGTCACATACCCTTTCTATTTAAAACCCTAAACATTGAAAAAATATTATTTATATTATATTGAATATTATAATTAATATTAATTATTTATATTGTTTTTATTTTCTATATATTTTTTATAGAATTGAAATAATTTTCCTTTGATGTATTTGTGCTCGATTTTATGTAAGATTTTTTTTCCAATAATTAACTAAAAGAAAAAAAAAGAACAAACAATATCACATGAATCACGTGCATAGGTTAAGAAAAGTTGGAGCGTCGACGTAAAAGTAGTAATCAATACACATAAATGCAAAACAAATAAGGAGTGTACGTGGCAGATTTTGGCCGTCATTATTATAAAAAGTCCGTTACAAGACAAGATAATTGTTTACGAGGGAAACTTCGCGGAAATAGCTACGATCCTTGTTTTTTAAATTTTTCTCAAAACTATAGTTAAAATGGAGATAATATCTCAACTACGATTTAATACAATATATCTTCGTGTGTTTTTTAATTTATAAAAATATTTAAAATATTTTTAGATTTTATTGTTAATATAATCCTTTATTATTTGTATTCCTATTTTATTAACTCTAATACCAATTTTTAAATGTTTCCGATAGCTAAAGAATAATACGTTGAAATTTTATTTAATCTCATCTTAATCTGCTAGTTAAGTTATTGTTTTTATAAATCATTTATATTGAAGGTACATTATTTTGTTATATTTGTAATATATAAATAGGTTTTTTCTATATATATATATAAACATTAATTGATAGAGATAATAGTGATTTTAATTCTTTTAAAATTATAACTATTTTAATTTTTAGTGAATTGTTTGCTGTTAAATGGTTCTCTTAAACAACCTTAAGATGTTACCACATAGATAGATCTCTATGTGAGTTTACCTCTTTATATTCAAAATTATGCATGCTCTAATGGGTGGTTAATACAATTAGAGTTTAGATGATGTATGTTTTCATGTATTGAAGTTTAAACTCTGATTAAAAAGTTTTTATTATTTATTATCAATTTTTTAATTCTTGAATATTACTCTTACTTTATACTATATGTCTATGATTATTTTTACTACAGTTGTGATTACATGTCAGGAGTTTATCTCTCTTGATTTTTTGACTATTTGGATTGAGTTCTTAAGGAGTCAATATATCCTTAGCTTGATTATTTATCAAGTATTTGAGTCCTTCTTTATAGTCATGTATGATTAGATAGTGTATTAGTATAATATGTCTTTTCATCTGTATAGGAGTTTGGTGTGAGTCCCTAAGGAATATATATCTGCTCACTATGGAAGTGTATCAAGTGTCAGATTCTTTATAGTGTTTGTTATTTATGTGTGATTGCATGTTGTGAAAATACAATAATCATTTATCGAATATATTTTCACATTCGAGGTCCTTAAGTGATTGGAAATCCTTTTAGTTTTTCGATATGTATGCTTGTATCACAAGCTGTGTATTGTGTTGCCATGTATACATGTTTTTAGTCTGGATAGGATCTAGTGAGGTACATCATCACTAGTATGTATTCAACAGATTGTTATTATTGTATCTGCTCATTTTTTTATTGTGTGTTGAATTGAACTTGTTGTTTTATATTTGTGTTAATTGTTTAATTCACGTTGTAACTCCTGTTTGATCGAATTAATATAGAACTTGATAAAAAATTTCATAGGTTAATGCTTCCACCCCTCGTCTAGGTTCCAGTTAACTATTTGAACAAAAAAAACAATTGAAATATATGTACTTGTTTATACTTAAGGAAATTCATTGAACAAACCTTTGAGAATATATTACATCACTTCATATTTATATTAAATTTGAGATTATATTTAAGAGAAAAATATGGTTAATTCTTCTTGTTGTAAAAATGAAACTTCAATCATGTATCTATTTTTTGTAATTGTTTAATCATATTACTAAAAAGTGACCATACAAGGATAACACTAATTTTTATTTATTTCATTTAATTTATTTTTTATTTTATTAGATAAAGACTATTTTAGCTTAAATAAATTATAATCAAAAGTATGGAATAAAAATTAATAATATAAGAAAAATGTTGATTTGATATGTTTAATTATTTTTTAATAATAATATAATTAAATTATAAAAATATAAATATAAAAATTAAATATTATTTTAAAATAAATATAAAGTCTGTGCAATCACTTTCTTTATATTTAAATATTTTCCCGTTTTTTAAATTGTAATTTGAGGTTTGAGAAGGAGAGAGCATAAACAAAGAAAGAGTATCACTTTAATTCAAAATTATGAAAAATCATTTTATTGCAATGCTATGATTTTTGATAAAGATAAATTGTATAATAACAATAAAAAATGGATAATCAAAAACCTAAATACAAAGAAATCAAAATAACTTTAAAGCGTGAAAATGACAGTACGAATATACAATTGTCTGCTGCACAAATAATAATTAATATATTTATGATCTAAAAACAAATACAATTTATGAAATTTTAAGAATAATTGTCATTTTGATGTAATTTTCTGAGCCAGTAGTTTTTTTCCCTTAGTATCCGTATTAATATTTGATATTATTATTTTTTAAATTATTTTGTATTACTTTAAAAATATTTATATTTTTAAAAAATAATTATTTAATTAAAAATAATTTTTGTGAAAAAAATATTTAAAAATAATATAATAATTCTAATTTTTATTATTATTTTCTTTTTTTTAATTTCTATTTCATCTCTTTCTCACACATTTATCTATTTTATAAGTTTCTCTTTCGTTTCTTTAAAATTGTAAACTATAAACTTTAAATTTAAACACTAAATTCTTAACCTTGTATAATAAAATATCTTAAATATTAAACCATAAATCTTAAATCTAAATATTAAACTCAACAAAAAAACATAAAAAAAAAAGAGGATAAAAGGAGAAAAAGAAAAGATAATAATAATTTTTTTAAAAGATTAAAATGTAAGTAATATGATACATTCAATCTCAAAAAATTAGTTTAAAATAAAGTAAGTTTTATATTATTTATAAATATTATATTAATATTTTTTTAATCAATACTATTTAAATTTTGCACAAATTTTTTTCTAATCAAATGGATAATGATAATTTAGGTTTTATTTTTATTTTATTGTTAGAGCAGTGTTATAAGCACCACCTGGACACCGGCCTGGTAATTTGTGCAGATTATATGTTTGTGTTTTAAGCTTACATGCATTTATGTTTTTAATGTTATAAAAAACAATAAATTTTAAATTTATTTATTTATACTAATTGTAATATCTTTAGGAGTGAAACAAATTATATTGAGTGCCACATAAATGGGGTGACAAAGGGTGATATATATATATAAAAAAAAAAGAACCACCAGAAACGACTCCATTTTGTTAAACAATATGCTTGAGCCTTGCGCGAAATGACGTCGTTATTGGGATGGAGGCACACAACGATGATGTCCATCTGAGTTGATCAAATTAAAAACTAATTTATGTCTAATATTATTTTGAATTATAGCCGAATTAATTGTCACCCCTTCATCATATGTTGCATGTTTCTCTCATTAGTTGATGTATCGATCCTCACATTATACAACACCCAACACATTTTAAGAATTTTGTTATTTTATACCTAGTGGGTATAATAATACTTTTTAATTCGATGATGATGATTACAATGATGGAAACACAGTTATGGTTTTTCTTTTTGTTAAAATCAGTTTAAGTAATTTTTTTAATGTTATAGATAAAGAAAAATAACATTAGTTTTGAATAATTTATCTATTTTAAAATATTTTTGGTGTATTTTCATAAGGAATATAATTAGATATTTTTGTTTAAATTTTTTTAAAAAATTATTATATTAGTTGACTCGATTAAATATTAAAATGAAAAAAAATATGACCAAACACACAAGGCTTAATAGTATTTCTTCATAGTTCATGTAGTAATGTAGTTGGTTAATATGTTCAAAATTTCTCTATTTACTATTATTTTGTTCATCATGTGGGATGATTTACTTGTGAATCTTCCTCTATAGTTTTGGTTTTTTATATCTGATAGTCATTGAGCTTTTGGAAATTGTTCTTTGTTTGATAATGATGTTTCATATGATTTTGGCAATCTGGATTGCACGTGGTAGAGAAGACGACAACTGCTAAAACTTGCTTGTTATACAATCTCTATCATTCTCTTGTCACTTGATTTTTATTTGCTCATAAGGAGATTATTTTGCTAATGCATTTCTTTAGTTATGTTTGTTTGGTATTAAATGAGTAATAGACATACGATCTTAGGTGTGCAAGTACTCTGCTATGGTATAATGAGGTCACAAGACTAGTTCAACAATGACATGAGTCCAAGGGGTTTGGTAAAACACATTATCTCATCGACAAAATATTTCGTTGTCCAAGTACGAGGTCCTTGGTTTCAAGATTTGACGTACTAACCCTATTATGACGACCTGAAGAAAGCTGCTTAAGGACTCAAAGCAACCCATATGTAACGATCTCCATTATATGCATAAAACGACATGTTGTAATGCAACGATCTTCTTTCTAATGATATTAATTTACATATCATTTTATTATGTATAGACAGTACTTCTAGGTCGCTTATACGCAACCTTCTATGTGTGTATAATGTAATACACATGTATATATACCTCTTAAATGAGGAGAATACATGATCCACTTCAATTATTCAATTTCTTATTTCTAAATAAAAATCACTAGAATCTGACACTTAATGAATGATTTTCAGATCTTCTTTTTCTTTTAATGTTTTTAAGTCCCCTAAACCATTTTCTAAATTTAATGCCATCCATTATCTACAACTTATTGCAAAGGGACCAATAAGCAATTTCATCCATTGTTTGTAGCATATTTGTAGGTCTGGTTGTGAGGTTTCTTTTACCGTATATGAGGTAAGTACTAGTACATATTTATGAAATTAGGAATTTAGTTAAGCAAAACATAACTACATTATTTTTTTGATTGTGTAAGATTTGGCTCATTATAAATCAGGTGTTTATAAGCAGATTACTAGAGATGAAATGGAAGGTCATATAGTCAAGAATAACTACGTTAATCTTTATGGTATTATGTAGTTTTCTAGGTATGTACCCCTTCAATTTAACAACAACATGTTCGGTATTCCCACTTTTCCCACTTGCAATAACCAAATATGTGCATGGAATACCTAACATCTTTAAGTGTGCTGAATTGTACTTGAAAAGTTAACATTGTAAGCATGTTGCAATTCAATTGAATGGCTTAGAACAAAAGTGTCAATTATCATATGTATGCGTAGGACTTTGTATCATTATTATATAATTATTTTATGATTTTAAATGGGTCTGACGTACAATGAAAATATGGTTATAAGGATAACTGGTTGTCCAAATGATTATGCCTAACCATACATGGTTGAACTTGGACTAGTTGGAGATGACCTTAACAGTTATCAGGTAATTCTATTGCGCTACTTTTGCTCATCCTTCTCGGAATGAAATAGGATCAATTCATATTGATTTATGAATTAAAAAAAACAAAAATAGGGTTGGCTTAGAAGAACACCTAATCAAACCTCTTTGGCAAGAAGCTTTATGAACAAATTCAAGGTTCAAGATGTTAAGAAAGTTTTTGAGCCATTGTTTTATTATTAGAAGCACAAATGACAATCTGGGTATATCATTTGGCGATTCGTAAACTGCATGGTAAGTATTGGAACTACTATGTCATCTTTCTAACCTTCTAGCTACTGTTGAAATCTTGAATTGAACTAGTTAAGTTTACTATTGTTGCAATAAGGATTTGAAAAACTTCAAGAATTGGTTGACAAATGGGAGGGTCTTGAGGTGGTGGCACTAACACCATCACACCAATGCCCACACCAGTAGCAGCACACGTTGTATGTCTTATTGTAATCAACCTTTTCTTACTCATATTAGTTAGTATTGTTGGATGGCTTGTTAAGAATCAAATTATATTTAATTTTTTCTATAGGTTTTTACAAATTGAGACAAGAACCATACAGCTCGAGCAATTAAAAAACTTAGAATAGAGGATTGTTTTGAAGAAGTGATATCTTTTAAAAGACTTGAACTTGTCGCACAACTTTGAGCGTTTTATTTAAAATAACATACATAAAGTTTATTTAAAAAAACCTACATCAATATTTAAGGTACATTATCCTACTCTTAAACTATTATTGTTCCTTTGCTAAAGTTTTCCATTATTTTTTTTCTTGTTTTTTTGGGACAGATTCTGTTAAGAAAGTTTAATTTATAAATTAGTCAAACATGCATTTATTTGTTATTGTTTTAGATTATGCATTTTCTTGTTCATTTTTTATTAGTTTTTTGAATCCTATCTATTATAAGTAGAATACAAAGATCATTTCCAAGAGACATTAGCAGAAGCTACAATGGTGCTGGTGTTGGTGTTGACGTTGGCATGCTAGTACTGGTGCCTGGCTCTGGTACTGGTGCTGGTGCTGATGTTGGTGTTGGTGTTGGCATGCTAGTACTGGTGCTGGTGCATAGCGTTGGTACTAACGCTGGTGCTAGTGCAGGCGTTGATAACTATAGCTCACATTTTATATTACATGCCTTTATAATTATGACATGTAAAACTTGGTACAAGATAAGATGCAAGTGGTGTATGATTGATTACAAAGCAAACTGTTTCGATTTTGTTCCTCACTATCAATTTTTTGGAGTTTAGTTGCTCTATAAAAAAAAAAAATCATCTATTGTAGCACATAGGATTCACATTTCCCTAACATTATGAGACGACAATGGAAATAAAGCCAATTTTCCTATTTTGAAAAATTAGATACATTATAAAAATCCAGTTGGACCCTATGGTTGTGACTAACATTAGTTGCAAAAATCCAGTTAGACCCAACGATAGACACCAGCACCAATACTAGCATTAGTGCCAACGCCAGCACTAGCACCACCACCAATACCAGTATCAACACTAGCACCTGGTACCAACATTAGCACCAACGCCAAGCATAGCAGTAACACCTATGCACTAGCACCAATACACCTATGGTATTTGCCTTTTCTTTAAACTTTTGCTAAAATCGTTGTTGACTTGATTATGTTGATTTGAAGTATACTTATAAATGCTTTGAAGAAGTATACTTATAAATGCTTTGAAGAAGTATACTTATAAATGCTTTGAAGAAGTACACTTATAAATGATTTGAAGAAGTACACTTATAAACGATTGTAATAGTAAAAAGTCATTTTGTATCAGTAAGGTTATTCTTCTAATTAATAAATTTATTGTAATTTATATTGACTTTTAATATTGTAATTAATAATTGTACTTTTTTTTAAATTTATTGCAATAGGATATGTCTATGGCCTCAATTATTTAAAAATCGAGACCATAGAGTATGTCTATGGTCTTTCTCACTTAGGCCTTGGTTCTTATAACTGTGGCTATAGATCTACGGTCACAATTAAAAACCGAGGCAATATACATGTATTGTAGTAGCAAAATGACAGGAGTTTTCTATTGGTTGATGAGATTAACTCTATTAAGATACCAAAAAAAGTTGCCTTATTCTCATATTATTTTTAAATTTGGTGGGGAAAACAACAACTATTTTCACAATTCTCTTTTATAATTGTCAGCTTGCAAAGCACACTTCTTCCCACAGAATGCACTAAATGTTGATGCCATTTTTCATCAACTCAAAGAGGGATGCACTTCTCCTTACTATAGACTTGTGAGCAAAGAACTCTTATTAGGACCTCTAACCGCCACAAGTGTGGTGGCTTTTGACTCTCCAATGCTTAATCAATTTAGATAATGGTTATAATGGAGGAGACTAGAGTCTCTCTCTTTGATTTAGATAGAAGAAGTGGAGATAGAGAGATATTGTAGATTTAGTTGTGTATATGAGTAGTGATAAACTTATGAACTTAATGTGTGAAGTATACAATATGAGTAATTATCTAATCACTTATCTGTAAGTATACCCGATGTCGATCGCTTATCCGTGCAGATATAATTTCACCTAGGACCGATGTTATCTGTTCGTAATTATACATTATGGATAATTAAGATACATTTATCTTGATGAGCCTTTTATCTAATAATTATACTCATTTGATGACTTAGTGCATATTGGGTCAGTCTGTGAGTCATACTGTTGGGTAAGCACATTTCTTTTGTGACATGTAGTATAGTGTTATTTTACACTTAACATATATTATTTATTTAATATTTAAATTAATATAAATAATTTGGATATTAATTATTAAGTATAAGTTACTTTCAAGATTGGCATTGATCTAAGTCTATAAATGAGCCTTATTCACCTCAAAAGGATATGCATAGACACTCGTACTTTCCAAATTCTCTTTAGTCTTAGATCATTTACATAGAAACGGACTTAAGTATTGTAGTGAATATAACATTCAACGGTGTCATTTCTTTTAATGTATTTAGTGACTTGTATGATCAACATGACAAAAACGTAATAAACACAAAATTCATCTAGAATACCTGGCTTATTTTTTAATTAATAAGAAAATTAATATTATAATAATTATTTTAAATTTAACAAAATTAATTCATTATAAAATCAATATTATTATGAAAATATTTACATAAAAATTCAATGTGATATTATATTCAATATAATTATATTTATATTGCTATTATAGATTTCTTAAATTTATTATTTATTTTATGACTTAATTATATTTATAAATTAATTTAAGTGATATATATAAATATATATTGTGTGTGAAAAAAGGGTAATAAATATTGATATATTTTGATAAAAAATTAGAATGTAGTAAATTACTTGTACAAAAATCACAAAAATAAATAATATTTATTAAGAGTGTGAGTTTGATCGATTTTGATTTACTCTATAAGTCAATATGTCTTAATAGTTTAAAAAAAAATAGGGAGTTAATTTGAAAAATTTTAATCTATTTTTTTTATAAAAATATAATTTAAATTAATAAAAATTCTTAATATACTATATCTTCTCTGTATATTATGATTTAAAAATGTTTAATTTTATTAAAACTTGAAGTTAAATAAAAAAGATCTAAAATATGTTTTATATCTCAAACCATTATAAAATAAAATATCATGATAAAATTTACCAAAATAGTTAAAATTTATAAAGAAATAAAAAGCAAACTCCATGTCATTACTAAATATTTTTTAAAAAAATATGCTTATCCTTACCTTTTAAAAAAGAAAAAAAGAAAAAAAGAAAGAAAGAAAAATATTTATTTTATATTCATAAGATTAAATTTTAAAATTAAAATTAAAATTAATAATAATAAAAATATTAATTAATATATATTATAAATATAATAAAATTTAAATATATTTATAATATAAATATATCAATTAGATTTTTGTACAAATGACTTAATTAACTCAATTTTTAAAACTTTAAAACACTCACATTTAAAATCAACCGACGTATAACAAATATAATTTGTGTTTTTGTCAAGTTACGTACGTATCTAAGTAATCGATTTTAATCAGATATCACATGACACGTACGGAACATGCACGGAAGACAACAAAAAACGAAACTTCGAGGAAGATTCATAAAGTTGACGTTATCCAAAATTTTCCCTGCTGAGTTATTATTCCGTCCAATACGGTTACTAGTTAAATAAATATATACATTAAATATTCAGTGGTTTACTATCGTGATGTGAGAGTGGTGGATGACGTTAAATTTTTCATATTCTGTTTCACAATAAATCCGTAGATATAATTTATAGGTTTAAATTAATGGTTTATGATTATTCTACTGCCTATCCTAATTTTTTTTTGCCATAATACTAATATAATTTATAGACGTAAATTAATGATTTAATATGGTACATTTTTCTATATATGAACAAAAAAAAAATCAGTAGTACTAGTCCAAGCCACCATAATTATAGACAGGGCAGATCCGTATATATATATATATATATTTTGGTACGAAAGGACTGGCCACTGCTATTCTAATTTATCCGATTTAATTAATTTACAATTAAAATTAGAAATTATACTTTTGGACCACTATTTTTTTGGGATCAACACATCATAATTTGATCGGCACGAATGTATAGTTTCTATATATATATATATATATATTGTACAACAGAAGACACTAGATAGTTATCCACTCCACCTCCTAATTCTCACTCTGCATTGCAATATATATATATATATATATACAGAGAGAGAGGAGGAGGAGAGAGAGAGAGAGATATTTTGAAATTTTTGAAGGGCCAAAAATGGGGTCGATTAACCAAGAAGAGAATGGTAATATGAAAGGCCTAAGCAAAGAGATGAGACATGCAAGAACAGCTCATAACATGTCTTCTTCTTCGTTGAGAAAGAAGTCTGACCTCACTCTTATTTCTAAAGTTCAAAATAATTTGCTTAGAAAATTTCTTGCTAATTTACAACAAGTCTGTTTTGGTACTAAGCTTTTCGTTTTGTTTATTGCTGTCCCTCTCGCCATTGCTGCTCAGTCTTTTGGTTTTGCTAGAGTATGCATTCTTGCTTCTTTTATCCTTTTAATTTAAATTATTTATTAATTACTTTTTTTAATCATTTTGTAATATAGTTTTTAATTAAATAGTTAATTTCTTGTTTTTTTTATAATTCTTTTCTAAATATAATCACCAACCTTGAAAACACTTTTCTTTAATTATTCATTTTAAAGAAAAAGTTCTAAACGCAGCTTGTGATAACGCTTTCTATTTTTTTATTATTATTTTTCCAAAATTTTTGTTATTATTTATAAATTTTATATTTTTAATCATTTTCTTTCTCTATTTTATTAATACAAAAGTTACGAAGATTTATTCTCTATAAAAAAAAATGTTTGGTGAAAAAAAAAAAGTAATAATAATATTCTTTAAGGCTTATAAAACTCTTCATATTTTGATATTGTAATTTCTTAAAAGTACGAAGATTAAAGTCAATATTCATTATCAAACATATTTAATTCAAAATCCCTTAAATAAAAATGAAATTCATAGTTTGTTGGATTTATAAATATATATTTATATATTAAGAATAACGTGAATAACGTGAATAACGTTGAGCTTGAAATACTTTGTTGTTTGTTGAAAAAAAAAAAACAGCCCTGCGTATTCGCACTGAGTTTACTTGGACTTACTTTTCTTGCCGAACGGGTCAGTTTTTTGACAGAGTAAGAAAACAGTATTTATTTATTTATTTATTTATTGTGTGTTTGGTCATTAATTAAATTGTATTAATTAATGTGTTCACCTCTTAAATTCTTTCTTTTTTGATTTTGTGCTGTCCAAATATTACAGGCAAATTGCTTTCTACACGGGTCCAACAGGTACTTCTACTTAATTACTTTAAGTATCTATCTTTATGTTGTTTGTTTCTGAAATTGGTAGGAAAAATTAATGGAGGTTTTGCTTTCACTTATGAGACTAGCTACTATTTCAAGAGTGGATTTTGCTTTTGCTTTTGCTTTTGCTTTTGCTTTCTAGGTTGAAGTAATTATTTGAATATATAGGTGGTGTGGGATTGAGACACAATTTTAGAGTAATTTTTTATTTAAAAAAATAATTTTCATTAATTAGTGATTGATTTAATCATAATGATGTTATATATACATTCTCACAAGTCTCGTATATATATATATATATTGTGGTGTGGTTGTGCTGCAGTGGGAGGACTTTTAAATGCAACGTGTGGAAATGCAACGGAACTCATAATAGCAATATTTGCACTAAGCAGAAATAAAATACAAGTGGTTAAGTACTCTCTTTTAGGTTCAATTCTTTCCAATCTTCTTCTGGTATTAGGTACCTCTCTTTTTTGTGGTGGCATTGTTAACCTTGGAAAGGAACAGAGATATGACAGAGTAAGTTAATTAATAATTGCACCTTACCTTCCTCTTTATTTAATTCTAATTAAAAATAAAAAATAAAAATCATTTTAATTAATTATAATTAAAACTTACAGAGACAAGCTGATGTGAACTGGATGATGTTATTACTGGCATTGCTATGTCACTTGTTGCCAATGTTATTTCGCTATGGTGGGTCCTCAGTAATTACTATTGCAGACTCTACAGACCCAACACTTGCTTTGTCAAGAGCCAGTAGCATTGTCATGATCATTGCTTATGCGGCTTACATTTTCTTCCAATTGTTCACACACCGCCAACTTTTTGAAGCTGATCATCAGGAAGTAATTATTATATATATATTTACTTTTTTTTTTTATTTTTTTAATTTAAAATAATCATTAATTAAAAGGACCCGATTTAATTAATTAAGTTGTGATCTATTAATCAGGATTCAGATGATGATATTGTTTCAGAAGAAACACCTTTGATCGGTTTTTGGAGTGGATTTGTGTGGCTTATTGGAATGACTGTGTTCGTAGCTTTGTTGTCCGAATATGTTGTCGTAACAATTGAGGTAATTAATTAATTATAATTATAATAACATCATTATAATAAAATTTGTATATAATAATAAGATAGTTGATTTTAATTTCAGGATGCTTCAGAATCTTGGGGTTTATCCGTAAGCTTTCTCAGCATTATCTTGTTGCCGATTGCTGGAAACGCAGCTGAACATGCTGGAGCCGTTATTTTTGCTTTCAAAAACAAATTGGTGAGTCTCTTTTTATCGCAGTCGATCACTCACTATATCCATTTCGTTATGTGTTTATTAATTATTAATGGCACCAAAATACATGCAGGATATAACATTAGGGGTTGCTTTGGGATCTTCAACACAAATCGCTACTTTTGTGGTAAGTACATAATGGGTGTTAGAAACTCAGTCATAACTCAAACCAATAACATCTTATTGAGTTAATGGTTGTCTAAACTTATAAGCAGTTTTGTTGACTTATTCCTAGTCGATGTGAGACAAGGATACTTATGACCTCGCCACATGATGGTAGAAATGTGGGCGTTAAGTGTCGCGATGAGGCGTGATAGAATTTCAGCGCAGAGCGTGGTAACTCGATACCTGTGTTAAAAACTGCTGCTTCAACCCAATAATATCTTATTAGATCTCATTAAAATAGTTTAACGTGGTATCGCTTTACATGTGTTTGGGCTGAATTACTCTCTGGCGTTACCGTGGCGTTAATGTCTACATTTATCCGCCGTGTGGAGGGAGGCTGTTAAGTATATTTGTCTCACATCGACTATGAACAAAACAAAAATACTACTTATAAGCTTGGACAACCCTTCACTTAACGAGATCTTATTGGGTTGAATTAAACCTAATTTTCTAACTATAAGAATTTAATTAATCCTCTAAACAAACTTATACATTAAACTAATTCAACTATTTCGTTTGTTTTCATTGTTAATTAATTGGTAAATATATTAATTAGGTACCTTTGTGTGTGATCATTGCATGGATAATGGGTATTCCCATGAATCTCGATCTAAATCTAATTGAAACTGCCACTCTTGCTGTAGCCATAGTCGTCACAGCTTTTACTCTACAGGTATATATCATGAATGTTAGTTACCTAGCTATCTACATCATATTAATATTAATTAAAACCTCAAATTATATCATGCAATTGATAATTAATTTTTTATTTATTTTTAATATTCATAACAAAAGCCTACAATATTAATTTACAGGATGGAACTTCACACTACATGAAAGGTTTGATTCTTTTCCTATGCTACATTGTCATAGGAGCCTGCTTTTTTGTCAACAAAAGACCATTTAGTAAGTGCACAACACCTTATTATTTAAATAATTTCTAGTTAATTTGTCATTTAAAATTGACCTTTTTTTTCTTCCGATAATCATGTATCTAACTAAATTTGAAATAATGTTTTTTTCTTCAGACAATGCAAATATTACAAACTTGGGATTCAAGACATCTGAAAGAGTCTTTAAAGCCTAAATAAAAAATAAAATAATAAAAAAAAAGTTAGCCCTGATTGGTGTTGTGTATCAAATAATATATTATGAAATCACGTACTTTGATAAACAAAGGTACGTAGGAGTACAATATATAATTAATTAATCATATTTTAATAATATATAAAATTATGATACATTTTCTACGTATGTATTTATTTGCTTTGGTGGTTAATTTGGATGCAGACTAGCTTTTGGATGAATAGTGATGAAGATCTAGTATATTGTTTTCGAGGCCTGACCTTCAACAAATTTAATCGATGAGCATTATATTTCGTTTGAAATGGCAATGCCTGTTGGAAAGCATGTGATGGATTAATTACTGGATATATATATATATATATATAGCTTCATGAAGGCAGGTCACCGGCCATGAACATCTCTCAGGGAGACCGTAAGAAATTTTTTTTTCTTCCTTTTTTGAAGCTGGGAATACTAAATTTTAGTATGTAAGCGTTCAAATAAGTCAGTAGTAATGTTATGAAAAATTTTAATCTGTTATTTTTAATATATTTTTTATTTTAGTTAACTATTTTTATTATTGCATTATCTTTTAATAAATTATTTTGTTCAAAAACTTTAGTAATTTGACGGAGTCATTTATGTTATATTGTCTAAAATAAAAGGAAATTATTTTTATATGATACTGGCCGGAAACAGTACTTAATTACTTTTTGCTCTGAGTATGTCGCCAAAGTGTACCACCACGCTTTGAACAGTTGTGGCGTTTGAATAGATGCTTGTATCTCTGGTCGATTCGTTATCTTTTTTATTTTTTTTAAGTGTTGATTTTATTATAAATTAAAAATAAAATAAAATAAAATTAATATTTAGAAAAGGAGTAATCATGATGATTTTATTTTAATATTAAATTTTAATTTCAATTTTATCCAAATTATTTAAAAAATAATGATATCAATAATTTATTTTATTTAATAAAAAAATAATAATTAAATGATATTATTTAAACTTTACGTAATGTAGAGAATATTAAAATAATATAAAATATTTTTCATTAAAATTCGTTTATAAAAAAAACACAATAATATTAATTCCTTCTTTTATTTCAGTAATCAAATAAAAAATATAATAATAATAATAATAATGTTTCCCTTTCTATTACATTCTATTCTTATTCAAATTTAATTTTGTGAATCACAAAGTTCGGTAGAAACTCCTATATATTATTGGAGTAAGAGGTTTGAACAACACACCGATCAGTACAATTTGATTTTAAAAGGAGGGAAAACTTGGGATAGTAAAAAATATATATAAATTCTAGCAATTTGATTTTAATGGGGTTGGTTTCAATCTTGATTGCTACTACGTAGCTGGTACAATCATCAATGGGATTTTAAGTAGTAGTCCACGTACGTACATGGCGATTGTGTAATGTTTTTTGGTTTTAATGGCAGATTTTAATTATATGGTCGCCATTAAAACGCTGTCTCTGCCACAATTAATATGAATTGAACGCAAAATGAAGTTGAAATATTGGGATCCCTATCATGCTCATACAATCAACCGACAAAATCTACCATACTCCTCCTGTTTGCTCTCATGTTAATAGTAAATGATGAGAAATTTAATTAAAGGTGGATTTTTTATAATTACATGTAATGGAAATTGAAATAAATCAGATCTCATTACACAGTTTAAAATGGGTAACATAAATTCTGAAATGTCAATTTATCTTTTTCAAACGTTTTATGAGGTATAATATTGGATGTGTATTAACAAAATTCCATATGTGCGCACACGCACAAAGGGAGTAAAAATAATAATCCGAATTATCGATATTGCATATAAGTAGTCCTCGACAATAGAACATATATATATATATATATATATATATCAACAAAAGAGGAGAAAATAATCGAAATTCAAAATGTTAATTTTTCTTGAAAATATCAACCGAAGAAAGTTCAAAGACCAATCAAGCTTATCTATAACATGTTACAGTGACTAGAGTAAGTTTGAAAGAAAAACAAATGACATGTCAATTAATTGAATAAGTAGGATTACATTAAATAAAGAAAACGACTCTGTCTCCATTAGGTGACAACTAATTTACTCTAACTTGTAATTATTCTTTGTTATTATAACGGTGATTGAGCACAATATAAAGCATTATTATAACGGTGATTGAGCACAATATAAAGCATCATCTTTTCTTGAGGTGAAAGTAACATTTTCTTATGCATTCACTTCATGTTCCTTCAATGCATTATTGTATTGATTTTTGTAATGCTTGGTTCTCCCATAATTCTAACATTTGATAGTCTTCGAGCTATAAGAATTATTGAAATTCTTAGATTTGAACCTATTATCCTTTGATTTACCTCAGTATTTTTTCTACCACATCCATTCTTTCTGGTTGAATTTCTTCCTCTTGACTTTGTATGCAAAACTGAAGAGATTGATTATTCACCCGACTCTCTACATCAGATCTCTTCACTGAGAATCAGATCACGAACATCATCAAATTTTAACTTATTGCTTCTTGATGAGCTACTCACAATCGTGATAGTAGCATTCCAACTTTCTGATAGAGAAGACAAAAGTATCAATGTTCATACTTCTTCATCAAATTCCATTCCAACTTAACTCAACTGGGTTGTGACTATGTTGAGTTCATTGAGATATTAAGCTACAGATGTACCTTTCGTCATCTGCAAATTGAACAAATGCCTCATCAGGTGCATTTTATTTGAGGCCGATGACTTCTCATACATATTGGAGAGAGCTGTATAAGACCTACCGTGGTCTTTTCCTGTGCTATGCTAAAAACAATATTGTGGGATAGTGTCAATCAAATAACTCCAAGAGCTTATTTGTCTTGAAGATCCCAATTTTCTTCCATCATAGCCTCTAGCTTCTTCACTGAGAGAGCTTGATACAAACTTCTTTGATACATATAATCCTCTATCTACATTTTTTCAAAACCTAAAATCTGTGCCATCGAATTTCTCGAGTTTCACATTTTCTTCATTTGCGACCATTGGTCCTACTCAAATCCGATTCTCTTTGGATTGTTTCTAACTATTCATGCGAATCACCATGTATTAGAATATCTTTTTCGACAAAAATCATCACAAAATGCTCTGATACCTATTGTTGGAAAATTACACAAATTCTCGATAAAATAGATTTATGAAAAAATAAAAATAGATAAAATAATACACAAATTTGATAACAAAGTTCGGCCAATTTTGCCTACGTTTTTGGACATGCAGTAGATCTTTTTACTAAAAAAGAGAAATTATACAAAGTATTTACAACACTTACAACTCACAACCCAATTACATCTAAGAAAATTGCTCTCAATTTTCTTAGCATTAAAGCTTTTTTTTCTCTAAGCTTTTCTCAATTGAATAATTCAAAGTATTTATTGGAGTGTTCTATTTATAGATATAAAAGTCCCCTTAAGAATGTACCATCCATTCAATTTTCTTAGGTTGTTATCACTCTTTTGTTTTATTATCATTTATTGTTTTGTTTGATAAATGTAATTTGACCAACGATTACTATTATTTAAAGGGAAACAAAAAGTGTTCTCCATCTCCTTTTTGTTGTAGGCCTTTATTTGCTTTTCATAGTCATCTTTCCTTGTTGCAGCCTTGGCTTCATAAGGAGCTTTTTCCTCGAAGATCAAGGTATAACAAGAGACAAAATTCAGAAGAAAATTAAAAACATGCTGATGAAAATCGACAAAATAAAGGATGAAAAACATGCACCGTACTTGATAGTTGATACAACCCTCACTTGTTTACCAATTTATCATCGTCATCATAAAGCCTCAATTATTTATACATGCAACAAAATATTAATACTCAATCCACTTAAAAATCCATAAGAATTATAGATTTAATATATAATGAAGTCAATCACAATACTTATAAACTCTATCATAAAATTATCTTTAATCAAGATAAGATTTTCATTTTCTTCTACACTTACAAATGAAATATGGACAAAAATATGGCAAAGAGGATTATGATGATGATTTTTTGTGTGAGAGAGAAAGACGATGAAAGGAAATAGGAGCTTATTAAATTTTGATAACCGCCAATACTGTCAGAGTGAGTGATGATTCCTATTTAGACATGTAAACAGTAGAATACGCATAGAAGCAGACGTGAACTTCCACTTATCTCCTCCAGCTTTTCCAACCTTCAATGCAGAGCACAAAATCATGAAGAAATTCGTAGCTTTGTCATTGGAAAAGATAAAACTAGGCAGAACACCTAAGAAGTACTTCACATTAGGGTTTTCCCTCTTGAATTCTATTTTGAACTCTTTACTGTCACATCAACTCTTTAAGATACATATAAATCTTCAACAACACTAAAATTTTCAAAAGAAGTAATTTACAAAGAAACAAAAAGGAGATAGGAACAGGAATTAAAAAAAAAAGCACTAGGCGGTATCTTGGGCTTGTTTGGGTCCTTGGCTGGCCCTTGCCGCTCCTATCAGCCTGGCTACTACCCTTTCGCTTCCTACCTTTATGAAAAGAATATAGATACATATGATATGATGCAATTACTACAAGATTCCTGTATATAACTGTTATATACACCATAACATATATATGACATTATAGCTAAGCATACTTAAAAATGTTATCAAAATAACCCCAGCTTTGACGATTAAATTAGTGAATTTTACTGTGTGATTTACATCCAAATGCAAGTATTGCCCACAAGAGCAAACCAAAACAAACTAACCTGTCATCTACAGGTTTCAATGCTTCCTTCGAGTTCTTTATTTAGCATTTATTAATAGGCTCTAATATCCAATAGAATTTCAATCAACGTTTATTGAATCTATACCCCCTCGTTAGTAACCGACGTTATAATAAATATTAGTAACACAATTTTTTTAATAGAAAATATCAAGAATGATCTTGAAAATTGCCTTTTCTTCGTGAATATTCTTTAATTTTAAAAGAAAAAATTTCTATATTGATACGTATTATCAAATATAATCTTAGTTAATAACATAGTTAACTATTTCATCCGCATATTTTTTTAATTTTTTTTTAAGTTAATAAAATAACCTTTAAAAATTATAAAGTAAAATATATTTATTTATTATAATGTAAAATAAAAATCTATAATAAATCAAAAAATACATAGAAATTAAAATTTTATTTAAATCAAAAATAACATAACAAAATAATTTTGATTTCTTTCCTAAATCAATAAATAATATCATTTATTGATATCTTGACTTTTCGATAATGCAATAAAGTTATTAACTTTTAATTTTTGAAAAAATAACAAAATTATTGTTCCATAAAAATTTTATCCAAAAAAAAATAGTATCCAAATCTATATGTTTTTACTATTAAAAAAAATTCAATCATCATTACACATTTAACGTCATCAAATTAGACTTATTTTAAATAAAACTACAATCAATTATTCAACAATAATAAAGAAAAAAAATTATATAATATATTAAAACAATAAATATTTTTTAAAAAATTAACGGATATAATGAATGATGATTTACTAATTTAAAAAATAAATAAATAATATAAGATTATTTTTATTGTTATTTTTAATTTCTATGTATTTTTTCGCTTATTATATATTTTTATTTTTAAGTATAATAAACATAATATATAAGTAAATATATTTTACTTTATAATTGTTAAAAGATATTTTAATAATTTAGAAAAAATTGAAAAAAGTATGAGAATAGAAAAATTAATGATGTTATTAACTGAAGTTATTTTTGATAACATGTATACTCCTAGTGTCATAAAATATATTTTTTAAACGTTAGGAATATTCATTCACAAAGAAAACACACAAACTAGCTAGTCATTGAAAAAATGACTCTCAGTTTCATGACCATTGTAGTATAACGGTCATGAAGAAAAATCTTCCCCTATAAATTATTATCAATAATACCTACATCTATCATACAATATAAATAGCCATGCATTACCTCTTTTGAACAGCCACTTTTATACCAAAATAGCAGCTCCTATTTTCAATTGTTTTAACACACAAACTCTTGTTTTTACAATTGAGAGAGAATAAAATAATGGCATCAAGTACTTCACAATGCATGAATGGTTCTTTAATAAAATTTAAAAATATGTATTGTTTTTGTGGGAAGAAAGCAGGAATTAGATTTTTATAATCAAATATACAGTTAATAAAATTACCAGAAATAAACAGTTCATAAAACTTCATTTGGGCATCAAAGTTCATACACCTAATTCTTTTCTTCTTCATAAAAGTACATACACAACAGTTTTCATGAACAATTTTCAACAAAATTTTTACACAAAACAACTACAAGTTCCAGCCAAACAGTTCCTTCATGTAATGTCATTCTAACTAGTTTTTCACTTACAATTAAAAGAACAACATTCCCATACTAAATGTCCCAATAGTTTCAACCAAATAGTCAAACGAACAACACTACAACATACTCACCAAACATTTATCAAAACTATTACATTACAGCAAATTGTTTCACCTCTTTCACACACCAAAATTATTATTTTACGCTTGTATTTCAGACTCTCTTAACTCCATTTATATTTGAGACCAACAAGGATATTTTCAAAACCTTGAGAACATTATTAAATAAACTTCACAAATAGGTATTCAGATTTTTCAAATATACAATTTGATCTTTAAATTTCTAAAACTTCATACGTAGATTTTTAAACTTTTAAATTATAAAATTTAATTTCTAAAATTTTAAAACTACACATATAAATCTTAAATTTTTGTTTTACAAATATGTATTTTAATAAGAAAACTAAGACCTAAGTGTAAAATTTTAAAAATCTGATTACTAAATTGTAAGATTTAAAAGTTTAAGAATTTACGTGTGAAGTTATAAAAATTTAAAGACCAAATTGTACATTTTAAAAATTTGAAAACTTATATATGAATTTAGTTAAAGTCCGTATATCAATGGTGCACTCTCGTCTAAAAAATTGTTGGAAACAAGCATGAAATCATTGATACAATATATTGTATCAATATTTTTTGCATAGTTAGACCATTCTTCTACTGACTCACCCAGTTCTAAATTTACAAATATATTTGTGCTCTTAAAAAGGATTATAAGATTTTTATGATTATTTTTTACTTTTATTTTATAAGATTATAAATATGTATGTATTGGAAGAAGAAGAAGAAGATAAATACATAATATTTCTGTATTTTTAAAATATGAAATGTAGAAGAAGAAGAAGAAGATAAGTACATAATATTTTTGTATTTTTAAAATATGAAATGTTTGATTTTTTTCCAGAGGAATGAAAGAGGAAGAAAACTAGAGATTATTTCAAAGTGAGTGGAGACAAGTGTTTCACTATGCATAAAATTAAGTAACGAATTATGTGAAAATTGCTATTAAATTTAAAACATATTTGTGTTAAACTAGCTGTAATTAGAAGTCATTAGCTGTCATTAATTGTCATAGATTGTCATAGGTTGTACAGATTAATGGTTTAGGGTTTGGTTACCCTTTATATATATAGTAAGTATATGAACAATGGCTTAGGGTTTGCACTTATGGTATTAGCTTTATATGAACTAAGTATATTCTTGACCTCAATATCTACGTGACCTGATCTCGGGTTCTCAAAGGCACTTGGGACTCACCGAGGATGAGTTAGTAAAATCAAAGAAGCCACTTAACGACTTAACTAACCATAAACATCACAAACAATATATATATATAGATATTTAATAATACATAAGAAATAAAACTATAACAAAACAAACTATTTTTTTAATAGAATTCTAAAATAAATTATTTTTTCTTTTCTTTCCATATCTATTTGGTAATACTTGAATACCAAAATTGAAGGTTTTTACGCATGTGAATTATTTGAGAATTAAAGATCCATAATGACCTTGTTGTTAGCTTACCTAACGGCTAGTTTGCTTGATATTTGTATTACCAAGGTTTTAAATAAAATAAAATAGTTGATAGTATTTCGTTTATTGTTCTAGCTATAAAACTCAACTCTCTTTCGTTTCAAGTCAAATATTTGAATCTTATACAGAATTATTTGGTAAAAAAAAATAGTTATTTTAAACTGATATTAGAGGAAAAGTAGATACAATCTTAACGACACTACAGACATAAATCCAATCATGGCAATGAAGCAAAACAGTTATTTTTTTTCTTCATATATTGTTGTTCTTAACTCTTATGCTTGAGAAATGAGTCTCTAGCTGCATTCATTTTGTTGAAAACCACACCCATCATCATACGTTCTGTTGGTTGCACTTGGGAGCACATGACTCCAATATGCATTATTGTTACCAAGCATTCTTTCATTCTTCTTCTGGCATTGACTTGTCCACTTTCATTCTTTATCATCATTGGCATCTCTATTTCATTTTCATTACTCTCAAGATCATCAACAACTTCACTGTCATTATCTTCAAACAGCAATAAAGGATCAACTATGTCCATGACTTTACCAGGCAAAGCCATTGTAACATAATGATGAATATTGCAAACACCATCTTTGAACATATCATCGGTAGGTCTTTTTCCTGTGAACATTTCCAATAATAAAATCCCATAACTGTAACTGTCTCCGAGGATGGAAACTTGGCCTCCCATGCCATACTCTACAGTCCCAAAACTTCTCTTAGGTCAATTAATACAACTAAAAAGATCAGTAAATTGTTGCTATTTAAGAATTAAAACATGCTATATATGGCAATTGTCAAACATTATCATATTATATAGAAATCAATAACATTAATTACCTGGAGGAATATACCCAATTGAACCTTTTAGTCCTACTGAAGTAGTTTCATTTCTTGGTAGATTTTCTGATGCTTCAAATAGGAACCTTGCTAGTCCAAAATCACCAACATGGGCAACCATATCTTGATCTAAAAGAACATTACTAGGTTTCAAATCACAATGAACTATAGGTGTTTCACAATGGTGATGAAGATAATCCAATGCAGAAGCAACATCAATAGCTATGTTCAGCCTCTGAATAAAGTTCATTCTTTTCATGTTATTACTCTGCTCAGCACTTCTTGGATGCAACCATTGGTCTAGACTTCCATTGGGCATGAACTCGAAAATTAGACTTTTGAATTCATTTCCTTGCTGATCAATACTTGAGCAGGTAGTTATGATTTTAAGAAGGTTACGATGCCTTATGCTTCGTAATGCATTGCATTCATCAACAAAACTCTTTGCAGCTCCTTGTTGTTGAAGGTTCAATATCTTGATGGCAACTACTTCTCCATCACCAAAAATCTTTCCTTTATATACAGAACCAAAATGACCTGAACCAATAAGATTTTCTACAGAGAAATCATCAGTTGATTCCCTTATTTTAGTGTAAGACATTGCTAGTAGTCCATCTTTGTGGGAAAATTCAGTCAATTTCTTCATCTTGGAATGTTTTACCATTAAACAAGTGACAAAAATGCCTACACCAAGTATCAAACATACAACTATTGCGCAAGCTATAGGTATCACAAATTTTAGAACCAATATTTTCCCTTTGGGGCACCCACCTAAATGCAATTCCGGGATACCACCACAGAGCCTCGTATTCCCGTAAACTGAAATAGCGGTTTCATTCGAAAGAATTCCTGCACTTGACAATTCACCCTCAAAATTATTGTTAGAAATATTAAGATGTTTGAGAGAAGAAAGCTTGTCAAAAAAATCAGGAACCAATCCAGAGAAGTAATTTGATGAAATATCTAATTCTTCTAAGCCTCTAAGACTCTGTAGACTTTGAGGAATTGTTCCTTCAAGTTCATTGCCTTCCAAGTGTAGTCGCTCCAAACTAATACAACTTCCGAGTGTACTGGGGATTTTACCAGATAATTTGTTGTGTGACACATCCAATTCTGCTAGATTTACCAAGTTACCAACTTCAAATGGTAATGAACCAGACAAAGAATTGTTAGACAAAGTTAAAGAAATTGATAGCGAAGACAGACCAATGACCTCTTTGGGAATAGTAGCACTAAGATTGTTACTAGAGAGGTTTAATATCAGCAAGTTTTTGCAGTTCCCAATAGTATGAGGTATACTTCCTTCAAATCTATTCTCTTCCATAAAGAGTTCGGTCAATGAAGTTAAGTTACCTAGAGAGGAAGGGACAAGCCCAGAAAACCTGTTAAAACTCAAATGAAGTCCCTCTAACTTGCGAAGTTCCCAATTATATCAGGGACACTACCACTAAAATAGTTACCTTCAAATCCCAAAAGGGTTAAATTTACTAGTTTCCCAAGACCAATAGGAATCCTTCCATGAATTAAATTATGTCCAATGGTGAAAATTATTAAAGTAGTTGAAAGGTTGGCTACGGATTTGTGTAGTTCTCCTCCAAACTTATTTTGAGCAAGACCCAAAACCTCTAAATAAGAACAATTGCCCAACAATTTTATAAAATTCAAGTCATTAGCTTTTCCATATCCTAACTGATTTTGATCAAAATTAAGTCTAACCAAGTTTCTCAAACTTCCTAAGTTTTCAGGAAATGATCCACTAAAACCATTTTGAGCAAAATCAAGAACTTCAAGTCTAGAGGCATTTGACAAAGAGAATGGTAAAGACCCAGTAAACATGTTCACCCCACCAGCAAATACTTCAAGATTAGGCATAGTAATTCCAATATCTGGCGGTAATTCCCCATAAAGCTGATTCTTAGTGACAGTGAAATAGAACATAGAGGAAATATTATAAATTGAATAAGGTACTTTTCCAGAAAAATTATTATCCCATAGCAGAAGTGCTCCCAAGTTTTTTAGATGGCCAAGATCTTCAGGTATGTTTCCGTGAAAATGGTTCCGAGCAAGTACAATAGCATACAAAGAAGAAAAATTACCAAGCCATGATGGGATATTGCCAGTAAGATAGTTAGCACCAAAACGCAAGTGGATTAATTTTGACAGAGAACAGAGTTGGTCTGGAATTGAACCAACAAGCTCATTATAACCAAAATGAAGCGCTCTTAACTCTGTACAATGAGATAAATTTGTTGGAATTTTTCCACTAAATGAATTGTAAGTAAAATTTAGGTACCTCAAGTGAAGTAGCCGACCCAATTCTTGAGGAATTTGGCCTCGAAAACTGTTATGCATGAGATTGATTCCTGTAAGATATGTAAGATTGCCGATAGAAGGCGGTATAGAGCCAGCCAAATTATGAGCCTCAAGGTTCAAAATTGTGACTCGTTTACTAGATGGGTCACATTTAATGCCTACCCAGTTGCAGAAATCGATGGTATCATTCCATGAGCTCATGATTCCAAATGGGTCATGAGTTATTCGATTCTCGAAGTCAAGTAAAGCTAGGAGATCAGTTTCATTCCCATAAGTATAAGTTGATTCCAAACTTGTACTCATGTAGAAAAAAACGATAATTTGAAGAAATATTGACAGAACACGCTTGGAATTCAAATAAGAATGCTTCATCATTGCCACAAGTACATATTTCAGTTTTTAAGAAAATACATGCCCAGTTCCAGTTTGATTTAAAAAGGAGAAAAAGTGCATAGTTTTACTCTCTGATAATGTTTATCCCAAGTTGCTTTTCTACGTCTTTTTTAAGATGTATATATTTTGTTGAAGGGGAGAGTAATTAGCCAATTGTAATTAAATGAATTAATTGACATCGCGTAGCTTGGTACCACTGTGCATTAAACTCTGCGACAAGTCAGCATCCCAACCCAAAACAAATTATTATTTTTTCACACGTAATTAATGATTTTTTTAACATGTATAAACGAATGTTTATAACTTAAAAAAACAAAATTATAATAATTAAAAATAAACACAATTATGCATACGCATGTTCTTAGATAATCTATTTCTCCTCACCAACAGATTTGTGGTTGTTTCCAATTGGTGTGTTGCTTGTCACCAATTGGATCTCGAGTTTTTTAACATTTTTTCTCAAGTTGGAATATATGTTAATTATTTCCAACTTGTTAAGTAAGTTCGAGAACCGTGAAAAACTCAAAGATTTTGTAAATACATCTGTTGGTTGCTCTAATGTAGAGATATGATAAGTCTTGATCATTTCAGCTTGAATCTTTTTTCTCACTAGATGACAATCAATCTCTATGTGTTTGGTTCGTTCATGAAACATTGGATTTGATGCAATGTGAAAGTTGCTTGATTATCACAATATAATTTAGTTGGTTGGGAGTGTTTGATACTCAAATCATCCAAAATGTATCGTAACCAGGTTACTTCGCAACAGGCTGCTGCCATGGAGCGGTATTCTAATTCTGCACTTGATCGTGAGATCGTATTTTGCTTCTTAGTCTTCCAAGAAATTAGCAAGTTTCCAAGAAAAATACAATATCCTGTGGTTGATCGTCGTGTGTCTGTGCATTTAGCCAATCAGCGTCATAGAAAACATTTAGTTGTAATGAACTAGTTGTTAAGAAAAAGAGATCTTTCCCTGGTGTGTTCTTAGCATATCTTAGCACTCGTTGAGTTGCTTCCAAATGTGGTTGACGTAGTTTATCCATATATTGACTAAGAATGTGCACGACATACACTAAGTCGGGTCTTGTGATGATCAAGTATATTAATCTCCCAACAAGTCTTCGATAGGATGTGGGGTTACTGATAAATTCCTCTTCAAACTTGCTGAGGGATAAATTTTGTTCCATAGGTGAATTGGCAGATTTGGCACCAAGATAACCCATGTCCTCCAATATTTCAAGTGCGTACTTGCGTTGTGATAGAACAATTCCTTTCTTGGAACGTGAAACTTCTATGCCCAAAAAATACTTTAATTCACCGAGATCTTTTAGCTTGAATTGTCGCATGAGATGATTCTTAGTTTCTTTAATGTTTTGTACATTGTTTCCTGTTATGATTATATCATCTACGTAGACAAGAAGAGCATAAAAGGAATTACCACGGGTTCGGACGAATAGTGAGTGATCATACTTGGATTGGTTAAAACCAGCTAGCTTAAGTGTTATTGATAGCTTGATGAACCATTGTCGTGAGGCTTGTTTAAGTCCATACAAAGATTTGTGTAGCTTACATGCTCGTGTTTCCCTCTTTCATCCGAATCCAGGTGGAAGGGACATGTAGACATCTTCATGAACATCACCATAGAGAAAAGCATTGTTGACATAGAGTTGTCGAAGATGCCAATTTTGAATAGTAGCAACGGCAAGAAAAAAATGAACAGTGATAAGTTTGGCGACTGGTGCAAAACTTTCTTGGTAGTCAAAACCTTCAATCTGACTGTATCCTTTGGTCACTAAATGAACCTTGTATCGTTCCACAGAGCCATGAGGATTATACTTGATTTTGTAGACCCATTTACAACCAACTGGTTTCTTGTTTGGAGGAAGTTGTTGAAGTGTCCAAGTGCCATTAGTTTCAAGAGTATCCAATTCTTGTTTCATGGCAAGTCGCCATTTTGGATCGTTGAAAGCTTCAGCAAAGGTGGTTGGTTCCCTGAGAGTGGAAATAGAAGTAGCAAAGGCACGATGTGTAGGTGATAATCGGTCATAAGTAAGTACATGAGATAGAGATTGAGAAATACCTTTGTCATTGGACAAAGGTATGACTGAGAAGGCAAGGAAGCTTCTACATGATACTTGTGAAGATAGCTAGGAACATTGGTAGATCGGAAAAGCCTACGTGTGACTAGTGTTGGAGGAGTCATGTGTGGTGTAGCAGTTCATGATGATGTTTTAGGAAATAAATTTTGAAGATGAAGAATGTCTACGTCAATTATTGGAAGGACAGATAGTGTATGATGAAATGATGTATTTGGATTGGTTGATTGACGAATGTTAGGCATGTCATCATAAATAGTATTTTCTGATAGAGTGAATAGAGTTGGAGTGTTGACAGCGGAAGTGAAATAAGGGAACACATGTTCATGAAAGATAACATCACGAGACACTAAAGTCTTGCTTGTTTTCAGGTTGTAGACACGATAACCTTTTATCCCAGATGGATACTCAATTAATATGCATCTATGTGATCTAGTATCAAACTTGGTGGGTTGATCATGATGTGCAGACACAAAACAAAAGGAACTAAAAACACGAAAATGTTCATACCTAGGAACTTTGTGAAAAATGATTTCAAATGGTGTTTTGTTAGAGTAGTATTTGAAACAGAGAAACATTCAGTCTTCTTCGAAATAGTCAGGTAGTATAGTCTTGCTTTCTCAGTTTCCATCCCAATCATCTTCCCCGAGCATTTGTCTTGAGCCAAGCACATATTATTAGTGAAGATGACATGACAAAGTGTAGTTTGAGTTAGTTTGGCTATTGAACCAAGTTTAATTTGAAGGAGGGAACATATAAGACATTATAGAGTATGAAATTATTGGAAAAATGTATAATACCGATATGTGTGACATGGGCAAATGAATGGTCAGGTAAATGTACATGCCGAATAGTGACTGGAATGCTAGAGCTCATAAGGTTTTGAGAACAGACCATGTGATCAGTTGCTCCTGTATCAAGAATCCAACGGGTTTCTGAATGGAAAACATTCGCACATTATATGTTACCTGAAGAAGTAGTCATTTGTCTTACATGCTACTTGATTTGGCTTGATTGATAAGTGTAAGAAGCTCATGATATTGAATATATGTAAGGTTGTTGGATGGTGTCCTTGTGTTGGAGTTGCTTTCCTGAATATTAGTATGGTGAGCTTTGGAGGAGAAGCCATAACTTGCATATTTCTTATCTTGAATTGACCTTTTCTTCCGATACATGTTGATGTAATATCCATTCAAACCACAGAAATCACATTTAAGGCATTTTCGGCAGTTTTTATAATTGTGTCCATTGAAACCACATAAATCACATTTAAGGTGACTTCGACAACTTTTAGAATTGTGGCCGATATTGTTGCATCGATTGTACTTGAGATGTGAGTTCATTTGTGGGTAATTTTTGTAAGGATATTGTGTATGAATTTCATTGGTAGTTTCAGACATTATTTTTGAGTGAAAAATTCGAAAAAACAGGATAGGTTTTAGTGTGTTTTAGACAACAATAATTGTTTATGAAATAAATAATGAATTGAAATATGCTTTATATTATAGAAAATGAGTCAAGGATTACAGAACCGAAAATTTCAACCGCAGAACCGGTTGGAAAGTTGGTGAACCGGTGTCTAGAACGACAGCTGCAACGCTGGAGCACTGAACCGGATGAAAACCGAACCGGAAGAACAATGTGTTGTTTGCTTCAGAAGCGCGCTAAACGACGTGTCATTTAAGTCGTATTCCTCAGCAGCTAGCATATGTGACTCCGGCGAGGTGCGTGGAACGCTGGGGAACTCAAACAAGGCGCGTGTGAGAGCATGTGGTGTTGTTTTGGCTTGAAATTAATTACAAATTGCTCGAATTTTTTTGGATATTATAATGGGATGAAATTGAAATTATTTTTTGAATCGAAATTGATTTTGGAGAAAAAAAAAACAGAATGAGAAAAGAAGAAAAAATTTATGTGTGAGTTGAATTTTTTGGGAATTATTTCCTAAGCTTGTTAAAAAACTCAAGATCCAGCTGGTGACAACCAACACACCAGTTGAAAACAGCCACCAATCTGTTTGTGAAGAGAAACAGGTTGTGCAAGAACATGCTCTTCCATAATTGTGTTTGTTTTTAATTATTATAATTTTGTTTTTTTTTGTATAAATAGGTTATAAATATTCGTTTATTCATCATAAAAAAACCATTTCTTACATGGTATCAGAACATGTTACCACGTCGGTGCAGTTGTTTCACTACTGATGAGTGATGCATTCCGTCACTTGTGTTCCATAAGCTCAACATCCGCGTCGGTCTCAAGGGGACGGACCCTTGTCGATATGAGGGAGAGTGTTAAAATCTCGCATCGACTGGAGATTGCGTTCACGATGCGCATATAAACAAGGACAATCCTCCGTCTAATAACTTAAGTTTTGAGATGGAGTTAGGTTTAAATTTAACCTCTTAGTTAAAAAGTCACGTAAATTGCATCAAATTTGACTCCATTTTTTAAATCTTTGATGTGAGAGGCGGAAATAAACTAATGGTGATAAGAAATCATGAATAACATTGATACTTTAATATAAGGTAGTAGAAAGAAGCATGGGTAATTATCGAAAAAAAATACTTAAATCTCCCCACCGGTAATAATCCTGATCATATCACTTTTTTTTTCTTTTTAAAATTTTAATTATTTCAATAACATTAATTATACTTTAAACCATAAATATGGCCTTTGCACTCGAAAAACTCTTTAAGTATAATCCCCACTTATCCCATCGAAAATATATTACTAAGTCCCATTATACTTTAAACCATTAATATGTTAAATGAGTATTTTAATTCAATTAAAATAAGAAATTTAAATTAAATTAAATAAATTATAAGAAGATTAATAATACACCTTAATATTTATGCAAATTAATAAAATAATTAAAAAATAAATAACATTAACTAAAATAAATACATAAAAAAATCTAAGTATGTGAGAAAAATAAATAGGAATAATATTACATGATATAAATAATAATAAATAATTATATAATTATGCATGTTGTAACAAGAAATATATAAATTAAATGAAAGACAAAAATTATTAATTTTTTTAAGAAAATGGTTTAAAATTAAACTAGTACGAAAAAAATAAAAATTAACACTCTTTAAATTTATAATCATAAAAATAAAATTATTATATTCAATTTATATATTTTTAATATTAAAAAAATAAACTGTAATTTTATATTAAATGTTATCCTATTAGATACAATTGGTTAAATTACGAAAATTTAAACTCATTTAATATTGAATTTTATCTTATTAAACTTATTTAATATTATTAAAATATTATTTTTATTATTATATATAAATTTTAGAGATATTATTTTTCGTAATTTTCTAAAATTTTATAAAAAATATTTGAAATTTTTTCGTTCCATTAGAATTCATTTAAAAACATTATGCAATAGTAGAATAAAAATATAAATAAATACCATATAAGGTAAAAGTATTTAAAGAATAACTATTATATATATATATATATATGTATATATATATTATAAAGGAAATAAATATATTTATAAATATAGTAAAAACATTATGAAAAAAATTTGAGGAAGGAAATGACCCTCGTTTAGGTGTGGCCATAATTGAGGACGACTTTAGAAAAACTTTTTTGTTCGTCCTATCTATATGACGCAATGCTTTGCTTCAACAAAAAATTGTAATTAATTTTCAGGAAAAAAAAAATTCAAAAAATTAAAAATGAACTAAAACTAGAAAATGATATTTTTATTTATAAAGGAGGAAAAATGAAATATATATATATATTTATATATAAGGTTTTGGAGTCACAAGCTCCTGTAACTTTAATGATAATATATTTTATTATTGTAAAAAATATAGGTGAGCTCAATTAATTTTATACATAACAAAATTACTTATTAAATTTAATTTTTTAAAATTGAGTATTTTTTAGAATAAAATTATAATTTAACTTTAAAAATAAATAAAGCATATTAACTATATTAGGTGTTGAATATTAAGGTTTCATGGAATACTTTTTATTCTGTTACATATTAAGAATTAGACCAAACATACGAATAAAAAGTTCTAATAGAAAAAAAAAATCAACGAATGCTAACCTGGGCAGGTTTCATCTGTATATTATTATTTAATAAAAATTCATCGTATTATTTCCTTTATCATTCCTGTAAAATTTCGATTGCCACCGGTAGAAGCTAATTATTGTTTATAAAACACACCATTTTATTCTCTATCTCGTCACATATAATTATTTAATTGAATGTGACTTAATTAATTTCTCAAACATCATGAGAAGTAACACCACTGTATGTATATCTACAATTTATGGGTCAAGAAAAATGCCTGTATTGTTTTCTGTATATCTACAATTAATATTGCTAGTATTTTTAATTTTTTTTATAAATAATTTCCGTCTAGTCAAAACTCAAAACTGTTTTTTGTTAACTGTTAATTTATATATTATAAAAAATAAATATATTTATTCTCATAATTATTAAAATAATTATTTTTAATTCATCAAAATTATTAAAACTTAACACTTATAGTACTATAATAAAAACTAATTTTTACAATATCATATCTAACTTTCATAAATAACATGATTAAAAATGTTCAAATCAAAAATTACCAATCCGACCATTTGTGTTCCTATCCTAGAGTTCCTTCTTTCCAGTTTCATGCGAAGTGGGGAAATGAATAAGGATTTCACTTAAACCCTTCTTGTGATCACATTTCTGTTGACTGTCATCCTATTTATTTCTCTTTGCTTGACTTTTTGACTCAGGTATGTCAAAGATGTTATTTTTCTTAATCCTCAGTTCAAGTTATCCAACTAGTATTTGATGTTTATCATTACTAATATTATAACGTTTCATTAATAATAGCTTTCATATTTTCTTTTAATATAAATTAAGATAATGTCGTTCCAATATGTTAGTTCAGCTTGTGTGTTCTTTTAAATTATATCTCCTTCTCCTAATTTCAATTTTCTAATCAAATTACCAATCTTTTTTATTGGAGAAAAAATATTTTTTTCTTTGACTCAACTACCATATTTAATGTATAACAATACAAATTTATAGATAATAGACTAAATGTGTTAAACTTTAAAAATTAATAGATTAAATAATACAAAAATAAATTTTTTTTAACACGTTAAATCTGATTATTACGATAAAATTTAGTTTAGTTTTTAAATTTGAATTAAATGCGTTAAATTTTAAAAGATAATAGACATAATATTACTAAAAAAAATAATAAATTAAATGAGTAAACCTTGAAATCTGAAAAACTTTCAGTAATAATAGTATACTTTTACCTTTTATCTTTTAATTATGAGCAAAACATGCAAATGAAGTAAAACTTTCACAGCATTTTCTCTAAAGGTACGTATCCCATGCATTGTTTACACTTTAGTTGAGTTTTATTTATAGATTATTGAAAATCTCCTCTTTAGTTCTAGTTTACATGTAATAAATCTATAATCATTTTCTCAAAGTTATGTTTTGCAATAGTCAACAGTTCATAATTAAATAAACAATATTTGTTCCGGGTGTCCTAGAAAATAATATAAAGATTAAGGTTACATACGTACGTCTCTATAGATATAGCTTAGAAGATTATGATATTGTATCTACAATAATAAGATTAAGATTACGTCTCTAAAAAGAAAAAAAGAAAAAAAAATCAAGTCATATTCGGGCTTGGGCCTCTATAGTAATTATATATTATAACTGATGATTATTGTATTTTGTGAGTTTAATATGTATGACTCTTAGCAAAATATACGTCAGGATTTGAACGTTTCAAAGGCAGCCAAAATTGAAGATATATAAACAAATAGAAAGAAAAGAAATGGGCATTGCAGATACCTCTAATAAGTCCTTGTCTTCAACAACTTTGGCCTAATCGCCATGAAATTAATGAGTTCATAGGCTTTGCTAGTGTCCCATAATTTTCCTCGATCGAGCAACTTTGACGATCATGGGCAGAAACAACAAATATACTCTTGAATGCCGCTTCCTTTGCCATGCCAAACTTCTTTTCTTCTCTATCATATCACTTACAGCTATTGGCTTTCTAGTCAGTGAAGACACTTTCATCATCGCTAAAGCTTCCCAAAGCTGGAATAATGATCCTAAGGATGATAGACTTGTTACTGAGCAGTTGCAGAATCCAAGAACTAGATTACCAATATTGAAGTCTATAGTAGCAATTGATCACCAACAACCTTATTCCAAGAATAAAGATCAAGAGATAGACAAAGTTGATTTGAATATTACTGATAGTATGGAAACTCAATTGGAAGTCACATCAGACGAAAGAATTGCATTGTTTCGAAAAGAGCTGCCACATATTAAGATTTTTAAGTCAGACAACATGGCACGAAAATTTCACGGCCGGGTTGTGAAATTCTTAAACCTTGAATGTGAAGGTAAATTCTTCATGACATGGATTAAACCAGCTAGGTCCTTCGGCCGTAGAGAACTCTTAGCTGTTGAGAGTCTTTTTAAGGCTCATCCTCGTGGGTGCTTGATAATACTATCAAGGGCTATGGATTCCAAACAAGGCTATAGAATCCTTAAACCAGTTATGAATCTCGGGTTCAAAGTAGAAGCAGTAACACCAGACTTGTCATTTCTATTCAATAACACTCCAGCTGAAGGTTGGTTTTCTGAGATGAAAAATGGGAATAAGGATCCTGGTGAGATTCCATTACCTCAGAATCTATCTAATCTGATGAGACTAGCAGTTTTGTACAAGTATGGAGGGGTTTACTTGGATACAGACTTCATCATTTTAAAACCTTTGACAGGTTTGAGGAATTCAATTGGAGCACAGAGTGTTAATCCCACATCAGGAAACTGGTCTAGATTGAATAATGCAGTTCTGATCTTTGATATGAATCATCCACTTCTACTTGAATTCATAGGGGAATTTGCTATGACTTTCAATGGGAATAGATGGGGTCATAATGGTCCTTACCTGGTTTCCAGAGTTGTGGAGAGAATAGGAAACAAACCTGAATATAATCTTACAATTTTGCCGCCTTTGGCTTTTTATCCGGTGGATTGGATGAAAATTGATGGTTTCTTCAAGCAGCCAAAAACTGAAGTTGAATCAAAATGGGCAAGATTGAAGCATCATCAACTTGGTGAAGAAACTTATGGTATACACCTGTGGAATAGGCACAGTAGCAAGCTTTTAATAGAACAGGGAAGCATCATTGGAAGTTTAATATCAGAACATTGCATTATCTGCAAAGAAGTATACACTTCTCTCGGAGGCAATTTCTGAAAAAAAGTCTCAGCTGTGATATATATCTTAAATTTTTCCTTTTTCATTTTTATTTCACCTTCAATTTTCAATCAAAATGTAAGCATCTGATTGTAAATCTTACATAGAGAAAATGTTGTCACAAACATCCTCTGAGATGGAGCAAATATTGTGACAGAATTCCTGTTTCAATATATCTGTAAATAAAGTACTGCCCAACTTTTTTCCAATGTTTCCAAAAATCAATAAATAACTCTAGGAATTAAATGGTGGCCATATCGTTCCACAAATCACAATCCTAAGCCTTCTTAACTTCATTCCTAATCTAAATCCTCTAGAACTCCATAACCGAAATCTTGGAAGTTTCCTAAATGACTTTTTTCTAGTCAATTTCCGGTTATCAATTCTGGCCTTCGAATTCCTATGGTTTGATTTCTCATAAATACTTGAAACAACTGTGGTTTCTTCATCAGTACTCCTCGAAACAACTGTGTTTCTGAGCTGATTAATTGATGCCCATGGATCAAGTGTCTCATTGTCAGTATCGCTACCCCTTAGAAGTATCGGCTTAATTATAGGTGAGCCACTATACACTCTAAAATAGGTTGCCAAACTAGTATGCTCCATGTCAAATAATCTTCTCAAAGATGTACTCCCTCCTTTCATTAAATTTAACAGACTGCTACTTTTGTAAGATGACAAGGATGAATAAGATGAGGCAGCTGAGGATGATGAAGAAGATAAAGATGAGCATAGAGACTTTTGGTACTCTATAATCTGCCTGATCTTCTGCTTTTGAGCTTCTTTGTTGATAAGGAAACCTGATTCTTCAACTTTCTCCTCTGTAATCCCAGTAATCATTAAAGCAGTTTGGTGGGTGTATGCATAAAAAGATAGATAGTTTTAATGGAAAAGCATGGGAAGAAAACAATTGTCACTTAAGGATAGAATCAAGACAATGACAAACATATATAGAATTTCAAAAGCCGGCAAAGAGAACATGTTGCAGAACAGATTGTTTCTAGGAACTGAGTTTTGGCCTATTTTTCAGAACTTAGTCCTGCTTCAGAAAAGACAAATTGCAACACCTTAGGCTGTGCAAAATTTGCGCACCAACTCTATCAAATTATTTACATATTAATCAAGTTGAATTATCTTCCCAGACTCAACGAAGAAATTAATATCAAATGACATAAAAAAAAGAAAATAAGTAGAAGCAGCTGCTTTTTAATGATTGCAAAATTTGCATATTAAACCTATCAAAGCTTTAGAATTAATATCAATTATTAATAGTGTTGAAAAAACAAGAAATAACTCTACACAAAATAGCTCTTATTATTTTCTTCATGTTTTCATTACAATTGTATAGCTATTTATAAGGAAATTTTACTCCTTCAATTACTATTTGAATTAAGCATCCCTTGATTTACTCCTTGAATTAAGGATTCCTTGTTTTACTCCTTGAATTAAGTATTCCTTGTTTTACTCCTTGAATTAAGCTCTTTGTTTTGCTCCTTGAATTAAGGTCCTTGTTTTATTCCTTGAATTAAGAGCTAATATCCAATACTCCCCCTCAAGCTGGATCCAAAAGGTTTATGGATCCAAGCTTGGACAAAAGTCATTGAAACTGATGAGAAGCCAAGGGCTTGGTGAAGATATCGGCCTACTGTCGTTGGTGAAGCTTCTTTATAATGTGTGTCCGAATACTTGTGATTGAACTTGTTCACGAATGTAACGACAATCAACTTCAATGTGTTTAGCCCTCTCGTGGAAACACTTTGGGTTTGATGCTATATGTACTGCTGATTGTCGCCAAAATAAGGACATAGGAAGAGTTGTGAGAACACCTAAATCACATAAAGACCTTAAGCCATATCAACTCACACGCATGATTGAAGCCATTACCACGATACTCGCCCGGCACTTGATCTAGCGATGACAGTTTTGCTTACTCTTCCACGTGACCAAGTTTCCACCGACAAATGTACTGATGCAGGTGGACTTACGATCGATTGCATTTCACGCCCAATCGCATCACAAGACCGCATGATTTTGTGTTGTCATTCTTCTTCATGATGATACCACGACCCACCGATCCTTTTAAATAGCGTAAGAAGATCCTTTTAACAAGGGTCAAATGCTCAAGTGTTAGGAAGTGCATGAATTGGCTCACAATACTTACGAGAATATGTGATGTCGTGTCCGGCGATTGTTAGGTAGATCAACTTACCAACCAACGCTAGTAATAACTTATATCCGTGAGTGGCGTGCCCTTAGGTTTGAGCTTGCTATCGAGAGGTAATAGGTGGTTTAGCATCACTCGTAGCTTCCTTGAGAGCAAATCTAGGACATATTTCCTTTGGTTAAGAAAGAAGTCCCCAGCAGGTTGCATTTCTATACCAAGAAAGTACTTCAATATCCCAAGGTCTTTAATTGCAAACCTTTGTTTGGCGAAACTGCTTTGAGGTTGAAAATCTCACAAAGACATTATCACCTGTAATTATCGGATCATCTACATAAATCAACCACAACCAATTTTCATGGTTCTCGAACAAATAGTGAAGAATCGATTCGCTTTTGAAACCAACACTAGCGAGCCGAGCTTAGTCACGTACCAAGCTCGTGGGGACTGCTTCAAACCATAAATGGATTTGTGCAATTTGCACACCAAATCCAATTCATTGATTGAGGATGCCCTCGTGGCAATTTCATATAGACTTCTTCTTGAGATCACCATGCAAGAATGCATTCTTCACATCCATTTGGTGTACGGACCACCCCTTGTTTACACCGTAGGCAGTAGCACTCTTATCGTGTTCATTTTTGCAGTGCAAATGTTTCTTTGTAATCCACCTCGAATGTTTGAGTGAATCCCATTTACAATCTTGCTTTATACCTCTCAATTGATCCATCCGACTTGAATTTTAGCTTATAAATCCATTTGCAACCTACGACTTTCTTGCCTTTGGAAGTTTGGTGATGCTCGGTATGTTGTGTTGATCTAGGGCTTTAAGTTCTTCTTACGCATGTTCCTTCCACACCTCTTAGCCGTTAGCTCCATGAAAGTTTTGAGGCTCACCGTAACTTCGACATAAGTCTTTGAGGAATGCGGCGTAGGTTGGTGTCACTCTCTTATACGACACATAATTTGAGATAGAGGATGTGTGGGTTTGTAGGTGACAAAGTCTTGAAAGTCATGGGAGGTTGCCTAACACGCGTTGGATTACGTCGTGGAGCGGGAGGAGTTATCTCTCACACTCGTTCACATCTTGTACCATATTGTGAGGATCATCTTGATTATCACCATCTTACGCAAGCATCATGTACCGTTAAGAAGAGACCTTCATTGTTACTTTCAGGTGAGAGATGTATCAATGTTGACATGGTGGGATCTTGTTGTTGTAGAGCCTCAAGTTCGATTCTCGTAATGAAAACACATCCAAGATGTCATCCCCTTTCGACTTATGATTTCATGTGACTTGTTGAAAAAGGGTTAGTTTCATAAAATCGAACATCTTTAGACAAATTAATCTCCTAAGTTGGGGATCATAACACTTATATCCCTTTTCAGTGTAGATGAATAACCAAGAAAAATACATTTAACATTTCTTAGGGATCCAATTTATCTCGATGATGAGATTGAATATGTACAAAGCGTATACAGCCAAAGACTCTAAGGTGTGAGAGATTAATTTTCCTTCCTTTTATGACTCTACAGGGAGACTTGAAATCAAGACTAAATTTGGGTAATCTATCGATGACGTAAGTAGGCATTGGCCATTAACCTCGGGACTAGAATCTCTTTGAGTACATTCATTTGTAAAGCATTAATGCTACAGTTTTTTCAAGTAAGTCCGGTTTTCGCGTTCACCACACCATTTTGTTGAGGTGTGCCAACCAACTTGTTTGATCGATAATGCCATTAATGCTCAAATATTATTTCATGATACGGGGCATGTATTGATTGCGTCATGTCGGACTTAAGGTTTGAATTTTAGAGGAGAAATGATTTTTAACAAGGTTATGAAAGTCCTTAAATACTTCATAACTTCATTCTTAGACTTTAAAAGATATAACCATTGACTCGAAAAAAATCATCAACAAAAATCACAAAATACTTATAACCATCAAAAGATTCATTAGTTGGTCCCCATACATCCGAATGAACTAGTTCAAAACATTTACTAGCCCTAGACAAGGAAGAATTAAAAGGCAATCTAGTGGCTTTGAACAAGTGGCAAGTTTCACATGCAATTGCATCATTTCCTAAGTTTGGAAATAAAGTTGACAAAATTAGTGGAGAAAGGTGAGCTAAATTGATGCCACGTGATTATCTTGGATAGGGTTAAACTTGGCAAACCTCTCCTGATTGCTCTTGGATATGTAATGAGACCATCTAAGTAAAACCGCTTCACCAATCGTCTTTTGGTGGCACAATCCCGAAAAATGACATTGTGAGGAGAAAAAATGGCTAAGCAATTCAAGGTATTTGTGATTTTCCTACTGACATGTTGGAAGGAAAAGGAAGGTACATATAAAATCGCCGACTAGATTTCATCCGACATTAATTTTATTTTTTCCTTTCCTAAAACCTTTACATTCTCACCATTTCGCAATTGAAACTCGAGAAGGATTTGCTAATTTTTCAAACTTATGAGACTTTGACACACTGGTTTGTCATAATGATCTGTACTTTGAATCTACAACCCAAAAATCATACAACATATTTATTTTAAGAAGAAAGCTTTAAAGGCTTTTATGATACCTTACATGTCTCTTGTGGTATGAGTTTTGTATCGCGAAAGAAACCTGGCAAACTTGCCTAGCAATGCCGTCGAAGTTTCCTTCTACGCTATCCACACCAATTCTAACTCCTCCCTGTCTTGTTTTGAAGATACAACATAAAACCCATTCATAAGTTCACCGATTCAGGTGAAGTTTTTGAATGGATCGACCATCTATTAGAGGGCGGCATGATTTGTACCACGATGTGTGCGATTCACTTTTCGTAAACCCTTATCCTTTATAAAATCACGTTTTAATTCTGGATGTAGAATCCAACACGTGTCCTTAATATGGCCCGTATAGTTGTAGTGTTGACACTTCAAGTTTGGATCTTCCCTTTGTACTTTCTCTCGTTGATTAGATGAGAACTCGCCTCGCACACCAACCATTGTATCATTGTTCATGACTTTCCTCCTTACTTAACTTCACGTTGAATTGTCGCCGTTGGTGAAGGAAGCGAAGTTCGATATTCATGAGTATGTGGCATCGTATATCTTCATGTTGAATCGAGAAGTCGATGTGTTTGAAATATCTTATCTTCTTCCGCTTTCTTTTCGTAGCGTAGCCTACGGTGTAATCTAGACGATATTTCTAACTCATTCCACACGTTTCATGCTTCCTAGAGTTGTACAAGAGGCTTACCATCTGCGCAGACGTTGAGATGTCCTTCTTTAATTGAAAAACTTCGTGCTGACGTTGTTTTGACACGCTACATTTCGCTCGACCGTCTCCCATGGAGTTGGTATGCATGGTCGGAAATCGAATATTTGCTAATTTACGTTCTATGGAATTTGAGAGCCATAACATAACCACCGATCCTTACTAAGCCAAGATTCATAGGTTGGTGAGGAAACATTGTGTCTTGATCTTGCCCATTTATGAACCCCAACTTGGGCCTTCTGCACCTAGAGCGGAGACAGCGCTTTCTTGTAAGACAAGTAATTAAACTCATTCAACAAGATCGGGCTTAATCTTTGATTTGGAGTTGACATCCACCTCATGCATATTCAAGCGAAGGAAGCACCACTGAACTTTCACACGATCCTAGCATTGCCTTCCGTCATTTCAAAGATTGAAGATCTAAGATAATAATAAAGTTATAAGCAAGTTAATTTTCCTGTTTCGATACCGTGTTGAAAAACAAGAAATAACTCTACACACAAAAGAGCTCTTTATTATTTTCTTCAGTGTTTCATTCAATGATTGTATAGTATTTATAAGAAAATTTTACTCCTTCAATTACTCTTTGAATTAAGCATCCCTTGATTTACTCTTTGAATTAATGATTCCTTGTTTTACTCCTTGAATTAAGGATTAAGCATTTCTTTACCTCGAATTAAGCTCGCTTGCTTTTTCGGCGGAATTAAAGTCTTTGTTTTATTCCTTGAATTAAGAGCTAATATCCAATAAATAGTTTATTTTTTACCCTACAAAATGATAGCAGAAAGCAGAAAAAAAAATTAACAAGAAAAAACAATGAAATAGTCATTCCAATTTTAATCTCCAAAATTATTAAGAAATGCATTCCCAAGAACCAAGATCAAGCAAGTTACTTCTAATAAAACTGGCTATCTCAATCATAAAAACTCAACAATGACATCAATAAAAACTAAAAAGAAAGGGGTTCAGTATAATTCTTCACGCTTCGAAGTTGGTGTCATATAATACCTAGATTTCAAAGGTTTTTTTTTAATACTCAACTTTGAGTAAATAATTAATTAATAATAAATATTATTATTTTAATAATTTTTTTATTAAAATAAAAAAAATTATATAAATGATGAAAACACGAGTTATTAGCAATCATAAAAATAAAATTTATATGAAATTATATAAAAAAATCAACAATAATAATATTTAATAAAAAATTATTTAAATATATTTTTTATCTTAAAAAAATTAATAAAATATTAAAATAAAATAGTTACATGTTAAAAAAAATGTGAAAATTTTATATGAAATGTAACTTTAACACAATTAAATGTTTGAGTTTTAATTACATCTTAATCAATTAAAAAAATATTTTAATAAAAATTCATGAAAATAATATTATTTAAAAAAAACTTTTAAAATGACACTTTTTTCGGAAGAAAAAAAAATCAAATTGAATGTACTAAAAAATAAATAAAGGGAAAAACAAAGCAAGGGGAAGTTAATGAGTCACGTTGGAAAATCAGAAATTGAAATACATTAGGGGCTATTTATTAGGAGAAGAAAGACTCATCGATTTCAATCTTGACAATCCCATTGTTTTCAAACTTATCCTTCTGTACCCTTGGAGGTCCTCTGCTTTTCTTCTTGTTCAGAGGTCTTGCCTAAATGTATAATTATCAAAATTAGTAAATGAATAATAATAATCATAATTAAAAAAGACCTAAATTGAATGAGAAATGATACCGAACAATCCTAATTACAACGAAAGGATGAGAGTTTAGATGTACCAAAGGGGATTGATGAGGGGGTTGCTGCAGAGATTGAGAGCGAAGCAGTTGATGAAGTAAGTAAAGTGGCTAGGGTTTTAGATTTAAAGAACGAAATGCGAGAGCTGACAGTTATGATTGAGAGGAGACTGGGAATTCTCCAATTAACAGTAACGCCATAATTGGAGCACAGTGAAACGTATAAAGTTTTAGAGGGAAACTTTGCCGCCGTTTTGCTTCTCTTCTCATTAGTAGTTTAATAGCACCCCATAAGATATATTGTAACGTACATAATATTTTGAATATATGTTAAAGAAAGTTTAAATAAATTATTTTTAAATTTTATTTATAGATGATTTAACAATTTAAATTAAATATTAATATATTCAATCATTTGTAAAAAGTAAAATACATAAATAAAAAATAACAAATCATATTTGTAGGTATAAACAAACTAAGTCATAATTATAACTTAAAAGGGAAAAATTAACTATTAATCAAAACACTTAATTTTTTACTATGAAAAATATAAAAAATAAACGTTTAATTACAAATTTGATCTTATGCTACTCTACATAAGATATTATCCCAATGTATTTAATTTATAAATTTCTGTTATGTTTTCACAGTTTTTTAGATTAACGTGAGTGGTATCCAGATCAACGTTCTAATAAACTTTTCGTCAATCAAATACGTTCATAGAATAACTGTAACTAAGAATAGCACAAAAAACACAAGTATTTCTGTGTGTATTATAGAACGAATTTAATAATTAATAATCATAATTAGATAAATTAAAATATATATCAATTAAATCAAATTAACTAATAAATCTTAGAGTAACTAGATTAAGTACAAATTCAATAAATTTTTTTTTTAAATTTTAATGATTAAATCAAATAATTATAATCATACATACAATTATTTGATCTAAACATATAACACCCTAGTAAAGTATAAGTTATATGAACATCAAAATATGAAACAAATAAGCTAAATTCTATACTCTCATGATCATATGAAAATATATGATGAGATTAGGCTCACCCTAATTAAAGAAGAGCAAAAAAGAAAAGAAATATCACTATTAAACCTTATGCTTCTTAAAAGATGCTTTGTAATTATGTATATAATTATAAGAAAAGAGTAACGTATTCATAGAAAACCTAAAGTGCAAAATGTCACACATCTAATGTATCACAATTTTTCAGGTAATTAGCTATTGATTGGGATTAAAAAACGAATCAAAGAAGATGAAATACATCAATTTTCTATAGCGAAATTGATCTCCCTATGAGATGGATCAATCCCTACTCAAAATAAGTTACGCCAACGTTATAGAGGATCGAAATCAGATTGATCCTTCCAAAGGGGAATCGACCTATTTATAAGGGGGATTCATCCCTTTTGTGTAAAATGTGATGCTCAATTTTTTACACAAAAAATAGGAGATTGAAGTCTGATCGATTATGGATCAATCCGTTTACTAGGATTAAAACAATATCTTATATGAAATGCATTTAGACATGTATATAATTTTGTGTGATAGTTTAAAAGATATACCTGAATTACAACTATCTAAAATCTGAGCATTTTTATGGCTTTTCTTGAAAACTTGATATTCTTGAGAGATTTGATAACGAACTTAAATATAAGATTACATGTAAATATTTTGTACACGAAAATAAACAACACTTATAGTCCTTACAAACTCCCCTTTGGCAATTTTGTGTGGCCAAACCTCTTTCTTACTACATAACAGTCAGAGGAATAAAGTAAACATACATTGATGTCCTAGACTCCATAGTAAAGTTATCCTATGATCTGATGAAACCATTTTCGATGCAACTCCTGAAGCTTGTATGTAACTTAAACGATATAGACAAAACATAAGACAACTTTGCTTGAAAGACTCATTATACATTAATTTAGTTTACATAAAAACAAGTAGCGTAAAGATAAATCATGTAATGCATGTTCTCCCCCTATATGTATAACAAAAGAAACAATTGTGAATTATTGTTGCAAAGATGTTATGAGGTTAAATTCATCCTAAACATAAAAGTACATTGTAAAAGCAAAATAATTCAAACTCCCCATTAATACAATGACTCCCCTTATGTCATATGACTCTTTAAATATAAAATCCATTAAATAGTTAACAATTGAGGAGAAGATAAAAATGAAAATAAAAAACTAAGATCTGATTTTTTTTATATAAATAGCCACATATGTTATTAAACTCATTTAATCATAAACAATCACACAACAAATTAAGAACTCATTTTTTTCTTAAATTTTAATTGTTTATTGTATACATAAGCACGTAGAGTGGAAGAGACACACAAGCATACTTAGCACATATAATGACATGTTGACATTTACTTAAAGTTAGTATACTTGTTTGAACTCCACAAATATACCAATTAAATCATTTATGATCAATTAAGAATGACTTAAAGAAAAAAATATCACCTATCATGTAAAACTATAATTGAGTCTTCAATCGTACAAAATAAAATATATTTACCAAGAGATAACTTTAAACTATTTATTTCTCTTTATTTTTGACCTTTTTTTGTTCTTTCTTTTTATTCATGTCAAGTACATTTTTTTTACAAGGATAGTCTCTTTTTGTACAACTTATTTTACAAGCTTGAGCCATGAACCTAGCATGATGACTTTGAAACTAGTTATGAGATCACATTCTTTGCTTATTACAGAAACCTCACACATCATAGTAAGTAGTTCTCTAAATACTAGATGCCTTCTTACTATAAAATTTTAGAAAGCAAGAGATAGAACTCAATACAGTTTTGCAGCCAAGATTAATTAAAGTTTTAGAGTCTTTCAAGAGAAATCATAAATTCAAGCATCACATACATGTGTTTTTGTGAGTGTATGAATAAGTTCATGTCAATATCGATCATCACATGTAAAATTGTATATGTGTGCATAAATCAAAATTATAGAATCATTTGTATGATAAGAATCAAAACGAGTTGAGCCTCTAAAAACAACGTTGTATGTTTGTAAATGTTAAATAAGTCTATTACCTTGTTAGCAAAGTAGATTCCACTTATCATTTTTTGTAAAAGTTAAACAATTTAAAAAAACAGATGCAATTTTACGAAATTGCTCATCTAGGATCATTTAAACACTTTACTAAAAGTACCTAAGTGAAACAATAAAAGATGGTTAGGTAACATGAAGAAAATAATATTTCCTAATCCAAAGTTTTTTGAATTTTGGTTTCTCTATATCTTTGGATTAGGTCTTAACTACCTTAGGTTTCATAGGTATGTTCTTGGACTTAGTTGTACTTTTCATAGTAGAATGATGATAATGAGCCCTATAATTAAAAATATTGAATTTCATTTGTTTCTTTGAACCTAAGACATCATGCTTCCTAATAAATTTTACGAACATGTTATTATAATTTTCATTCATCCTAGAATATGATGTAAGATGCATAGATGAAAGATAGTTATGAGACCTGTTATGTGAAAAATGGAAAGAATTATTAAGTTCATAAGTATTCATCAAAAATCTACATTTTATTCTTATATGAAATTTCTTACCACAATGATGACAACAGACATAAATTTGGTAGTTTTTTTCTACCAAGGTGTAATGGTTCTTTGTGCATAAGTAGTAGCAGTAGGAATAAAGTTAACGGGTCTTTGAAATGTGGTTTCTGATGTTGAAGATGTGGAGCTCTCATCCTTATATCTAAGACCACGTTATCATCATGTTGCCATAACTTAAAACTTTGTTTAGTTTTTTAGCGCCTAATGTTAGGCTTTTAATTGTCTCATTAGCAAGTAGCAATAACAATTCTTCTTTGAGTTTACAGTTTTCTTGTTTTGATCATACAAGACTTAGATTAAAAGTATCAATATGCTCAAATGAATTTAAATTTTCTTTTTCTAATGCAAAAGTGTTAGTTTTTTGAACACTAATTTATTTTATTCAACTTTGCCACTTTAACTAAAAGTTTATCTCTTTTTTTAGCCTTTATAAAATCTTTAAATAATTTTTCAATACTAGATGTATTATATTTAGCTAAAATAAGAAAAAAGTTTAACTCTTTCATGATCTTCATTTGAACCAGTGTAGGCATAGTAGTTAGTTCCACCATCTTTTGAATAATTTCATTTTTCCTGTTCACTCTATGTATCACTATGAATAATATTTAGTACTCTTTTAGCTTTCTTCTTATTATTTGCACACTCTATATATATATGACCAAAACCATTACATATGAAACATCGTGGACTAACATATTTAGATTTCTTACCATATGAACCCCTAGGGTTAGGTTCCTTTGACATTTTGTCCTTGAACCGATTCTACTATCTCTTAATACCATTATTTTGTTTGTTCTTTGTACTAAGGTATTTCTTAAATCTATGAGTAAATGAAACAATAAATTTATTATCTAAATCATCGTTACTATCAAAAGTTACTTTTTTGGAGTTTTTGAATGCCAGTTTTTGTTCTTATTGGGTAGCTCGAGAATTAGCTTATATGTTTGGATATACCCAACTAGTTTCTCAATATTTAAGATGTCCATATTTTTGCTCATCTTTATAGTAGTGATTTTTATCTTATAATATTTTGTCAATAAACTCAAAATTTTGTGTACAATTATAGGCCGAAGAAATTTCTCACTAAGTATAGAGCAAACATTAGTAATATCACAAAAACAAGCATAAAATTGATTAAATGTTTCATTGTTTCTCATTTAAAGAGAGTCAAATTGAAATGTCACGAGTCTCAGTTTAGTTTGTTTAACTTAGAAAGTTCCTTTATGAGAAAAAGCAAGTGTATTCCATGCATCTTTTGCATTATCATAGTCAAAGATGCGATATAACTCATCCATCAATATTACAAAAAAAGATAACTTAACCTTTTTTATTTGATCCACTAAGGGTTATTTCTTCCATGGTCTATTCTTTTCAATTTTTGGTTATGAAAGGTAGTTCCCAACCTTTAAGAATTGAATCCCAGACTTTGTCATCTTGTTTGAGATAGTCTTATGTTTATCTTGATGAGATTATGAAAGAAACAATAGCCTATAAGTATAATTGAATATTAATTTTAACAGTAAATAGTTAGATGATTTAATGTATTGTTGGTTTTTTTCTTAAGTCAATACTATAACTTATATTGTTTTTACCTAAAATATTATGTCAAATTCTTATTTATTGTCACTTTATATTAATTATATACAATTATATGTCCGATCGTTTGTAAATTTTTTATTGGACACAATTCAAAATATTACATATTTATCTCTTATAAATTAATTAGATCTCTAAGAATTTTTATAATTTAACAAAGCAAGGGTAATTATATATTATTATTTTTACTTTTGTGATTTTTTTCCTTTTTGATAAACCTTTTGTGATAAATTAAACTTCACATATATTGTATTTATAATGTGCGAAGATGTAACTTATTTTTGAAATATAAAACAAGTATCTCAATTAACAACAATTAAAAAAAGAGGTTTTTTTATTCAATTTTAAATTTACACTTTTATCTTTATTACCCTTTTTTAGTAAGGACAACTGGGTAGGATCTGAACTAGTTTTTCTAAAATAATAAAAATATTTTTTCTACCATTTTTAGAAAGAGCAACTCATACTTTTATTTTGTTATTGAGCATAGTGATAAAATTTCAATTCAATTAAGACTATTACAGAGTGGATAGGATGTGACATGTGATGATGTGAGGAATAGTTAAGAGTGAATGAGAGTGCCACGTGATAAACAGAGGAAATCTCGTGCAGCCCCATGTGCTGCGAGTTGGGAGCGAAATCATAAATGTTATTATATTATACAAATCATAAATGTTGCAGTTTAAAAAAAACCAGCATTAGTAAATTCAAACATTTAAATCAAAATAAAAGTTGCTCCCCCACAAATCAAGCCATGCTATTCAAGATAAATTATAAATTATTTATTTTCATTAAAATATGTAATAATGTGATAATTTAAGTTGATAAAATTCAAGATTAATGTAATTTTTTATTAAAAAAATAAATGCATAATAAGAATCACCCAATAAAAAAACCTAATTATTGGAGAGTATTTCTGTATAAATTGAAGCCAAATAGCCAATTTACCATTCCCTTTGCAATTTATATATAATTCGCTTAGGAAACATGCTACTAATAATGAGACCCAATAGCTTCTTGTAACAAGTAACAAAAGATGAGTGAAATCTTTATAATATCCCTTAACATATTAAAAGAGAGTGAACAAAAAACTAAAAACATATATGACTTTAATCAATTAGCCTATGCATTTAACAGCAAAGGAATCACCATAATTGAACTTAAACCCCAAAAAAGGAGGAATCAATATCCATGAAACATCAGATGTAGGAAGGCAGAAATATTACTATTTTGCCCCATGCATAATACAAAAACATGAAGATTCCAGAAGATGAGGTGATGATATAATCTACTGATGATCCAACTTTTTAATGATGAAGAGGATGTGGTGCTTTTGCTAATGATGGAGGTGGTGTTACAGGCTTGCATTGATAGCACTTAGCAAATAGCCCAAATGTGTCGATTTGCTTAACGAAATTGCTCATACTAGCCCATCCACCAAACCCAAAACCTACTACCAATACCCAAACAACTATGAACGCATTCAATGCATACATTGCACTCCAGCTTGGTATGAAGAATGGTGGCTTTTCTACAGCATTCTGCAAAATGAAAGCAATTAAACAACTCATATTAAAACAATATTTCTAAGAATGTAAGCCTAAAACAATGCAATGATCAATAAAATTTTAATGAGAAAATAAAAAAAGAGTCAAATCAGCCAGCTTGTCCATGACATGGTACAAGAATCACTGTAAAGCATGTAACTAAAAGAAAAGGACACGCTACCATCTCAATTATTCTTGTAACATTTCCAAATATGTGCAATAAATGAACTTGTACCCACTCACTCTTTCATTCTTTTTTTTTTTTTTGGGGGGGGGGGGAGATCTATCTATAAATACACTCTTTCACTCACCAACTAATAAACAAGATAACTTCATATGTGACCCTCCAGACCACATAGTATATAGAAGAATTTCTTTGAAGTTTGTGAAAGGCCTTATATTATACCGTCGTCATGTAAGGATTTGTTTTAACAATAGTCTAAAGACAGTTAAAATATTCAAAACTCATTACCTGTCTAGCAGAGGCTTTCCTGAAGGTGAGCATATGGGCAAGAGCAGGAATGATATAGACAGTGAAGCTAACCAAGAGAGCCCCAACAGCCGAATTTATGGGTCCAAAGAAGGGGAAAATAATGGCCAAGAACCATATTGGTACCACAACTGGTAACCTTGCTAGAGCCCTTAAACATATGCTCTTTGTGTCATGCATTCCTATTACCTTCTCCCACACAAAGTACAATGGTGTACATGCGAACCCAAATGTTATAAACTGCGTCCAATAACAAAATTTTATATTGTTAATTGTTGTAACACAATCAGAATTACAAAGGGTGGTCATGGAATTGGAAATTCTGAAGTATTTCAGGTTTTTATTTTAAAAAACAATTCCAAGTAGCATAACTAAAATAATAGAAAAAAGCAACTGATCTACCTGATGAATAAGCATTAGGATAACAGCAGCATCACGGAAACCATTCTTAGGAAGAAGAGAGAAGGCATTTGAGTGATTGAGAAGTTCGTCACCAAAAGCCCAGTATACTGCAGAAGCTGAGGGAATAGTTAGAGTGAAAACGTATAGTGTGGCTATCAAATATATGTACTTGAATTTCTGTGGCTTCCACATAGCGTGCATGATCTCCCTGAAAATTTCACACACAAATTCATTAACTTGATAAGATTAACCTTGTGGATCAAACATACAACTTGGAAATGAAAATATAAATTTTATCGGTTGTACGCTAAAAAACTTAGTAGCATCTAATATCTCAACATCTCATAAAAGACCAAAAATCATTCATTTATTAAAATTAAAAGTTAAGGTTCAAATTCCAAATTGTAATGACTACAATACTATTGTCATATGATTTATTTTATTTTATTTTATTTTATTTTAAATCATCTATAGATGCTAACTTTATATAGATAAAGACAAATAAATTGAATTTTAATATTCTACTTAAGGACCATTTTTTACAGTGCAAAATGACAAATAAATATTTGTCCTCTGTAAGTGGGAAGCACAAAAAAGTTGTTAACCAAGCAAACAAAAGTAATAGAAATCAATAATATCGTTTATAGAATATAAAAAACCAAGGTGGCCGGCAAAAGCTGCAAAGAGGATGGTAGGAACAAATAACAAGTAAAGCATTAACATTATATTGAAAAGAAGAAACAAGTAAATCACAAACATACACAGTGACAGCGTGGCCACCGAAGGTGTATAGAATGTTGGTGGCTCCAGTGAAGTAAAGCACTAGCTTGGTTGGACCCGAGTGAGTCACTCCTTCAACCTGCAAAATTTCACCCAATAAGTAACTTTCACTTTTACCCCAAACATGCAGATAATAATGGCTTTAAAGATCTCTGGTATCAATTGGTGAGTTATTACAAACCTGCCCTTTAACCAGAGCAGCTATGGCCATATACCAAGCTGTGTAAGTGGTCATCCCAAGTCCAAGAAAAGACCAAATCCGATAGTTATGGAAAGAAGGAATGAACACTGTGGTTGCACAACAAGCTCCAAAAATATAGGTCCAAGTTCTCTTATCCAAATGGTCATTGATGTAGTAAATGTTACTGCTCATATCCCAAGCAAACAAACAAACACAGTCAACATAGTTAAAAGTTAGGCAAAATTTTCTGATGTGAAATTTAAAAAACTGAAAAGGAGGGATTAACAATAACTCACCTTGCACAAGCAATAAGCTGAATGACAGATCCAAATAGCAGGAAAGTGCAATTGAAGGCAAGTCCTATAGCTTTCCAATAAGGACCAAGTAATCCATCGAGCACTTCAAACCACTGCCCCCACAAAAAAAAAAAAAAAAAAACAAACAAACAAACAAAGGTACCCATAATAAAAAAGGAGAAAAAAGAACTTCAAACCATTGTTAATGGTAGGTGATAGTAATATAGTATATGAGTCTAAGAGAAGCACAAATCTCCAAACCTGTATGACATGGTTCTTGAAGCTAACGTTTTCTTTCTCCTTCCTACTTCGGTACTCTAAATAGAGTACACTGATTAAATAAGCCGTCCAGCTTCCAAGAATACCATAGAATATCTGCAGTAAGATTCCTGAGAGCATACCCAGTTGAGAGAAAGAGTATGGCAATGTCAAGAGCACTTGAGCCACCTATAACCAAGACGGAGATAGAAGATTAACGACGATCGATTCTTGACGCTTAAAAACAGTCTACATATAATTTTGTTTTTATGAGATTAGACTAGATCGGTATTGGGTATACTTGATTTGAAGCACAGCTAAACCAGGCGTCCCAAGCAGAACCACCATGCCAGAGAAAGCTCTTAACGTTAAACATTGAGCTTTGCTCTTCGGATTTCTCTTCAATCTTACCAGCCTCATGAACATCTGTGTCGCTGAAGTTGGAGACTATAGCTTCCTCTGCTTGCTTCTGGGGCAACATTGTTCCAAATTGTCTTTAAATGCTCTAAGCTTAAATCCTGGTAGATTTGAAATATATAAAAGACAGTAAATGAGACAAAAACTACAATCAAACGTTTTTCCAAACACGAAAGCTAATAAAGATTATAGATCCAAACATCTAAAGAAATTTCCTTCCGAAGATTAAAAAACCAATTAACAATTTAAGTAGGAAGAAATTTTACGAGAAAGATATCAAGGTAGGAATAAAAAGGGCAGAATCCAAAATGCTTTTCACGAATTAACGTGACAAAAGAGAAGAAACCCAATAAACTCAATACCAACGCAAACTAGCATACCTTCCTCGAGATGTCCCTTTCTTGAAAAAGTGAACGATAAACGCAGATCTCAAACTCTCTTCCAAAACAAGCAATCGTATTTTCAGCATGACTTTGATTTCAGAATGAAGGCAAAAAAAAACGAGTCTCTTGCTTATAACAGAGGCTCAGAAAGAGAAAGTTTACGAATTGTCATTAATCCCAACAAAGAATAGTCAGCCTTAAATGGGTTGACAGAATTGCAAAATCTTCAGCTACTGATCTATCTCTCGTCAGCTACTCAGTTGTTCTGCCACAAAAAAAAAAAAAAAGAGTAGAAGGCACCGTAAAGGGTGGCTTTAAAGAGCTAATAATCTACAGAGTGTAGAGACTACAGTCTAATTCCTAATAAGGCAATAAATGATTTTTATCCTAATAAGGCAATAAATGATATAGGTATATGACTACAGAATTTCCTTCCGAATTTTTTTATTTTTTCCTTTGAAGTTCTTCGGTTTTCTTCCTTTAAATAAACAATGCTGTAAAAAGAGATAAAAATAAAGAATAGGAGACCCCAATAATAATAATAATAATAATAATAATTATTATTATTATTATTATTATTATTATTATTATTATTATTTATGTATATGAAAACTTGACTTTATATCTTTTGTAATTATAATTTATGATTACATAAAATCTTTTGCCATTATTATAAAAAAAAATAAAAAACAACATCTATGTATTCCAATTACGATTCGATTCTTGGGTAGTTCTTGACAGAAAATTTGTAGGTCAATGCGATGGAGATGTTATGATCACTAACCAGTTGAATTAAACATTAAACAATGGACCTTTTGTTAGAATAAAGGAATTATTTTCATGAATTGTTATTAGATATACTATATATGTACTTATGTGCTGTTATATAACTGAATTATATACGTGACAATTCAATTATAACAAATACTCTGCATATATAAAGCATTACACCACAAGTAGCATAATTAAATCAAATGAGTGGTATTTAGATATTATGTTATGTTTTTTTTGGTTTAATATGGTATTAGAGCCTTCTCTCTCATGTAAGATCCAGTGAATACACCATGTATTGGTGTCTCTAAAGCTTTGAATGATTCAACAATGGTTTGAGAAATTAAAGCATATCATCAAGATCTATGGATTGCAAGGCTTCATCAATGGAAGAGAAGCTAAACTTAGTGAATTTGTCAGAAAAATAATGGATGATCGATAACTTATACAAGTAAATGTGTGGGATTAGAAGGATACTATTGTAAAGAACTACATCTACAATTCAGGTATATCAACTTATCTCAAGTATATGTATAAAAAAGGAAACCTCGCTTGATTATTGGAAGAGTCTTGAATTTTTTTTTTCTTCAGATTTTCCTAAATTTAACTTGATGGATCTCCTTGAGGAAGAATTCTCTGTCAATGGATAACTATGTTAATAAAGTGAAAGATATCTTATTGATAATATTCTTACAGTTGGTGATAATCTAAGTCTTTGAGATCATAGTGATGTATACTATAGGAGGTCTTGATTTTGAATACAATTCGCTGATAGCAAACATCACATCACATAATAAAAAGCAGTTCTTCTAATAGAATAAGTTTTCTCAGTAATGCTCACACATGAGAAGTAGTTGGTCAAACTAAACATGAGGTCTGATCATAAGCCTATGCAGGCACACTTTGTCAAAAATCAACCACAACAATTTCAAACAAACTTAGGATTTGGTTATTTACCTTCATTGCAAGGTTATTATCAATATCCTAAACATTCACACTCATAAAATCAAGTTAAGTCTCCTAACAATACTAGCAATACTTTCTAGAATATGTCTTCACACTAGTTTCATTAGTCATGCTAGAGGCTGTTGATGTGTGTTGTGGTGCATGCTGCAACAATAGTAGATACCAATGTTTAGTGGAGTAAAACATGGAGTAGACAATAATATTAGTGGAGCCATAAAACATGGATGTGCAGCAGTTAGGGCTATTGTTTAATTTTCGTTTTTTCTTGTATAAAAATATCTAAATCTTATACAGAAACATAACAGAAATAATAGGAAATATATATGATAATTATCATAAACACAATATTTGTCATGGTATCAGAGCAAGCTATTGCTTACTAATAAAATTACCTGCTACGCTAATTTATGTTCTCAGACCATTTGATTTTTGATTTCTGGTGTGACCATTCTGGTTTACACTTACCCTCTATTTTTTATCTCTGATTTCTGGTGTGGCAATTCTGGTTAACTCATGAAACTGTACTAATTCTATTTTCTCGAAGAAATGTGAATCGTAGAGATGAACAGTGCCGCACCATAAAAGTGGTTTTGAAAAAAAATTCAAAGTGAACGTCTTTTAGGCGAGAGGCCCCTTGACGTCACCGTGTACCTTGTTTGTGTGTATAGTTGGCTGAAAAAAAAACTGATCAGTTGCAATATTGAAAAAAAAGAAAAAAAAAAGCGTTTTCGTGTTTTGGAAATTTGAATCGAAATGAACAAAGAAGAAGAAGAAGAAGAAGAAAAGATAGAGAAGATGATCTAGTATCCAAAAATACTTGTTTTCCAGAGAAAACTATCATTTCGAAAAGAAACAGAATGCAACTTAGACTTTCCGACTAGAGCTCGCAGCGAAAAACGACGCTGAGGTCGCAGTTTGTAGCTGCGTGTGAGCTCATAGCTCGTAGCGATAAACAACGTTGAGGTCGCAGTTTGTAGCTGTGTCCATTGGCTGATGTACAAACTCTCACAGAGACGGAGACAGAGGACCAGGTGGAGGGCTGAAACCGTTTGAACCTCCGGCTGCACCATTTCGATGGATCTGAGAGAAGAGGAAAGGGTTCGACCATCTTGATCGATTCGCGAAGGAAGATCAGAAGAAGAAGGGTGGCGCTGTGCGAATGGGAAATTAGGGTTACATTTTGATTTTTTTTACATTTATATAGTGGCTAGTGTGTAAAAAAAAAGAAAAAAATTTTAGATTTCATGGCAGAATCTAGAGATTTAACCACCAATTTCATATTGGAAGATTTGATGACAAAAATGACGGAAGTTCTAACTAGAACTCAGATCACCTCACAACCTCCGCTAATTGAAGTGTCGACTACTCCCATTAGTATCAAGTTGGAATGATCCAACTATGCCTTGTGGTCCCAGGTGGTAGAGATGTATATCTCTGGCAAAGACAAACTGGGATATATTAATGGGGATTTTCCTCAACTTGTTGAAACCGACCCCTCATTTAGGAGATGACGCACTAAAAATGCCATTGTCAAAGGATGGTTGATCAATTCGATGGACCCCTCATTGATTGCAAATTTTATTCGATTCCCAACTACGAAATAGGTTTGGGATTCTGCTACTACCACCTACTATGATGGGACAGACACGTCTTAAGTGTATGTATGATCTTCACCGTCGAGTTACTCATATGAAGCATGCGGGTGGATCCATTGAAAAATACTACAATGACCTTCAAGGGTTGTGGCGAGAAATTGATTTTCATCGTCCTAATCCAATGGAGTGTGCGACTGACATACAAAAATACAACTCCATCGTACAAGAAGATCGAGTGTATACCTTCCCCGATGGACTTGATGACAGACTAGATAAAAATCGAAGTAATGTGCTTCAAATCAAACCATTCCCTATGGTGGAACAAGCCTATGGATTCATCAGTAGGGAAGAGGTCCGGCAGATCGTGATGATCACGGGTACAGATACGACACCCAGAGCAGTTATGGCTTTCAAAGGGATCAAGGGACATCATAATCCATTGCCACCCAAACCAAGAACTTTTTTGGAGAGCAAGAAATCCAAAGGAAATCCACCGTCTATTGACATGAAATGTGGCCATTGTGGAAACTCCAAACACACCCGTGAAAACTGCTTCAAACTATATGGGTATTCAAAATGGTGGAATGATCTTCAAACACGAAAGAAACGGGAAACCACTGAGCGAGCCATTGTGGCTACCAATAATGCATCACGATCCCTTATTCCTTAGGCCGAATCTTCCCAGGATTCAGGTATTTCAAGTAAAGCATTTCACATCTCTACTCGTAGTGATAATGAGGATTGGATTCTAGACTCTAGAGCTACAGATCATATGACATTTGACCCAAAAGATCTCTCCAATACAACCCAGCCGAGACAGAGCCGTGTTGCCAATACAAATGGGTCACTTATCCAGTTACATGGGCTAGAATAGTGACTTTATCTCCTTCATTATCATTATCTAATACATTACTTGTTCCCTCTTTTTCAAACAGACTAATGTCTGTAAGTCGGGTCATTTCAGATCTTAACTATGTAGTATTGATGTATTCTACCTTTTGTCTTCTACAGAATATTCTCACCAAGGAGATCATTGGGTGTGATACTAAGAGAGGGGGGTTATATTATATGGATGACCTCAGTTCAGGAAGAGACAATCACATGCAACACACTGTTGGTAACAAGGAACGCGAGATTTGGTTATGTCATCGTCAATTTGGGCATCCATCATTTGGGTATTTAAAGCACCTACTCCCTAGTTTATTTTCAAATATCACACACTCAGATTTCAAATGTGATACTTGTATCTTAGCAAAAAGTCATAGGGCGTCTTATCCTATAAGCATGAATAAAAGTATGACTCATTTTGCTTTAGTACATTCTGATGTTTGGGGACCTTCCCCGGTCACTACGTCATCGGGTCATCGTTGGTTTGTAATTTTTGTTGATGATTGTACATGAATGACATGGCTTTACCTTCTCAAACATAAAGATGAATTATTTTCTATGTTTCACTTGTTTCACACCATGGTTCAGACATAATTTTCTAAAAAAATTCTTAGGTCTGATAATGGAGGGGAGTATGTTAACCAATAATTTCAGACATACTTGGAAAACCATGGTATTCTCCATGAAACCTTGTGTTCACAAACCCCACAACAGAATGGGACTGCAGAGAGGAAGAATAGGCATGTTTTAGAAAATGTTCGGGCCTTACTAATTGGTGCACATATGCCTAGTAGATATTGGATTGATGTTGTTATTACAGCTGTGTATCTACTAAATCGTATGCCCACAAAAACCTTACAATTTTAGACTCCATTAAAGGTACTATCTGATCATGTTCCCTTCCTTACTATTTTGATGCTTCCTCCCCAAATTTTTGGATGTGTTGTTTTTGTCTACCTCCATAAAAATCAACAAACTAAGTTGGATCCATGTGTTGTCCGATGTGTTTTCTTGGGTATGGCGTACAAAAAAAGGGATACCGATGCTACGATCCTATTACTAAGAGAACCTACATTACCATGGATGTCACTTTCCTAGAATCTGAATGGTTTTTTCCATCATCAGTATCCAATTACCCTCTTCAGAGGGAGAGTTATGGTGAAGAACGGAATTGGCCCGATGTTGAAGTATTAGACATTAGTAAAAACCTGACATACTCAGATAATGCCAGCAATATGGATGAGCCAGTATCTAGACCCAAACTTGAACTTCTAAGAACTGAATCTGAACTAGTGACTGAATTTCCAAATGATGCAGTGGTTGATGCACCCTTCCACTCTCTAGTACCCAATGATCCTCTTGCTGAGAATACTCCTTAGGTAAGTTCTCCTATCACACCTTTACAAACTAATGCTATAGATACATTTGTTGGTTATGTTCTACCTTTCAGACATAATCGAGGCAAACCTCCGAATCGATACTCTCCAGACAAAGAGGAATAACAACCCAAGTATCCAATAGCCAATTATGTATCTACTCAAGGGTTATTAGAACCTATCATGGATTTTGCACAAACACTCTCCTCATGTCAAATTCCAAGCAGCGTTGAAGAAGCCTTATCTGATCCAAATTGGGCTCAAGCTATAAAAGAAGAATTTGAGGCACTACAGAAGAATAACACATAGGTATTAAGCAAGTTTCCTCAAGGGAGGAAGATGGTAGGATACAAGTGGATTTTCTCCATTAAGTATAAAACATATGGGTCAGTTGATTGATACAAGGCAAGGCTAGAAGCAAAAGGGTATACACAGAAACATGGTATAGATTATCAAGAAACCTTCTCACCTGTGGCTACACTAAAAACTGTGAGAGTTTTGTTATCTCTTGCAGCAAATTTAGATTGGCCATTGCACCAACTTGACGTGAAGAATGCCTTCCTTCATGGTGATCTTGAAGAAAAGATTTACATGGATATTCTACCAGGATATATTGTTACATCAGGAAAAGAAACTGCATGTAGATTACAACGAACATTGTATAGACTAAAACAATCACCTCGAGCATGGTTTGGCAGATTGAGTTCAGCAATGAAAAAATATGGGTTTCAACAAAGCAACTATGACCACACTCTTTTCCAAAAACGTCAATTGGGAAAAATAACAGCCCTTATAGTCTATGTAGACGACATGATCATTACAGGGGATGATAAAGAAGAAATCTCTAGGCTTCAAGAACAACTGTCAAATGAGTTTGAAATGAAGAACTTGGGAGGGCTCAAATACTTCTTAGGCATTGAGGTAACAAGATCAAAACAAGGTTTATGTCTTTCCCAAAGGAAATATACTCTAGACCTACTAGCAGAGGCAGGATTAATAGATTGTAAACCTGTCGATATTCTGATGGTCCAAAATCATAAACTTGGAGAATATGTGGACCAAGTACTAGCAGATAAAAAAAGATAGCAATGGTTAGTAGGTAAACTCATATACTTATCTCATACTCGACCTGATATTGCTTATGTTGTGAGTGTCGTGAGTCAGTTTATGCACTGCCTAAGTGAAGACCATATGGATGCCGTCATGCGAATACTCTGTTATTTAAAATCCTCCCCTGGGAAAGGACTTATGTTTTCAAAGAATGGTCAATTGAAAGTCATTTGATATACAGATTCAGACTGGGCAAGGAATATGAAGGCTAGGAAATCTACTGCTGGGTACTTTACTTTTTTGGGGGCAATCTTGTTACATGGAGGAGCAAGAAGCAAAAGGTAGTTGCCTTATCTAGTGCTAAAGCTGAATTTCAAGGAATGGTCAAGGGAATATGTGAGCTCTTTTGGTTGAAAAAACTTCTAACTAAGATTGGTGTTGCTCCTAACTCTGAAATGAACTTATTTTGTGATAACAAATCAGCCATTGCCATCTCTCACAATCCAGTTCAACATGATCGCACGAAGAACGTTAAAGTGGATCGGAACTTCATCAAACAAAATCTTGAAGAAAATATTATTTAGCTTCTATTTGTTAAATCAGAAGATCAGCTAGCTGATATACTCACAAAATTTGTGTCTGTAAAGAACTTCTACAACTCACTTGACAAGTTGGGCATAAGAGACATACATACACCAACTTGAGGGGGAGTGTTGGTGTGTGTTGTGGTGCATGCTGCAACAGTGGCAGACACCAATGTTTAGTGGAGAAAAACATGAAGCAGACAATAATATTAGTGGAGCCATAAAACATGGATGTGCAGCAGCTATGGTTATTATTTAGTTTTCATTTTTCCTTGTATACATATACCTAAACTCTTGTACAGAAACAAAACAGGAATAATATGAAATGTATATGATAATTATCAGAAACACAATATTTGTCAGAGGCCACCTGGAGATAGTCGAGGTAGAGGTCGGGCTATCAAGGAAAATGTCATATCTGCAAGAAACAAGGTCATAGTACTGCACGTTGCTACTTCAGGTTCAATTTTGGCAATAGCAAGAATGTTCCTCCAAATGCTAATTTTAGACAAGCTTTAGATTCTGGAAATCAATCATAAGCACCACCACTTTCTTCAAAACATATAATTCTAGAACAACAATCACTACTTGGACCTCCATCATCTGCATTCTTTGCTACAACACCTCCTAAGGCAACACATCCAAAAGCTTATCTTGATCAAACTTGGTATTTATACTTTGATGCAAGTCATCACTTCACCACCATTTAAGTACCATATCAACAATCCATGTCTTATAATGGTTCAGAATCAATTACCTTAGGTAATGGAAAAACACTTCCTATTGCACATGTTGGTGTAAGTAGATTATATGGAAATCAATACTCCTTACTTCTATGAGAGATATTACATTTTCACAATTGGCTAAAAATCATATTTTTGTGAAGAAATTATGCGCTCATAATAAGGTTTCAATTGAATTTTTCCTTGATTCTTTTGAAATTAAGGATTTTGCTAAGGGAATATTACTGCTTAATAGAGGTACCGAAGATGGACTTTATAAATTTCTTTTTCACACCAATTTTGCATTAGGTATATCTATAAATAATGTTGTTTATAATAAAAACATGTAGGAGATTGTTCTCTTTTTTGTTGCACTCAGGGAAGAAGTAGCAACATAATTTTGTTAACTTTTTGGCCCCTAACGTCACTAATACTTTCTTTTTGGTTTGATAGCCACAAAGTTGCAAAGAGCTAAGTTAATTGGGCTTTTACCTCTTATTATAGAAGACGAATTATCATGGTCAACCGAGTAAGGATTCACATGCTGGATGGATGCAATAGGGAAAAGTAATGGTATCAAAGTGGGTATATTAGAAATCGAAGTGTGTGATAATTGATGACCTTGTTTAATGGAAAGATCTCTTTCTTGGTTTAATGTTATATTTTACTAATGGATATAGTAGAAATATGGAAAGCATTTAATTAAGGTCGTTATTAGAACACTAATTTCTTGTTCATTAAATATGAAGCATTAATTTCTTGTTTATTAAATGTAGAGCATTAATTTTTGTTCATTAAATGTGGAGATGAACATGGAGTCTTTGCTGCAACAAGTTCTTCAAGAATGTTGCCTATAAATAACTTGTTTCATTTGTGCAAAATACAAGAGTAAATGAATTAGAGAGCAACCATAAGAAAGATAGAAAAGTTTTTGTGAGTTACTACGTAGAGAGGAAAAATTGCACTTTCTTTGTAAGTAATATTTTCCCTTGTAAGTAATATTTTCCCCATTTTGTGATAAAGTTATTTCTCCTATTACAATAGAGATTAGAATTGTTATCTCATTGTAACTAGAGAGAAGGTGTTGAATCCCTATTTTATAATAGTGAAATCCCTCAACACTTGCCTGTAATTTTTTTACCCCAATTGTTCTGAATTTTTTCAAGTAAAAAATTTATGTCTATTTTATTTTCATTATTCTCAATTTCACTTCAGTTGTGTTTTAGCTACGACCCGATAATTTTTCCTAACAAAGTGTTGTAGGTTGTAGTGGAATGAGTGTTGGTTGAAACTAAATGTGGATTGAGAGCTTGGGTAATAAGGCAAGAAAGCTCATCAGTAATATGAAGAGAAGGTGAGGAAGTGGAAGAAGAGTTAACCATGGTCATTGATATATATGGATCAATATTGTTTATTATAAAGTGGGGATAATGTGACAATAAGTAGGTAAAATATTGGTATAGTAAGCTATTAAGAGTAGGATAAAAAGCATTAATTGGGTTTATACCAATTCAAAGAGCTATGCGGATGGTGCACTAATGAAGTCGTATAAGTGGAGGGTGTTGGGAAATAACGCAAATTCCCGATAAGCCAAACTTATGAGAAAGCAAGAATATAAAATAACACACAA